>JAYESA010000010.1:143675107-144275107 GCA_036927795.1 Iris macrosiphon
TTGATCTTTTAGTACACCTGGAGCTGGAGCACCTTCTCCCTGATCTTTAGTAGATTGTTCACCTGGAGTTGGAGCTACTTACCTAGATAGACGATACTCTAGTATATCATATTTCATCATTTTTATTATCTTTTGTAGTGGGTTTGTTCCCACCAGACTTATCTGATTTGTACTATGACATTTCAGACATCAGTACTTATATATATTTAGCACTTATTTCCGTACTCTTTGATATTTTGTGGATGAGATTAGATTTACCTGTATTAAACTTGTAGTATTTTAGAACAGTGTAGCACATCTCTTTGGATCCATTAAATTGGGTAATCCCTTAGTGACGTGTCAGCTGGCCAATGCCACGTGGCCTGGTTCCGTATATTTTTGGGACTGGGGCGTGACAAGTCATGATGAATCAAACTTTTGATGAGTCGAGCATCAACTTTTACGACCATATTGTGGATTATGTATCAGGGTGTCTGGGAGTTGATGCCACTAGTTTTACCACTCTTCGAGAATTCAAGAAGTCCTACGGACTTTCTTTAAAATATTTGGAGGAGATATTCGTTGATCTGGACCCCGAAATAGATAATAGCGATAATGTGGCCCGCGGATATATGTAATTCATCTTAGGGGCTGTCGGCATTACGGATAAGTCTGGAACGTCTATATATGCCAAATATCTCCTCAATTTGGATAATATTGACACGGTGGAAGAAATATCTTGGGGAAGCGGTATACTAGCATATCTTTACCGCGAGCTTGGTGCGGCATCCCGCGTATGTTCGAAGACAATATCCGGATGCCAGACTCTACTCCATGTATATCTTTGTCAACTTGTATACATAATTTAAAATTTTATTGTTAATTTTTGTACTAATGTTTTTTTAACTTGGTTATGTGAAGGCATGGATATACGAGCACTTTCCAACCCTGCAGCGGGCTAAACTGAATCGAGTATGACGAGAACCTTCCTAGAATGTGTCGATGGAATCTAAATAAGAAAGATGCCAAACGTCCATACACATTGGCCGCCATACGGAATGCACTCGAAGATATGACGACAGAAGAGGTGAATTGAGACCTAATTTTTTAATGTTTGGTAATAATTGACTACGTTATGCTAAATTTTATGCAGTACAGATTATTTAGGATCCATATCATGATTTGTGACAGACTAGTCGTCCATTGCAACCAATCGCTTTATATCACGGTCTTATAAGTTGTCATAAAATCGAGGAGGCTTATATGCCGGATAGAGTGCTCCGTCAGTTTGGCTACGTACAAACTGTCCTAAAGCGCATTTTGAAAATGATAACTGCTTCGCGAGGTACAAAACCGCTAAACTATATTCCTGCGGCGTTCAACTGGGTCTCGAACTTCTTCACTGAGTGGCAACGCCATGTTATTAGAGAAACTGAACGACAAACAGCAATAAATATGACGGAATGTAGCAACGACTACTCGCCTACTATGCTGGTCTCGGACTACCTACCTTGTTCCAACACGGAGGTGATATTGTGCGTGTACCTTCAGATCTTCCTGCCAAATCGGTCTTGTATACTGCATTGGTCAAGATAGTGAGCCAACTTCTTCACTTTCAATTTGATATTTGTAAATATTTATAACATAACAAATTTTTTTAATTCTCATGAATAGGCTAGGAAAGTGAAAAAGTTGGGAAGAAGCCTCGTAAGTTGCCAGGTTTCGAATTATATGGCAATCAATGACGAACTACAACAAATCGACAACGCTGAAGATTTTCCTTTCTTGAAAAATAGATAGCAACGTATAAAGAAGCGGCAAAAAGTTTAGGCCCCGTTTGAAGACTTGTAGAACTTTCAATGAATTTGAGTTTTGAGACATGTAAAAGTTTTAAGTTTGAATTTGACTTCTAAAACTTTGAATAAATTTGCTACAATTCGCACTTTGAATATTTGTGTTCTAAGTTTGCTACAATTGGTACAATTTGAAAATTTGCTACAATTGCTACATACATAAAATTTATGTTCTAAGTTTGCTACATACATACAGTTTGTGTTCTAAGTTTGCTACAATTGGTACAATTTGAAAATTTGCTACAATTGCTACATACATACAATTTGTGTTCTAATTTTAAATAAAACTGTGCAGAGACAGTGAGTAAAGTTTAGGACTGTCAAAATTTTAACAGTCCTACTATCTTCTAGGACTGTCATAATTTTGACAGTTCTAAACTTACATATAACTGTACAGAGACAGTGGATAAAGTTTAGGACTGTCAAAATTTTGACAGTCCTACTATCTTCTAGGACTGTCATAATTTTGACAGTCCTAAACTTACATATAACTGTGCAGGCACAGTGGGTAAAGTTTAGGACTGTCAAAATTTTGACAGTCCTGCTATCTTCTAGGACTGTCAAAATTATGATAGTCCTAAACTTATATACAGTCAAAATCGATTAGTATCAATGCACAACATACAGTCCTAGGGTTTAGATAACTTCTTTCATTAACATACACACAACATAGAGTTCAATATACAGTTAAACATACATGGCTCATTGTACAATATACATTTCAATATAAAGTATCAATCGATTAGAATATCAAAGTAGTCGTTCGGCATGCTAAGACGAATTGCTCTTTATATGGTTCTAGCCAAGTATCTTTGATATATGTAAACTCCCTCGACCAGATTTTAGTATTTAATAATAAATTAGGATTATTTTTATCAAATTAGGATTTATTACAGGTTTTTAAAATTATTTATGCAATATCCTATTGATTGTGCACCTGTCTATCACATCAATATTTAGAATATTACACTGACTGTTATCCCCAAACAAAGTTCACATACCACTCCTAGACATGCCAGTCTACTATTTTGAACTTTGTGCAACTCACAGATACGCTGGCATGAGTCTCGATTTAGTCGCACAAATATTGTTATAAACGTCCGTATTAATTTTTAATTAATTCCCAGACCTGTACCCTTGTCCCTTATTAGAGGCCCAACAGGAACCTGTTTTGCCCAAACAAAATTATATTATTATTCTACTTTGAGTATACTACAACTAGTATATTTACACCGCACTAAAATTCTGGCCCTAGCTATTTTTAAATAATTAAAAAAATACCGTGCGCATTAATTTCTAATTAATTAATACGGTGACCCATATCACCCAAAACTAGGCCCAGCCCCTACCCAGACTCACCCCCACACCCTCTAGAACCTTACTGAACACCCCCCTCATTTCTGTGCATTACAGCGCCCTCAAAAAAGAGGTGTTTTTCTCAAACAAATTCGTAATTGTGCAATTTCTCAATTTAATAGGACTTCTGTGCAATTTGTGAAACTGCAGGGTTTTATCTGCAAATTTCATGTGCGAGGTGTCCTCCTCCCATTGGAGGGTGTTTCTCAACCGTATATTCCAAATGGGTCCCGATTCAATGTATTTATAAAACCTAAAATATCTAATAAATATCTAGATATTTATAAAATATCTAATAAATATCTAGATATTTATAAACCAAAAATATCTAATAAATATCTAGATATTTATAAATCTAAAATATCTAATAAATATCTAGATATTTATAAAATATCTAACAAATATCTAATAAATATCTAGATATTTATAAAATATCTAATAAATATCTAGATATTTAAAACCTAAAATTACCTAAATGCCCTAACCCTAAAAACCTATATATACACCCCCCCCCCTTCACCCAAACCCTCACCACTCCCACCTCAGTCCTCCTCCTCCATCTTAAAGTCGTCGCCGCACCACCGGAGCCAGCCTCCGACCGCCCAGGCCCGCCGCCAAGCGCCGGAGTCGGCCGCACATCGCGAAGCCGTACGTACGAGACAGAACAGCGTACCTGTTTTTATGTCCCGTTTTCGGTCTCCTCGCTCGACCAAACTCGACCCCGTCTTCACCGCATCCGGAGACGTTCATTCTGAGGCCATAGTTTCTGACTTTTGGCATTTGACATCTGGACGTTATATTTTGCAGCTCTCTTGACAGGCAAGTATACCTTGCCTTGTTGTACTGTTTAAATTCATTTATTGTTAGTTACATGTTTATTTATTTTAATATTATATAAATGTGCACGTCCGAGAAAACTCGGGTGCAGTCAACGAAGGTGTTGACGTTAGGACTTGTGTCTGACCTAGTGTCTAGTAGACCCACCTAAAGTTGTGGAGTTATTGGTATGACTTTTTAGGCCTTGACACGTATTATTACACATCACAGAGTGAGTTCATGTAGGGATGCGTGCCTTATGCGCGACTGGCCATCAGTATGAGCAACACGTATAACGATATTTAGCTAGTTATTTATTTCTATAGAGACTTGCTTCATAGTACGAGATGTCCACATCGTGTTCACGACTTGTATATCTACATTGGGCGGGGAAGACAATTAGTAGGCGTATGGGACACCCAACTTCTTTATTGCAGATACCGCACTCTTCGGGGTGATACGGACGTTATATATACTTGCAGATACCACATCCCTTAGAGTATTGGACGTTATATATATTCAGATACCTCATTCTTCGGAATGATAGATGTTGCAGATACCACACTCTAGAGGATGCTGGCCGTTATGCCTATGCCTACCCATACGTACCAAGGTTGTTTTTAAATTGCATTCACTTAGATGGTTAGCACACCCCCTTTATTTATTCAGTATTTACATTATGACATGCTTCTATGTATCTTGTTATGTTCCTCTGAGGACCTGGTCCCTTTCCAGGTATAGATGTTTATGAGTATTCGCGGGAGCGCAAATCCGGACAGGCTACTTATATTTCGAGGAGGTCTTCTCTTTGAGCCTCGAGATGGTTAGATGTTGTATTTATATGGGGTTTATCTTATTTATTTTATATTCTATTTCGGCAGTGGATTTGTTTCCATCCGACTGTCATTCTTTAGGTACTCTATATTGAGATCTAGTTACCTGGTTATTGGTTATTCATGTATATTTGATTTCTGTGGATGAGATTTAGATTATACCCTGTGACTTGTGATAGTTTTACCACTTGTGAATTATTGTTCATTATACAGCGTACGCATGTATTATGGTTTCCATATATTGGAGTTACCATATATACAGGCGGCTGGCATGCTTACGTGTCCTAATCCTACGTATTTTGGGACTGGGGCGTGACAAATTTTTAGTGGTGGCCCATACAGGTCAGAGCATATTGTCTCGGTTACGTTACTGTACCGAGCAAGCCTGCAAATAGGATAAGAGTATAGGATCTCATCCATATTTGACTATGACTCATCTTTCTTCCAATCCATTCTATTTGAATAATTGCATCTTGCTTGATTCATGTGCTTTCTAATAATTCCTTGAGTATAGCCCCTACTAGAATAGAGGAATCCCTGTTGATAGGATGATACTTAGGGTAACATTCCTATTAAGAATACCACTAGGGCATTGACACATCACTAAGTTTAGGATACTTATTGAACCCTAGTCTTCCATATTACTTAATGAACCCTAGCCTTCCATATTACCTAATGAACCCTAGTATCACTTACCTATAGATTAAATTACCATTATCCCTTGATGTATTTATGTATGACTTGAGAGTAGTATAAACACTACTAGGATTAGTTTAAAATTTGACCATAGCGTTTGAACCTAGTATTAAGAAACCAATAGAATCTCAGGTTAAACATTAGGACTGAACCTAACTTTTCATGATGAGATAGTATTAGAGAGCTACAACTTTAGTACCTTATCTTATAATAGCCGAACAATGCCTTAGGAAGCCACGAAGGCAACTGCCCCAGCATAAACTTGATGATTCCTGAATAATAGATAAACAACATAGATTATGCGTAAACTACAAGGATAGGATGTGAGCGTATTTGTTACAGCCTTAGCTTTCCCAAGCCATGACCAAATCTCGTGCATTAAATGCAGAAATATGCCTCGAGCCCTGTGCAAAAAGAAATAGCATTTTGACGGGATATCTGATTTTGTCTTATTTTGAGCGTAAAATCTCATTTCTGTCTTAAGCGTAAAACTCATTTCAGATTTGAGCGTAAAAGCTCATTTCTATCAAATAAAGAATAGGTAGCGTATTCAGAAGACTCAATTTTTCTTTGAGTGGTGTATGAAATATTCACTAAAAGATAACCTGGGACTCTGTGCAAAATTATTATCACAGCCGTCCACTCGATTATCGTGCAGTACTTTTATCAGATGTCAGGTTCACTGATTTGCCTGACAAATTCATAAGGGGAAAATGAAGAGTTCCTCGTACAAATTTACGCTGCAACACAGGAGATCCTTTACGCGCAGATTTTTACGCAGACTTTACGCAGCAATCTTTTACGCGTAGACAGGTTTTACGTAGACCTTTACACGCAGAACTTTTACGCGCAGACTTTCACACAAACTTTTACACACAGATTTTTATGCAGGAAATATAGCAGACTTTTTACGCGGACAGCTCTGAAGCTCTACTTTACGCTTCTCTGTTTTACGCGGATAGCTCTGAAGCCATGCTTTACGCTAAACCATTAGAAGCTCTACTTTATGCCAGATAATTTGAATCCCTGATTTACGCCAAACTACTTTGAATCCCTACCTTACGCCAGACAACTTGAAACTCTATTTTACGCAGACAGTTTCGGATATCTACTTCACGCCAAATTATTTTATCTCTGCTTTATGCAGACAGTCTCGAATCCCTACTTTACGCGGACTACCTTGAATCTCTATTTTACGTGGACAGTTCTAAAAGCTCTACTTTACGCGAAACTTCCTTGAATCTCTGTTTTATGCGGACAGCCTATAGTGTTTATTAAGATTGTAGAACTTAGAAGGCCATACCTTTTTTGGCCAAATAGCGACTTAGACAAGGAATTAGAATAACAACTGTAGAGATTGTAGAGTCTTATTTTTTTATGAATTTGAATTATTTTTGTAATTTCTCTCATCATAATCTAGCGTACTTATATTTTTTGTACTACCTTGACTTATGCCGCTATTATAGCCTTGTTTTGTAAGCTTATTCTTTATCCAGCTTGTTCATAATATATGTATTATTGGAGTACTACACTAATACATTTCAGAATCAGTGTATTATGGTCTGATCAACCATAGTGCACTTGGTTCGCCCTTCGCATAACTACTTTACGTGGATTGAGATATATAGTGATTAGTAGACGAATGTACTTGCCCTCTAGATATGTCTGAGCATATCGTATCAGTTATATAATTGTAATAATACGAGCATGTGAATAGAAATTTCCAAAATAGAATTTTAATCCACAACTGCCTTGACAATTCCCATTTGAAGTCTTTAAACGCATTGATCTCCACACTTCTAATCTATTACCTCCCCCTTGAACTCTTGATTATTGTTTTCCGTCTTCCCTTATTTCGGAAAGACGAAACCTCGTGCTAAGTATAAGTGCGAAAAGTGTATTATTTCTATAGCTATTTCTGTTTGTTTCTTGGGAAATTACCAAACTCTATTATTAGATTTCAGTTTAAAACTGAGCTACCTTTAGAATGACCCTTCATACCTACCTACCTATATTTTTTTCCTTCCCGATACATGCATCACTATGGCAGCATAAATTTTTGCCTCGTAACTTGGATCAAGTTCAGAACTCAAGTGTTACGATAAAGAATATATTATTTTGCTGTCAGGGGTCTAAATGGATTTCACCTGGATAGACAATTTACTGACTCCTGAATGGATAGCATCACCTATGACTCGGTTGACTTGTAAGGATCAAGAATTCATATGGACCGACGAGTGTCAAGCCGCTTTCGAGAAGTTGAGAAAGCGACTGACCACAGCACCAGTATTAACTATTCCATCAGGATCAGGAGTTATATGATCTACAGTAAAACATCAGGAAAAGATTTGGGATGCGTATTGATGCAGGATGGCAAGGAAATTGCGTATGCATCTAGATAGTTACAAGTGCATGAGAAGAAATATCCAACTCATGACTTGGAACTTGCAGTCGTTGTATTTGCTCTGAAGCTATGAAGACATTACATATATAGGGAACGAGTGGAGATCTATACAGACCACAAAAGTCTCAAGTACGTCTTCACGCAGAAGGAGTTAAATATGAGACAACGCCGATGGCTGGAATTGATGAAAGATTTTAAGATAGAGCTACATTATCACCCAGACAAGGCTAACGTTGTAGCAGATGCGTTAAGCCGAAGGCCAGCAGCTTATTTTTTCACAGCACATAGAGAATTATTGGAGGACTTGCAAGAGCTTGGCATTGAAAATTTTTTACCCGGAGCAGATGGGGCATTACGATGTGATGATCATCTTTGTTTTCCAAATGAAGAGATTCGACGGGAGATGATGACAGAAGATCATAGTTCGATATATTCTATTCATCCTGGAGGCGCCAAGATGTATCGTGACTTACGACAGCACTTTTAGTGGCATGGAAAAAAAAAGATAGCTTGCTTTGTAGCTAAATGCCTGGTATGTCAGCAAGTAAAGACGGAGCACCAGAGAATAGCTGGAGTATTGCAACCACTTTTAATTCCAGAAGGGAAGTGGAAGCACATCACTATGGACTTCGTCACGAGTTTTCCCAAAGAGTCCAAGTGGAAGAGATGCAGTACGGATAATAGTGGACCGACTCACCAAGTCAGCACATTTCTTACCTTTTTGAGTTGGCCAGTCTACAGAAGCTTTAGCTGACTTATATATGAGGCAGATCATGAGATTGCACGGCATGCCAATCAGCATTGTATCGGACAGGGATTCGTGTTTCGCATCGCACTTTTGAAGGAGCATGCAAGAAGGTCTTGGAACTCGTTTGAAGTTCAGTACATCTTATCACCCGCAGACAGATGGACAGTCCGAGCGTACCATTCAGACACTGGAAGATATGCTGAGAGCATGCATACTTGATTTCAGTGGATCATGGAAAGATCATTTGCATTTGGTAGAATTTTTTTACAACAATAGCTATCAAGCGAGCATTCAAATAGCTCCCTACGAAGCATTGTATGGTAGGAAATGTCGTTCCCCAGTATGTTGGAGTGGTATAGGCGAAAGACAGATCCTAGGACCAGAATTGGTCATTCGTACGGTGGAGAAGGTAAAGAAGATCCAATGGCACCTGCGAGTAGCGCAGGACAGACAAAAGCACTGGACAAACGTACATCGACGACCTCTAGAATTCCAAGTTGGAGAGTATGTGTTTTTAAAGATCTCGCCTACCCGAGGGACTATCAGATTTGGAGGAAGAGAAAAACTGAGTCCGAGGTACATCGGACCCTTCGATGTGTTGGAACGCATCGGAGAAGTTGCTTACAAGCTAGCCTTACCCCAAACCTTAGAAGGAGTACATGACGTCTTCCACGTATCTCAGCTGAGGAGGTACATTCCAGATCCAAGTCATGTGCTGGATCACTCGGAGATCACTGTCGGCCCGAATTTATCGTACCAGGAGAAACCTGTAGAGATCCTAGACAGAAGCGAAAAGGTGTTGCGAGACCAGACTATCCCTCTAGTTCGTATTGCATGGAGACATCATGCACCAGGCGAGTCGACCTGGGAACGAGAAGAGGATATTCGACAACGTTTCTCCCATCTATTCGAAGACATGGGTATGTCCTAATATTTCAAATTAATCTTCAGTTTTCACTATATGTTTATTTTAATTTCGAGGACGAAATGCTCTAAGGAGGGTAGATTGTAAACTCTCTCGACCAGATTTTAGCATTTAATAATAAATTAGGATTATTTTTATCAAATTAGGATTTATTACAGCTTTTTAAAATTATTTATGCAATATCCTATTGATTGTGCACATGTCCATCACATCAATATTTAGAACATTACACTGACTGTTATCCCCAAACAAAGTTCGCATACCTCTCCTAGACATACCAGTCTACTATTCTGAACTTTGGACAACTCACAGATACGCTGGCGTGAGTCTCGATTTAGTCGCACAAATATTGTTACAAACGTCCGTATTAATTTTCAATTAATTCCCAGACCTGTACACTTGTCCCTTATTAGAGGCCCAACAGGAACCTATTTTGCCCAAACAAAATTACATTATTATTCTACTTTAAGTATACTACAACTAGTATATTACACCGCACTAAAATTCTAGCCTTACCTATTTTTAAATAATTAGAAAATATCGTGCGCAATAATTTCTAATTAATTAATACGGTGACCCGTATCACCTAAAACCAGGCCCAACCCCTGCCCAGACTCACCCCCACAGCCTCTAGACCCTTACTGAACACCCCCCCTCATTTCTGTGTATTACAGCGCCCTCAGGAAAGAGGTATTTTTCTCAAACAAATTCGTAATTGCATAATTTTCCAATTTAATAGGACTTCTGTGCAATTTATGAAACTGCAGGGTTTTATCTACAAAATTTTATGTGCGAGGTGTCCTCCTCCAATTGGAGGGTGATTTTGAACCGTACATTCCAAATGGGTCTCGATTCAATATATTTATAAAACCTAAAATATCTAATAATATCTAGATATTTATAAAATATCTAATAAATATCTAGATATTTATAAACCTAAAATATCTAATAAATATCTAGATATTTATAAAATATCTAATAAATATCTAATAAATATCTAGATATTTATAAAATATCTAGATATTTAAAACCTACAATTACCTAAATGCCCTAACCCTAAAAACCTATATATACACCCCCCTTCACCCAAACCCTCACCACTCCCAACCCAGTCCTCCCCCTCCACCTCAAAGTCGATGTCGCGCCACCGGAGCCCGCCGCCGACCGCCTAGGCCCGCCACCAGGCGCCGGAGCCGGCCGTACACCGCGAAGCCGCGCGCACGAGACAGAACAACGTACCTATTTTCATGTCCCATTTTTTGTCTCCTCGCTCGACCAAACTCGACTCCGTCTTCACCGCATCCGGAGACGTTCATTCTGAGGCCATAGTTTCTGACTTTTGGCATTTGACATCTGGACGTTATATTTTACAGCTCTTTTGCCAGGCAAGTATACATTGCCTTGTTGTACTGTTTAAATTCAGTTATTGTTAGTTACATGTTTATTTATTTTAATATTATATATATGTGCGCGTCCGAGAAAACTCGGGTGCAGTCAACGAAGGCGTTGACGTTAGGACTTGTGTCTGACCTAGTGTCTAGTAGACCCACCTAAAGTTGTGGAGTTATTGGTATGACTTCCCAGGCCTTGACACGTATCATTACACATCACAGAGTGAGTTCATGTAGGGACGCGTGCCTCATGCGCGACTGGCCATCAGTATGAGCAACACGTGTAACGGTATTTAGTTAGTTATTTATTTCTATAGAGACTTGCATCATAGTACGAGATGTCCACGTCGTGTTCACGACTTGTATATATACACTGGGCGGGGAAGACAACTAGTAGGCGTATGGGACACCCAACTTCTTTATTGCAAATACCGCACTCTTCGGGGTGATACGGACGTTATATATACTTGCAGATACCATATCCCTTAGAGTGTTGGACGTTGTATATATTCAGATACCTCATTCTTCGGAATGATGGACGTTGCAGATACCACACTCTAGAGGATGCTGGCTGTTATGCCTATGCCTATGCCTACCCATACGTACCAAGGTTGTCTTTAAATTGCATTCACTTAGATGGTTAGCACACCCCCTTTATTTATTCAGTATTTATATCATGGCATACTTCTATGTATCTTGTTATGTCCCTCTGAGGACCTGGTCCCTTTCCAGGTATAGATGTTTATGAGTATTCGCGGGAGCGCAGATCCGGACAGGCTACTTATATTTCGAGGAGGTCTTCTCTTTGAGCCTCGAGATGGTTAGATGTTGTATTTATATGGGGTTTATCTTGTTCATTTTATATTCTATTTCGGCAGTGGATTTGTTTCCATCCGACTGTCATTCTTTAGGTACTCTATATTGAGATCTAGTTACCTGGTTATTTATGTATATTTGATTTCTGTGGATGAGATTTAGATTATACCGTGTGACTTGTGATAGTTTTACCACTTGTGAATTATTGTTCATTATACAGCGTACGCATGTATTATGGTTTCCATATATTGGAGTTACCATATATACAGGCGGCTGGCATGCTTACGTGTCCTAGTCCTACGTATTTTGGGACTGGGGCGTGACAATATAAGATATGCATGTCGGGTTACTCGTCTCCCACTTTTGTTGGAACATGTACCATGTTGTGTCGTAGTTGTCTGTAGTACTTGCTCGCCATACAAGACTCCAATCACTGTAGAATTCTTCGAAGCGAAGCATGTTGATTTTACCGTCCACATTTTCAAAATTTCTCTTGCATTGAGCTTGGATATTTCGATTTATATGCCAAGTGCATAGTAGTCTATGCGCATGAGGAAATACAATATCTATAGCATTTATCAGCGCATATTCTCTGTCGGTAATAAAACAGAGGGCTCTTTGTAACCTGTGTAAAGGGATTTGTAGTTTTTTTAACGCCCATGTGTAATCCTCTACTGTCTCACTCTTCATAAAACAAAAAGCGACTATAAATGTTTTTCCCGTAGACGTAAACCCAACAACGTGAAAAAGAGGCATCTTAAACTTATTGGTCTTATATGTACAATCAAGGATCAACACGTCTGCGAAGGACCGAGCCAAGTGTGTGTAATCAGGATGAGCCGAAAACAACGAAAGGAGTTCATCAGTTTGTGGATGTCTTCTATGGTACTCTACGTAGTGATGCTCCCCAAGCAACTTCAATACTTGCTGCATCGTCATTCTTCCTTTCATACTATTATATTTCGCTCTGGCCAAACTATTATAGATCGTCCTCATGGTAGACTTGTTTTTATCTTCTTTTTGTCGTACGGCAGAATAAATTTGTTTCGGTGCAACTCCGGAAAGGAACAATTCTTCAACCAACTTTTCTCATCCTCCTTCAACCGTGCCATGTAGGCATGACCCGTAAGTGTCCATGGAATATGATGATTGTGTCTTCCATTCTTAAGTTCGATTATCCACTTCACATCTTCTACTTTTACAATCAATACCTTAAATGGACAACCATATTTTCTCGTCCCAACATTTTTCTTAGGAATTTTTTTTTCAACAACACCCTTTTTTTATGATGCTCCCTAAACATACCTCCTCTTTCGCACCCCAGCTCTACATATTTTCGGCCCAGCCGAGATCTGATGGATCCTGCAATGACAATTACTATGTTATGTCGTCTTCCAACTTCTCTGCACCAATCTAATGCTTCTTCCTGGGTTGCAAATTGAATATCCGTTGAGAATATATCATCCACATCAACCCCAATAGCAGGATGTACCACAACATCTGTACAAGGTTGGTCCTATAACCAATATAAAATAATATAAAAATTAATAACTTCATATAATTGGCACTTCAAATAATTTAGTCTTTAAGATCCAAAACTGTCACTATTTTGACAGTCCTATTAGTATATAGGACTGTCGAAATTATGACAGTCCTACTTTTATATAGGACTGTCGAAATTCTGACAGTCCTATATTTATATAGGACAGTCGAATTATTGACAGTACTATATTTATATAAGACTGTCTAATTTTATACAGTCCTTACACGATGACTGTCGAAATAGGGTTGTCGTTTTACGTACCGTACGTGCTTCGGAACAACTGACATGTTCTTCGGAACGTCCGGAGTGCATATTTAATGGATTGCATGATCCGACTTCGTCATCGAAGATATTTCCATGCATTCTTCCTACAATAGTAAAAAAAAACTAAATTTTTTTGTGACAATCGCAAAACTTATTCACCGTATGTTGTCGAAGACATACCGGAAGAATATTTGTTGGACAATCACCAAAGCAAAATTCTCTTCCACTTGGGACCACAACTATCAATTTCCAAATTTAGGTTTAGACTTGGAGAATGAGAGTTTCTGCAAGTGAGGATAAAAAGCCTAAAATAGAAAAAAAAATTCACTTATATAGCTTGGTATGGGTTAGCCCTAAATAACTTTAAGAGTGGCAAACTTGTAATTTTGGAAAAAATTACATTGGGCTACCCCAAGTAATATGTGTAGTGCCCTTATCAAAAGCCTTTAATATTCAACAATTATTTCTAAATATCCCGTAATTTTATATATATATATATATATATATATATATATATATATATATATATATATATATATATATATATATATATATATTTCAAATTACACTTTCAAATACAACATTATATAACATATAATCTAAATATATAAAAAATATTAATTTATATTTGAATCTTCCATAAAAAAAAAAATCTAACTTACGTCCTATTTTAGAACGTAAGTTTAAGTTACGTCATAAAATAGGACGATAGTATGCTCTGAATTCGAATAACCCAAACTTTGTCTTTTCTGTAATAAATTTAAAGTATGATTCTTTATCCGTAATTTTCTGATATTTTTTTTTTTTGTTCCAAAAGGAATATCCAGAGATAAAGATGCAGGCATCTCTGACACAGCATTGAGCAAATGACAAAAATAAGTGTAACTTATTAAGTTGTGAATAAACATCACAAACTAAGATATTCTGTTTATACAAACGAATGAAGCTAGAGACCAAAAGAGAGGAATGGAAGCCAGTCACCTAATAAATACTCAATAAAGAGTGTTGTATGTAAGGAAGGTGGCAGCAATGGAAGCTGTACAAATCAATAGAGAAGGCAATAGGGTGACATTGAGGAGTTGGCCTTCACCGAGGTAACCGGCAAGAGTAATCGTGCCGTCAGCGACCACCCGCGCCAAGGTTCCAGCTTCGGTTGAAAGTAGTCCACCGTTGTAAGTTCCACGAGCAAGCCGGGACGACATAACCCGAGACAGGAGAGAGAGGTTGACACCTGCATTTCAGTTTATAAACAGACTGATGCGAGCACAAGGTAAACGAACTCATATTTGATGTTTGACAAGGAAAAACATGGTTAGAAAAATGTAAGTTAAAAGATATATTCCTTCTACGTGCTGAGGTGATTACAATGTGGAAGCGCAGAATTTAGAGCACAATAGAAGAACAACAAAAGTAGAAGCAACAGCAGGGATCTGATCTTCACCATATTCATGGTGTAAAGTACTCGAGTTTGGCAACATATGCACAATAATAAAAAGAAACAAGAGAAATTAACAATTCCTTTTACATGTTAAATGAAATTTATGAAAATGAAACCTAAAACGAAAGCCTATGTTCGTGCCCAAATCACTTCATTTGGATTCGTCATAACTATTACTACTACTACTACAACAAAGCGTGCCTAAATTTTGGGGTCCTTTATTAGAATCCTCTTTATACCATTTGGATTTGTTAAGGAACTTGTCCTCTATGAAACTAACAGAATAGTATGCATCTTTAACACTTCAAATAATGTTTGTCTAGGCATACCTCCGATCCTAACAAGCTTCGTGATATCGGACCGATTGGAGGTTCGCCATACCGGAAACAAGATATCGGAGAATATGCTAGACATATGGGAGAAGTGATCTCATGGTGGTATCAGATAATAATTCACTAACTATATGACAAATTTTCAGTGTTAATTTAAAAGTAATTGAAATAGTCTCCAGTATAATTTAGAATAAGGCTATCCAAACATGCATTTTCTAAATCAAACTAAATACTAAGAAAACAAGCATATTCTAAGCTAGTTTTTTGCATGTAATCGGGTTAAACAAGAATGATCCAACTTATACTGAGTCATGCTCTGGTTGAAATGGTCAATAAATAGGCCGATATGAACAAGATACCATTGATATGGGTCATGACCCTTTTTCCACACCCGTTAGTCGTATCGTATCGGTACTCTTTGAAGATAGTATATCGGCTGGTAAGACTAATATACTGAACAAAGAGTCCTATTACTCCTTATGTGGAGCATCTATAGGTCTGAGTTGTGCACGTCCAAACCATCTAAGACAATTTTTTCTCATCTTGTTCTTCATTGGTGTCACCTGTAACTTTTCACAGATATACTTATTTCTTATCATATCTTTTACTGTATTGTCACTCATTCATTTCAGCATTCTTATTTCAGCTACACTAACTTTTTCGACATGTTTCTTAATTTTCTAAGACTTTGATCCAAAAAGCATGATTGGTCTTATAACAGTCTTGTTGAATTTTCTTTTCAACTTCATAGGTTTCTTGCGATCATAAAACTCCAGAAAAACTTCTCAATTTCAACTATCATGTTTTAACTTTATACATGTCATCATTCTCAATCTCTCTATTACGAATAAATGAGTGATCCTAATACCAAAAAAATATTTATATGGACTATGTCCTCATTTCTCATTGACTTGTGGTTGAAATTATATTGCATATTCTTTATTTTCGTTATACTGATTTTAAATTTCTTGGATTCCAAAGTTTCTCTCCACACTTTTACTGTAACATCTAATCCTTCTCTACTCTCATTGACCAAAACAATCGCATCAACAAAGATCATACACCATGAAACCTCCTCCTAGATATGCTAGTAATTTCATCCATAACTATTAAAAAAAAGTAATGACTTAATGCTTTTTTAAATCATCTGGTTGGTTGGGGTTTTTGTCCTTTTACTAAAAACAAAATGAAAAGCATATGGGTGAGAGAGAGCCCGAGTCCTGGAAAGATAATTTTGACCCGTACAACACAAAAGGGAGGATTGTGTCCATTGTCCTACAAGTTAACTTGAAGAGGAATCCCAAACCCCTAATACAATCAAGGTTTGAGGGTTGCTAATCTCCGAATAATTGAGTTAGATCATTGGTGTCGTGTTCTGCAAGTTGTTCGAAAATTATTTTGAGCTCGTGCCAAGTTCATTCTTCTTGCTCGATTTCGAGCAGTTGCATTTTCTTCTTTATGGACTATGTTGTCAAAGGAGACGCCTAGGCGAGCAGGTTGGGGGAAGCCCGCCTCGACCTGGAGAAGAAAACCCCGAGTCAGACGACGGGCGCCTAGGCGCGTCTTGGCGGACGCCTAGAGGCGACTAGGGGAATACAAAGGCGCGTCCAGGCGGTTGTTGAATATTGGTTATTATTACTTGATGTTGAATATTGGTTAATGTTTATTATATTGCTTAATGCTTACTTTAGGCTTATTATATTGCTTATTGGTTATTTGGTTAATGGTTATTATATTGCATATTGCTTTAGTTATCAACTGTTCTCGTTACTTGTGTATATTAGTTATCAACTGTTCTTTTATGCATTTGTTGTTGCTTCTTAATATCTTATATATAACATTATAACTGCACTGTTTACATTGCACATAACTGCAGATTTTTTTCTACAAAATATCTTCTGTGGCCTGAGCGGGCGCCTAGGCGAGGCGGGTAGGCTGTCGCCTCGCCTCACCTAGCACGCAGTACAACATAGTTTATGGATGACTGTTTTTGTTAGTTCTTGAGCTTGGTTTGCATGAAAAGGTTTACTACCTCCTTTTTCGTCCCAACTCTATCATGCATATCCTAATAGTCTTAATAATAACTACTAAATTTTTTTCTTCTACAAAACCGATCACATTATCTTCCTAGAAACTCGATTGTAATGTTTATCTAAACTAATAATAAATATAGAGTTAATTGTCGAAATTGTACATGAAGAATGTAGTGTTTGTCATTTTGGTGATCGAATTTTTTTTGGCCGAAATGATGCATGAGCTTTGCATTTTTGCTCAATTAGTGCCTGAAGTAAATTTTATTGGTGTTTTTGGATGAAAATGGATTAAAATGGACATGTGATGCTCACATGTCCTATTTTTAATGGTTATTTTGTCAAATTTTTGGTTTTGTACTATCATTTTCAGAAGAATATTAGTGTTCGAAGAAAATTATTTCTATGAAAATAGTTAAAAATCGTTAAAAATAGTAGTCCAAAACCAAAAAGTTGACAAAATAACCATTAAAAATAGGACACGTGACCATTTTATGTCCATTTTTATCGATTTTCATCCAAAAATACCAACAAAATTTACTTCAGATAGTAATTGAGCCAAAATGCAAAACTCATGCACCATTTCGGCCAAAAAAAAGTTCGATCACCAAAATGGCAAACACTATATTTCTCATGTACCATTTCGGCAATTAACTAATAAATATATGTAGTCTTTCTTTCTCTAAAATTTTTTATTAATCTTTTTAATAAATAAATGACTTCTATAGTACATCTTTCCAGCATAAAATCAAATTGATTGTCTACAATTCCAGTCTCTTTTCACAATTTTTGCTCAATTATTCTCTTCCATAGTTTCATTGTATGATTCATAAGCATAATTTCTCGATAAATTTTACAACTATCTTTCTCGATAAATATTACCACTATGTAAGGTTGTGAAAAGCACTAGGCGCTAGGCGGATGGGCAGCCGCCGCCTAGCGCCTAGCCCGCCTAGGCGGTTGTCCAGGCAGCCGCCAAGATTTAGGCGGTTCAAAAAAATAAAATAAAATCTAAAAAACCTACTGAAAATTGCAAAAAAATTCATACAATCCTAAAATGCGTATAGTCAAGTGTCGAGGGACTAGGCGGACGCCTAGGCAGACATCGGACGGGACCTGGCGCCTAGGCGCCGCCTAGACGGCCGAGGCGGACGCCTTTTATAACAGAGAAACTATGTATATGTCTCTTGTTTTTATATATGACTATTATAATGATGTTTCTCTATTCATCCGACGTCTTAGTCCTTAGGATTTTGGTAGAATAAATCAGTAATCCACATCAATTCTTTCTTCTCTTAATATTCCAAACCTCAATAGGGAATACCATTAGATGGATGGAGCAACGGGACAGTCACCCATTCAGTATTGTCATCGTTGACAAGGCAGGATGGATCCTGAAGGTGATAGGCAATTTGTTGTGAGATGATGGAGAAGACCTCAACATTGGTATCTACAGCACTGTGAAGAAGGATTGAAGGCCCCCTTCCTACATTGTCGCCAGTTATTGGCTGTGGAAGAAGACTTGGGGAGAAAGAGAATGGGAAAGAGAGAAAAGGGAACTGAAAAGAGGAAAGAGGATGTTCTGATCTAACTGATTACCGCTTCTCTCCTTGTTCAGGTCACCAGAGGTTGATGGTTAACTATGATCAAAGGAGAGGTACGAAACTACTCAAAAATAGTTTCTGGTAAGGAAGCGATGCATCTGCACATTCCCTATAGGGGGGCTCAATTATAAAAAATAACAAGTGGTTTTAATAAAAAGGATCATAAGCTACTATTAGATGTAGAGTTAGCAAACTGATGATAATCTAGACTACTTTCACCAGAGGTTGCTGGTTATGAATAAATCGCAATACAATACCTTCAAGAACTTCAGCAGCTACAAATGTGATGAGTGCTGAGCAAACGTATTGAGGCACAGAGTATTGGCTTGTGACACGAAAGCTCAAAACAATGCCAATTAGCACCATTATCTCTGATACTAGCAAGATTTGCCTGCAAAATATTGCATAAGAACTAATTAATATTAAAAATGGATTACTGACCCATACAATCATTATGGTGCAGGTCAAAAGAAACCTGTATTGCAGCCTTGTGCTTGTATTCAAATTTTGGGTAAGAAAGTATAAAACAGAGTATTTTGATGGTATAAGCTGATAAATGGATTTGAAAATTATCAATTTCATACATAGTATAAGTATAGTTGTTACAAGCAAGTTAGGAAGCTCTAACACCCAAAATAAATAAACATACTCCTTGTAACTGGTATCATGTCAAGATATGTCACTCTTCTGTCCAGCATTTCTACGCGATTAAGAGAGATCGGAAACACATTATGTTAATTAGTATTCAAAAAAAGGAAATAATGGCTCCATAAAATTGAATGGATCCAGAGGATTAGTTGAAACTAATTCTCATGTACACTGTCAATAGTATCAACTATTTAATCTCATGATACTTTACACATACTGATATCAAATCAATGATCCTTAAAGCCCACTAGTCTCCATTCTCCCATCTTCTTTCCTCCTCTGTAAATTGGACATTAGCAGTTGCCACCATGAGACCAATTATGCATACTACCTATTACATTCGCAATCTTTGGAGTATCCATTGCAACTAAGTAGAAAGCTTGGAGCCAATTCCAAGTTCAACCATCTAGCCTCCAATAGCAAGTTTAGTAATGAACTAAAAATGTAGTAATTAGTAAATTACTCCGATTGTTTGAGAAAGATTGTGAACAGCAAAAATGCTCAGTGAAACAGAGTATGTATTGCTCCCGTCCAAGAGTCAAATATTACACTAGAAATTTACCCCCGGCCTTGTAGAAATAGCAACAACAAATATCTAAGAGTTAACAATTGCAAAGGTTTAAATGACGCTAAAATAACATTATTTGAACTATGTTATGAGTTCCGAAAATAACAATAAATCCACATTTAAATCTTTCATTTTATCTCACTTATTGTTCTTCTATTCTTCTACTTCCTAGTTCTTTTTCATTCCCCTTCCCCTTATCCCCTCTCCAAGTGCAGATGGAAGCACCACTGTTGTTAATAACACTCGAGGAAAATAGTAATACAAGAGTACTAATTAGGGTCAAAATATTCAAAGAAAATTTTGACAGCAACAACAACAATAAAGTCTTTATCCCAAAATTTTGGGTTTGGTTGTTTGAATTCTCTTCTTTCATAGCTATGTTAAGGGCCAAATCCTTTCCAATTCTTCTTTAAAACTTAAAATCATGTTCGTCCAGGCTTACCTCTAAGCCTAGATGCTCCATAAACAAAATATTATCGCTCCTCCTTAGGAGTATCTATTTGTCTACGTTGTACATGTCCAAACCACCTACGACAATTTTTTTCTCATCTTGTCCTCAATTGGTGCAACATCTACCTTTCCACAAATACAACCATTTCTTATCCTATACTTTTATATGTTACCACTCACCCATCTTAGCATTCTCAGTTCGGCTATACTAACTTTCTGGACATACTATTTGTTAGTTGCCCAATCATCCGATCAGCATGATTGGTCTTATAACAATCTTGTAGAAAAAAAATTTCAACTTACACTTATTTTTGCAATTACAAAGTAGTCCAGAAATACTCTACTTCAACCATCATGTTTTAATTATATGAATGATGACATCCTTCTTAATCTCTTTATCATGATGAATAATTGACCCTAAATATTGAAAACTATTATTCTTAGGTATCCCATGTTAATCAATATTGACTCCCCCCTAATTTATCTTTGACCTATGGTTGAGGTTAATATTTTGTGTACTCTGTTTTTGTCCTACTAATTTTAAAAAATTTCAATTTTCCAAAGTTTCTCTCCACTTGTATTTAGCATTTAACTATTTTCTACTCTCATCAACAAATACAATATCATCGACAAATATCATACACGAGGGCTCTTGGATATTCTTAGTAATTTTATCCATAACTATCACAAAAATATTCAAACATAATGTTGATCCTTAATGTGAGCCAATGGTATTAGGAAATGCTTTACTATCTTCTCCAATAGTTCGCACGACTATTGTAACTCTCTCTCTCATATAATTTTTTATCTATATAGTCTCAATATAACTATTAGTCCAAAGCCCACTACATTATCTCTCTAGGACTAGGTCTAAGTCAATACAAACCATATAAAAAGACTCGCATTTTTCTCTTCTTCTTTTTTTCTTAATCTTCTTGATAAGTAAATCACTTCCATAATAGATCTTTTCGGCTTAAAACCAAACATATTATCTGAAATTCCAATCTCATTTCTTATTCTTTGCTCAATTTATTTCTCCCGTAGTTGTATGATATGACACAAGCTTAATTCCTCGATAGTTTACAAATATGTATATCTTCCTTGTTTTTATATATGGGTAATATAATACACCAGTCATCATGTATCTTCTTAATCCTTAGGACTTAGTTAAATAAATTAGTAAGTGATGAAGGACAAGACGTAAAGGGACGATATATATGGATTATGTAAGCTTTCACAAACTAAGGCTAGCGAAAGTTCAATTGTAAAATAAAATATTGATAAAACTATCCAAAGAAGGGCAATTAAATTAAGAGTTATTGGTTGAATTTGCTAGAGGATCATGAAGTTGCAATCAAAACGAACCAAATCTCATTCAACGAAGAAATGATTCCACACATCAAAGCTTATATTTTGGGATCCAAAGAAAAACCTTAATGCAACGCAAAAGGAAATTTGCCTTTGGATGGATTGTAATGGGATTTGGGTTTATGTAACATGAATAAGGAGAAAAATAAGAAGATGTAGAATGAAGAAATCTATTCTAAGTAAAGCTTGGAAACAATAACTTTGAATAAATTTCTAATCACTTCAATGAATAAAACTTAGAGAGTACGTGAGTTTATATAGCAATAGAAGTCTTGACCTCCAAGAAACTAATCCTTAAAAGGCAACTAGCATGCCAACTATCATGTTTTGAAATTTAAACAAATCCTAATAAAAACTAGCAAATATAGTTAATCGTAATAACCAACTATGTGCATTATTAAAATAATGTGGACTAATTGGAAACCATGTGTACCAAAGTGGATATGTAAATACCCACGTAAATGTACCTAAAATGATAAAATCAAAACCCAAAGTCCAAATTGAACTCATATCAATATGTTGGCCTCCGATCTTAATAATTTACGTCGGGCCTTGATCTGAATCAAGTAAGCTACAATAATCCTTTCTCGTGAAACATTTTCAAACCTCAATAAGAATATCACTAGATCATATTGCTTTTCCATTTTATTTAAAGCAATCTTAACTTCAGATAATCTAATTTTAAGGCAATAGTAATAATAAGTATCTTGAAATAACATTGCATCAGGATTAATATTTTATAGGTTGCTCTCGTTAAATATGTTTTGAAAATCACTCATCCACCTATTTTTAATATCTTCTCTTACTAATACTTTTTGGGTCTCACCTTTTATACACATAATATTATGTAATTCTTTGCTTTTCATTTTTCTACTCTTAGCAAGCCTATAAATATATTTTTTCCTCCTTATTTTTTAACATCATACACACACACACACATACACACACACACACATATATATATATATATATATATATATATAGAGAGAGAGAGAGAGAGAGAGAGAGATTAATTAACCCCTAAACTCTTTGGTGAGGGTTTGGACTCATATATATAGAGATGAGAATGTCACATTTACATATAGGTCCACACTTACTGAGATCTTGTGTAGTAGTACTAATATCTTAATTTTCTCCCTCAGGCTGGAGTATAGATTAGATGCCAATCATGTCTAGTTTGTTACAAAAAAACGAATACGAGAGCCTAATGACACTTCGTAAAGATATCAACTATCTGATCTCCGGTTCTCATATGCTGAAATATTATCACTCTTTTGGTATTCATCACAGACGAAGTGGATATCGATCTCAATATATTTCGTCATTTCAAGGAACACAAAATTGGTAACAATATAGATGGCTGACATGTTATCAAACCACATATCTGCTACTCCTGATCCTTCTTCTTCTCTAAGCTCCTTTAGAATATGGTACAAATATAACACATATGCTCTGCCATAGGCAATTGTTCGATATTTCTCGATCGTGAGACCACACTCCGTTTCCTTCTCTTCCACGACACAAAGTTTCCGTCAATAAATACTGAATAGTTGGATGTAGATCGTCGATCTGTAAGACTCGCACCATAATCAACATATGTAAAATATTCAAGACGAGTATATCCATGATTCTCCATACGAATTTCTTTTCCGAATTCTAAGCTAGATAGTGCAAGATCCTGAGAACTGTCTGCCACTACACTTATAGCAAAGAAAATGCTCGAGCGAGACATAACCGCCAAGGAATTGAGTTTTTCAACCAGCCGACGATACTGATCATGATTGGTCACCAGTATCTCCTCATCAAGAAGTAACTTTACCCCTAGATCCATGGTCAGGTTGTTCCCTTAGTTTACATCATTCCTGCTTCAGTTAGTATGTCAAGAACATACTTCCTCTGAGACATTACAATGTTTTGCTTACCTCGTGTGACTTCAATGCCCAGAAGTACTTCAATACTCCCATATCTTTGGTCTAAAGCTGCTCGTCTAGAAAAAATTTCAGCTCTGCAATACCCTGATTGTCATCTCCCGTAATCACGATATCATCAACATAGACATGAAGTAGTGTTCGTCCAACTGACGTTCGTCGGTAAAATACTGAATGATCTTTCTTCGATTAGCATATGTCAAACAAGATAAAAATATGGATAAATCGATCAAACCAAGCATGAGGTGATTGTTTAAGACAGTAGAGTGCCTTACGTAGATAACATACTTTACTTGCCTTTGCAACAAACCCAGAAGGTTGTACCACATATACTTTCTTTTCAAGGTCCCCATGGAGAAATGCACTCTTCACATCTGACTAAAGGGCTAATTATATCGGACAACTAATGACATGAGCAATAACAAAGAGGTCATCCTGGCAACCGGGGAGAATATCTTAAAATAAACTACGCCATAAGTTAGAGAATACTCTTTTACCACAAGACGAACCTTCAGGCAGTCAAGAGTGCCATCAGATTTCACGTTGATGGTAAACACCCATTTGAAACCTATCGTCTTCTTATTGGAAGACAAATCTACAAAGTCCCATATAAGGTTCTCCAGTAGCGTCCGTATTTTTTTCTATAGCGGTGTGCCAACCAGGATGCTAGAGTCCCTCCTCGGTAGATTGGGAAATCTGAATCCCATCAATAGTAGCCACCAAGGACCGAGTATGACTCACGAGCCCTTTATAGCTGTCAACATATAATGGAAGGTCATGGCATGCTCTATGGGGGCGAGTTGGTAGATCAAGTGGTGGTGAATCTGTGGAGCCAAAGGAGGATTCTGATGACAATACCGGCTCTGCAGGTAATTCTTGTTCTGATGGAACTGGTGTTTGCAGACCGGAGGACGGTGAGACTGGCTCAATAGGGAGTGCACCCTTATAGGCAGCTGTTGTGTTTGAATCGGATATAGAAAAAATTCTCATCTGGATAAATTTTGGGGACAATCTTTAACTAGAGAGGATGAGAAAAACTCAGCCTCGATAAAGGTAACATCCCGAGATACAATCTACCTCCTCAAAGAAGAAAAAAATAACGATACCCTTTCTGATCCTTAGGATACCCAAGAAAAATATACTTGAGTGCCTTTGGATCCAATTTTGAAAGAGTAGTGCGAGTATCATGAACGTAACACAAGTGCCAAAAAATTTTAAGGGATAGAGAAAATGGCATACGATCGAAAAATAACCTAGAAAAAAGAGTAGTGCCATTGAAGACCGCAGATGGCATATGATTTATCAAATAACAAGCTGTAAGAACAGCATTCGACCAAAATTTTCTGGGTGTATTGGCATGAAACATAAGTGCTCGAGTTGTTTCTAAAAAGACGGTTCTTACATTCTGTCACACCATTTTGTTGTGGTGTAGGGACAAAGTTTGGTGGATAATCCCATGGACTCTACCATTGTCGTTCCGAAGACAATTAATGGAAACCCCAAATTGGATTTTTATTTCAGTATAAAAATTATACCAAATATCAACTAATTCAGAACAATTTTTCATTAAGTAGACAAAAGTGACTTGTGAGTAGTCATCAACAAAGGAAACAAAATATTTGAACCCCAACACAAATTCAATAGGACATGGACATCATATATCAGAATGTACTAAACAGCCATAAAAAAAAGGCCTAAGCCCATATAGCCTCGGCCGATTTGTTCTGCTGTTAGGTTCTTAGTAGCAGTCGACGACCTTTTCAAAAAGAGCCAAAATAGATTTATTCAAATTCACTAGATAAGGTGCATGATAATGTTTAGCTAGACTATAGGACTCACAATTAAATGGAACTCAAAGATCTAGTGATGGACACATTTTCTAGAGAATATGGATAGATATGTGACCAAGCCGAAAGTTTAACTCAAATGGGTTAAAGGACACGTCGGCACAGGCAACAGACGAAATCAATTCAAATAGGTACGAGCCTCCAGCCACATGCCACATACCAATAATCTTTCTAGTCTTCCGGTCCTGAAAAATACAACAATTAGGGAAGAATATTATCGAACAGTGCAAGTCACGAGTAATCCGACTAGTGGATAATAAACTGAATAGGTTTCCAGGTGTATAAAAATGAAGTGAGTAGTAGGTTGGGAGAGAGACTGGTACTCCCTTTTCCATGAACTTTTAGAGAATTGTCATTCACAACATAATATTTGTCACACGACCCACAAATACATAATCATGCAAAATATCTGCATCGTCTGTCATGTGATCAGACGCACCAGAATCTATCATCTATTGCTTCGGCTTCACTATCCATGTTGCTGAGTATCCAGCTGTGGATCCAGATGTAGAGGCTCCACCAGTCCTCTGAGCTTGAAATTCAGCAAATTTTGCATAAGTCTCTGA
This sequence comes from Iris macrosiphon, assembly GCA_036927795.1. Classification (NCBI taxonomy): domain Eukaryota; kingdom Viridiplantae; phylum Streptophyta; class Magnoliopsida; order Asparagales; family Iridaceae; genus Iris; species Iris macrosiphon. The sequence continues at coordinate 143,701,511 of JAYESA010000010.1, forward strand.
AGTCATCTTAAAGGATCGATCTTCGTCATGAGTATCCGTTGGCGGTAGGGGCTCTTGGACACTACCACTGAAAATGCCCTAGTTGACCTCAATTGAAGCATGTACGCAGTCGTCCTCCATCACGGCCGCCATTACCTCGTCCACGGCCAGTATTTCGACCACCACATATACCACCGCGACCTCCACGAAATCCACTACGAGCAGCACCCAAGGCAGATTGATCAACAGATGTATCGCTAGTATAAATCCCAACTACTTTCGCTGTCCATATGGTACAAAAGTAGACTTCCATCAGGGTTAGAATCTCAGCCCCAGCAATAATCTGAGACCGTACAAAAATCTGTATCACAGAACAAAGTGAGATTAGGTATTCTATGACATAGAAGTACTCGCGTTGAGTCCTTGTCTCATTGAGATCCGTCATCAAAGGTAACACTCGATCCACCCTATCAATCAGGACCTCAAAGGCTCGAAAGTGATCTTGATGTGACTTGTCTCCTTGGTCAGCTCGGTAGACACTACAACTGCATCATAAATACGAGATATATCGCACATTCCATCATGTGCAGCCATTAGCACCTTACATATTTCCTTTACCGAATCCGTGTTCTGAACCATATCCTTGACTGATGGTTCCATCAAATTCATCAACTGTGTAAACAGTTTGCTATCATCTCTCATTGCACGTATGTAGGGTTATCCTCCTTCGGAGGGTTGTCAGTGAGATGCTTTGATAACCACGTTCCCCTATGCATCATTTTGACCTTTTTGTGCCACGTGGAGTAGCCATCCGGATCATCCAGCCTCCGATTGACGAGTTGAATCAAAGAAACCGTTATACCATTACTCAGTGTCCCCGTCTCTATATTTCCGATACTGGTGCTATCAGTACTACTATTCAACTCAGTGTTCGACATTCTTTAGGTTCTTGATTCGATTATCGTTGCTCGACACAGCTCGATATTCACATCAACTCTGTCGATGCGCGAATTTTACATCAACTTCACCAATACTAACTAATGTATTATTGACAGAGATCGAAAATGAATCACACAAGCTAGGAACAGAAATTCACGCAAAACTACTTTACTCACTGTTAAATCCTGATATGGATATCGAGTCAGGAACGGAGATTCATACAAACTATTATAGTTTGCTCTCTATTAACTCCTGATGTTATTCTCGTCGAGGTTTAGAGATTCACACAAACTATCTTGCTCTCTGAAGAAGTCAACTCCAACAAATTTTTTGTACAACTAGGATTTGGATTTTGGTTGGGGGAGGGGGGCTAGGGTTGTGGGGGTGAGATCTGGGAAGAAGGGGGGTTAAGGGTGGGAGTTTTTCTCATTTTTACACTTATCAATCTTTATAGGAAATTATTTTTGCCTTAATTATCTTTTGGACTTCATTGTTCCACCACCAACTTTCTTTTAAAGTTCAACCATTGCCTTCCAGAACTCCTAGAATCTCTTTTTCTACTTTTTTGATACAATTTGTCCTATAACGTTATATAAGATTAGAATCTTCTTCTATGTTTCATCTTCCTTTATCATTTTATCTAAGTTCTCTACTTTCAAGTTTTACCATTAGGTTCTTGATCTCTTCTCTATCCTAGTCTTTTTCTTTCATTTTCTAATACTAATATCTATGATCAGCACTCTATATTAAGGGGTTAAGCTCTCTTCTAGTATAACTTTACAAACTTTACATGCCACTCTATAAACCTTGCTAGTAAGAAGTAATCTACTTGGCTAATAATTGATTGACTCTGCATTGTAAATAAATGCAAAAATAAGATATAGCATAGCACCATTTCTAAATTTATTTTCTAAGAAGAATTTCATTTAGAACTTATCTATTCTTCAATTCATTTAAGTATGGAAGAAAGACGGCGAGAATTTTGATGTTTGGATAGAATTTTTAAAATCAATAATTATTTCAAATAAATTATAAGGTGATTATTTTGTTAGTGATTTTAATGGGATAAGGAAAATAGAAACTAAAAACTAGCAAAAAAATGTCACTTGTTGTCACTCGTGTAAGATTTTACTTAGTGCAACCTGCAGCCAACATTATCACCTACCAGTATAACCCTAGGTGTAATGCACGTGTAGAGAGTCCAATGCTAAAATTGGTCAAGTGCATTATGAATTTGGAAAATTAAGGTAAAACATAACTCTGATGGTTTGGATAACGTATTTATTTTTTAAGAAGAATCTTATTCAAAAGATAAATATTTGAAATTAAATTCATCTCAACTATATGATGAAAGAAGAATAAAAATTTGTTGTTTGGGATAAAAAAAAATTCGAAAGAAAATAAAGATAAAGATTTTAAAGGAAAAAAATAGAAAATAGGAAAAATATGCTATTTGTTGCTCGCAGAAGATGCCACTTAGAGCAATATGCAACCACTATTACCAACCACTAGAGATAGCTACTTTAATATAATAATATAGAAGATTCTACCTACACAAATTATCCATACATGCACCAATCAGCAAATCTCCTAAAGGTACGTTACTATCTTAACAACTCTCTTAATTAGCTCTTTAGTAACAGAAAACACAAAGACTAAATATTGGGCAAGACAAACTAAGACCAAGTCTCTATCAACTAACTCATAAGTGGCAGTATCACACGTCCAGTTATGTGGTGTTTGGTTTACAGATTCGTGGGTATGCTCTACTTCCCCAAGAATAACTCCATTCTGGTAATGCAATAAGCTAATTGAATTGACACAATTTTGAAGCACCTTTTGCTAAAGAAAATTCAAATGTGAAATTCTTTCTCATATCAAGGAAATGAAGGACACTGGTTAGGGTAAGTTTCTCCCCTATACGAAGAAAAGATCTATATCTTCCTAAATTTTGGTTTCCCATCTGAAATTCTTGGACTTGTGTTACCCCATCATATGTTTTAAACATAAAACTATTATTTAGCCCAAGAACCAAATCAACATCAATAGCAAATTGCTGCCATTTTAACATTTGACTTAGTTACTTGGCAATAAATCCCTTTTGTGAAATCAAGGTGGTTTTAACATCATACTGGTTTTGGACATTTCCTATGATTATTGATTTGACAATTATGAGGGTTTTAGTGGTTTTAAATCGCTATGTTTTAGGCAACTGAGACTTGCAATTCTTCTGAATGTATTTGCTTCTAGATCACTAGAAATCATGTTAGAGTTATTTTATTTTGTTATTTATCATATGAGGGTATAATAGTAATTTTGGGTGTATCACTACCGGAATAAGCGGGATTAGGACGTTTTTTAGCGACGTCAACGTAAAACGTCGCTAATATTAAATATATTAGCGACTCCAAGAAAAAACGTCGCTAGACGTCGCTAATTGGCGACATATATCGACGTTTAGCGACTGTAATTCAGTTTTTAAAAGATTAGTCGCTATAAGTTCAATTAAGGTCGCTAAACGTCGCTAATATGCTTCATTTAGCTAGCGACGTATTTAGCAACGTATCTCTTTTAGACATTTAGCGACGTCATTAGCTACGTCTGTAACGTCGCTAACTTAGCGACGTCATTATTTGCGTCGCTAAAACGTCGCTAAATAACTTTCATTTAGGGCTGATTCCCCCCATTTCCTTCGATCTCTCTCTCTCCCAAATTTGAAACCCCCTCCCTCCGGCTCCCCTCCTCCCTCCGGCCACGTCCTCCCCCTCCGGCTCCCCTCCTCCCTCCCGGCGACCCCCCTCCGGCCGCGTCCTCCCCCCTCCTCCGTCAGCTCCTCTCCCCTTCTCCCTCTGGCGTCCTTCCTCCGGCTCCCCTCCTCGGTGAGCTCCTCTCTCTGTCTATCTCTCTCTCTAACACGACACAACACGACACGACACACACTAACCCTAACCCTAACTCGAACACACACACACGCATGCGGACACACTAACACATGCGGACACTAACCCTAATACTGACACGGACACACGGTCACGGACACGGGAATGACTCTTCAAACTAGTCAACACTAGTCATCTTGCTCGAGCCTCACATTTGTACACTGCCCCCAGGGTAGCCTCACTGATCACCTGCTACTGTACAAAGAACTCTCACATACTATTATGCTAATGCTTGGTGTTGTTGATACTCTAACCACTTGTACTTAGCTCCTAATCCCTCACATCCCCCACACTCGAACTAATGTACTCCCAGGTACACGAACCCAATCCAAAACTTGGACACAGCAAGGTGTTGTGCCCCTAACATGCAGTGCACTACCTGTAATACCAAGGCAGCTGCATATCAAAACTCCTTCACTCAACAACATCAACAATAACAAGGATATCTTCTGCTGACCCCAATGCAGAGCTACACACAGTTCTTAAACACACTCTAACTCCTTAACCTCTGATAACCCGACTCCTCCCCACACATGTTGTTTGTAGTGCTCTAGATGCTGCTATTGCTGCTCTTGCTTTTGCACATTCTGCTTGTTGTGCATTGCTGCTACAGTTGCTCTTCTTGCTGCTGCAGTTGCTCCCCTTGCTGCTGTTGTGCATCCCCTTGTTGCGGATGCTCTTCACTGCAGTGCACAAGAGCGCACTGCGACTCCCTCTTGGCCTGCACAACACTCCCACATCTCACACTCAAATCCTGGCCTGCCCACTGCCCTTAGTTGCTACTGGCCTGCACCGATGCACCAAATCCCTAAACTCCATTGGACTGCCTATTATTTACTGATATCTATTTATAATTGATACTTTGGTATCAGTCAAGATATCAATCTACCGATACCTCAAGTCTCCTAGAACCTGACACTCAAGCTTATCAGCAATAACACTTTGCGTAATATTTTTCGATTTCACAAAACAGTTCACTGCAACATTTGCACTGATACTAAGTATTAGTGCTCCATTCATTTCTCCCACTCAAGATTATGCCACCATTCATTTACCGAATTACCACCCCTCGCTCAACACCTCAATCTTGCCCCTAAATAACCTCAACACTCACTTATTATTCGTAATACCTCAAGACTGGTCATAAGCACTACCCAAACCTGTGGTCTAAACTCACATATTCTCCAATTTTGAGACACAAATCAACATTCCACAAGAAGAAATCATAGACCCTGATGACCCAAGAAATCATAAATATGGTAGAAAATAGAGAATTACCTAGGTTTTGAGTGACCTCCTTGAAGAACTCTGAATTTGGACACGAGGAAGACGAATCAGACACGATTTGGACACATCTTCAAGCTTCCTCTAGGTCCAATGGGTGCTCTCCCTTCAGTTGATCAATGCCAAATGATGCACTCTGAAAACTGTGAACGGCTCTCCCTAGTGACCCGAGCTCACTCAATCACTCAAACAACCATATGTACACACACACATACATAGGACATTGTGTATCAAGTTAGAGCAGTTCTTACCTTCCTTCAGAGAATCACACTGTATGTAACGATTTATAGGACACATACTGTCATTTTTGCAGAAGTATCTAGAAATGGATATAAATTACTATCTGCGTCATCGTTCGTGGATGTACAACCGTCATCCTGAGGACATGTGCGGTATACGGGATGAATTCATTGAGGGTGTACAGCAGTTCCTGCAGTTCGCCAAGACGTTCCCTCAGTACATGGACGGTACCAAAATTAAGTATCCGTGTGTGAGATGTCGCAACTTAAAATATCATCCAGAAGTGAAAGTCACATATCATTTGTACTCGAAGGGCTTCACGCCGAATTACTATCAGTGGACCGAGCACGGATACAAGAAAATCGATACATGTCGCAACGGGTGCATGTTGTACTACAAAGACGACAAGGATGAAGATGTGTGCAGATTCTGTGGTGCTGATCGCTACAAGGTCACTGGTAGAGGAAAGTCTGTCGGTGCAAGGAAGCCTACCGATTTGATGCACTACTTGCCTTTGAGGCCGCGGTTGCAGAGGTTGTTTATGGTTAAGGAGACTGCAGAAAACATGAGTTGACACAGGCGAAAACAGATCGAAGGAGTATTGGATCATCCATCCGATGGAGAAGCATGGAAGCACTTTGATTGAAAGTATCCAGATTTTGCTTCGGATCCGCGTAATGTCATATTGGGGCTCTCCTCTGACGTTTTTACCCCATTCGAACTTTCGGGCTCCCAGTATTCATGTTGGCCTGTGATCGTCACTCCGTACAATCTACCGCCTTGGATGTGCATGAAGACCCCGTATATGTTCCTAACCGGTATTATCCCGGGTCCGAACAATCCGAAGAGGAACATCGATGTGTATTTACAACCTTTGATAGATGAGTTGAATCAGCTGTGGGAAGTAGGTGCCAACACGTACGATGTTTCTAGAAAGCAGAATTTTCAGATGAGGGCAGCACTTATGTGGACCATCAACAACTTTCCGGCCTATGAAATATTATCGGGATGGAGCACTCATGGTCGTCTCTCATGTCCGTATTGCATGGACCGTACTAAGGCTTTTCGTTTAGAACACGGAGGCAAACCATGCTTCTTCGATTGTCATCGACAATTTTTGCCGAAGGATCATCCGTACCGGAGGAACATGAATGCTTTTCGCGCGGGCGTTGTGGAGAAGGCCAATCCACCGCCAATGTGGCCCGGATACACGATATGGGAAGAGGTAAAAGATTTACCAAGTGCTATCGAAGAGCCTGCTAAGGGGTACAAGTGTGACAGATTTTGACGTACCCATAACTGGACGAAGAGGAGTATATTCTGGGATCTTTCATATTTGAGCACTAATCTGATCATACATAACCTTGATGTCATGCATATCGAGAAGAATGTGTTTGATAACATAATTAATACTGTAATGGAGGTAAGGGGGAAGACGAAGATAATCCGAAGGCCAGGTTGGACTTAGAAGAAATATGTAGACGTCCTGCGTTGCATTTGATAGTGGAGGGGAATGGAAAGTTAAAGCAACTTAAGTCAGTTTTCTCACTGGAGAAAGAGGATAAAGGGAGACTTTGTACGTGGATTTAGGGTCTAAAGTTTTCAGACGGGTACGTGTCGAACTTGAGATGATGCGTCAACCTCAAGGAGAACAAACTAGCGGGTATGAAGAGCCATGATTGTCACGTATTCATGGAAAGGTTAATTCCGATTGCATTTCGAAAATTCTTCCCGCAGATCATTTGGAATCAATTGACAGAGTTCAGCATATTCTTCAGCATATTTGAATGACGACGAGCTAAGGGCTGCTCAGTTGTATATATTACTCAATTGCGACGAGGATGAAGTGGAGAAGCTAGAGGAGTAAGTAATTAATACGTCCACGTTTACATCATCTCAATGTAATAGTATAAGCTACTATTATGCTACTAATCAGCAGTTGCTTCATTGTTTTTCAGCACATATAATGATGAGTTGAGGTCGGCTAGACCCTACATAACAGACAAAGAAGTAGAACAAGAAATGAGATGCCATTTTCCTTCTTGGTTGAGCGCATATGTAAGGTGCTTGGTAATTACTTTTTATTTCTGCACTTGCAAAACAAATAACTTACTATCGCTACTTTGGTATTTAGGTCGATCGTCTAATAACACCCGAGACTGAATCTATTAGAACTCTAGCCAAGGGACCAATGACTGCCGTTAAAATATGGCCAAGTTTCTGTGTCAATGGGTTTAGGTTCAAGTCAACAAATGCTCCTATCAGAGAACTTTCTGGATCTTGATTCCACGAAAAATAGTTGTTTGTGTATCAAATCTTCGAACTACAAAGACGTCGATCCAGGCAAAATGATTTCTTTGGCATCTTACGAGAGATTGTGGAGTTGACATATAATTATGGCACAGAACCTGCTAATATCGTGCTATTCAAGTGTGAATGGTTCGATCCAATTCAAGATCAAGGTTGAAAAATTGACAAGCATGGCCTTGTAGATATAAACTACAAGCGTAGATATCAAGGCTACGAATCATTTGTCCTATCAAGTCAGGCTCAGCTCGTGTACTTCACAACTTATCCTAGACGGGGGAGAGCGAGGTCGGATTGGTGGGCAGTATGCAAGACTAAAGCTAAAAATACCTTTGACATTAACGAAATAGCTTATTAGGAGGACGAGCTACCTCTTGTAACAAATATTGTAGATATGGACTCAACAGAAGTTACTCATTACACGAGTAATAATGTAGAATTATCCGAAGAGGAAGACGAAGATGAAGACGAAGACGAAGTAGATGAAAGTGAAGACGAGGAGGAAGAGGAAGAGGAGGACGAGGAAGGCGAACAAGATGAATTTTCTGAAGATGATTGAAAATAAAATATTTTGCATGTAGAATGTAACTATATTTTGACTGTAGAATGTACTATTTTGACGAATATATATATTATATTTTGACTGTAGAATGTACTATTTTGACGAATATATGTATTATATTTTGACTGTAGAATGTACTATCCATTTAGACTTGTGACACCACTGGTTATTTACTGTACAATTCTATGAATGCTGTGATATATGCATAACATTTTGACTGTAGAATGCACTATATATTTGTGTATTTCTTTACTCATCATATGTTGTTATCAGGTATGACAGGACGACGCGGAGGGTTCGGCAGGTCCCGAGGTAGACAGAGTGCTCCTTCGGTACTGCCTACTGTTGGTTCCGGATCCTCGTCGCTCAGTACTCCAGTATATCGATCAGTCACATCTCCGATTGCGACGACGTTACGTGACATCACTCCTGGGACGAGTAGTTCCAGGCTTGATAGTACTCCCTCGTCCAGCGTTCCACCTGCTGACGGAACCATAGAGACAGATGAGCATGTAGAGGAGGTCGTGCCGACGTTGTCCTAGCATCAGCTAGATCCTCCATACGCACCTCCGGAGGAGACGAGGACAGAGATTTGGGCCGACGGTACAGTAAGTCAATTATATCGTCGATTCAGAGACGTCTGGACCTATTTCTGAGGAACAACTATGGTGGCCCTTGGATCAACTACTCTGAAGCTCCGAAGGAGAGAAAGGCGTTCTGGTTTGCGCACTTCAAGGTAAAAGTATATTATATAAATCCTCTAATTTATGCATATTATATAACTTATCCGTGATGCTCACTTACTAAATTATTTATTGTAGCAAATATATTTCTATTCTCCGCACCGGACCGAGTTGATCGAGCGGATGTTTCCTGTCGTTGCCGACAAGCTTATCCGTGATGCTCTGGATGACCAGAAGGCTCGTGATCGTGCTGAAAAATCGATCCAAGGTTGGATCATGCCTGAGCAGTGGACTGCGATAAGGGCTAGATTCGACGATCCGAGGTACAAGGAAAGGTCTGAGAAGGCCAAGGCGGCTAGGCGGAATGCTGCAAAGTGGTGTGGTGGCTCGATTCCGATGACGGAACAATTTCGTGTTTGATATATTTTTTATTTAAGATATATTATTTTAATGTAAGTACGATAAAATGGTAGTAGAAAAAAATGTTTAATTTTAGTACTAAATAATATATTTTTAACAGGTACAGAGGGGTGAGGATGCAAACATGGTGACCGTCTTCTTGGCCACCCATCGAAAGGACAAAAATTTTATTGATGAGAGGGCCTCGCAGACCTATGTAAGTATTACTTTACTTTGTGTTAATTTTAATATAACTTAGGCAATTATCGAGTATCCAAACTTTTCTAGGCCGAGTATCTTAAGGCTGCGTGAGCGGGCGACTGCTAGTGCACTTACAGCTGGAGAGGCTGGTACTTCCTCGCAGCCCGCTCCAGCTCCGTCGACGGACGAACTGTGAGTGACTGTCGCTGGTGGTCTCCAGAGGGGTACGTACTACGGTACGGGATCCTATGGCGCCCTAGTTGCGACGCAGTCATCTAGGGCCTCCCCGACAAGTGCGCATTCCCCACTGCCCACGCAGTCCTGGACCAGAGTCCAGGAGGCCATTGACCGTCAGATTGCGTCTCTCCGTGACGAGTTGCTGCGAAGGATGGAGGAGCAGCCCCGGTCCCAGCCGCAGGCGGACGATCCGACGCTCATCGCACGATTTGATATGCTTGACCACAGCATCACGGAGCTCCGGGATTTGACAAATGATCTTAGAGCCTCGATAGAGTGCAGCGTGACGGAGCTGCAGGCATCACAGCTATCCATGGGCGAGAGGCTGACGATGATGCAAGATTCAATGGTTCGTAGCAGTACGAGGCTGTTATCTACCATGGATTCTTACAACCAGCGACTCGCAGAGTTGGAGCGGATACGTCCTCCTGGTGCGCCTACATCGACACAGACTCCACCGACGTCACTGCCTTCTCCATCGACATCGGTGTCAATTTCACGAGAGCAGTATGATATGTTCTTATCCTTCATGCGCGACGGTGGTCATCCTCCTTCAGATCCGCAGTAGTATAGATATTTGCATGGATATTTGTTGGATATTTGTATTCTTTGTATTATTTAGGATAAGACTCAGTTGTATGGATATATATTTTCTGTATTCTTTACGATGATATTTGCTGGATGTTTTATTTTCTTCAAATTTTATTATATTATTCATATTAAATATATGTTAATTTACCGGTGTTGAGTGTTCAACCCAAGGGGGTCGGCGAACCGAGAAAATTCAACGGAGGGTTGCTCCGGGTCTATTTGTACAGATTGTGAATTAATAAACTGCAGGAATAATAGTTTGGAAACAATTCAGTATTGATTTTTTCTATTTTTCCAAAGACAAATTAGCGACGATTTTAGCGACGTTTAGCGACGTTTATACACGTCGCTAAATACGTCGCTAATTAGCGACGTTACTGCACGTCGCTAATGACGTCGCTAAAGACGTCGCTAATGACGTCGATGTACATCGCAACTTGCTGACATGGCAGTATTGCCAGGTCATTAAAGACGTCGTTGTAACGTCGCTACATACGTCGCTAATTTGCGACATAAAACAACAAATGTAAACGTCGCTAATTAGCAACTTTGAGTCACGAAACGTCGCTAATCTAGTGACGCATCTACGTCGCTAGAAAACGTCGGTATAGCGATGTTTGACGACGTTTTTTCTGTCAGCGACTAGCTTAAAAGCGACTTCTGTAAAACGTAGCTAATTACGTCGCTAAAACTAATTAGCAACGTTTATTGATCATTTAGCGACGTTTTTTTACGTCGCTAATTTGACTTTTTCTAGTAGTGTATTGCATATTAATATAAATAGACATGAGATGCAACATAGGATTTTATGTCCTTGCAATCTCCTTTCTCACATTCTCTGTTCTCTTACTTTTCTCCTTCTCTCCATCTCCAAACTTCACTTGGTATCAGATCATATTTTGAAAGTACTGTACATCCGATCCACGACAGGGCAAATCAACATCAATAGAAAAAAAATTAGCTTTTTCGTATACTTTTCATGATTAGCCGTTCATCGTTCGTGGTCGTTCGTAGTTCGTTTATGAGATCTAGGGTTTCTACAGATCTCTGTTGGTTTTTCGTCGTCGGTTGAGGTTCGTTGTGAGATTTAGGGTTTCAAAGATCTTGTCTTTCTGTTGCATCTGCAAGTATGGTGGGGACCAAATCTTCTGGCGAGGTTAATAGTGGTGGTGGTAGCGGAAGTGGTTCCCTTTTTACTGTTATTCATAATGATGAATTGGGAAAGTCGATTACAGCGGTGAAACTCAATGGTGCAAACTACCTTGCCTGGTCCAAGTCTATCAAAGTGGTATCAAGGATGAAGAAGAAGTTGAAGTTTTTGACGAAAGAACCCCCGCCTGAAACTTCCGCTGAGTATGAAGATTGGATGAGTGCAGATGCATACATTATGTCGTGGTTGTGGCATAGTATGGAGCCGCATATCGCTGCTAATGTTCAGTGGTGTGAATCAAGCAAACATATTTGGGCATCTCTAGAAGAATCATATTCGCAGAAGCGAAATGTTGCCCGTATCTATGAGTTGTACGAGTAATTGTTTAATACAAAGCAAAATGAGAAGCCTGTGAATGAATATTTGGTTTCAAAGAAGGCTTTGTAGGAGGAACTGCTTCAATATCATCCTGTTACTACTGATTTGAAGGAAGCTCAGAGACAGAAGGAAGAGTTTCATGTTTTACTTATCCTAGCCGACTTGGATACTGCGCTCGAACCTTATAAAGCTCAAATCCTTGCTGGAGAGCAATTACCTACGGTGGCAAATACTTTCTCCCGTCTCAATCGTTCATTTCTCTTCTGCCCTAGTTTCTAGTGATGTTGGTCGTGGTGGTAGACGTAGTAGTGGACGTGACGGTAGAGATGGTGGTCGTAGTTTTGGTGGTGGTGGTAGTAGAGACAATGATCGTGGTAGTGGCCGTGGTGGTGGTGGTGGTGGCTGTGGTCAACCACGAAAGTGTAACTATTGTGGAATGTTCGGTCACGTCGAAGACTATTGTTGGGACAAGTGGAGCAAACCAGAATCTACATATCAAGTGCATGATGAAAATATGCAGTCCTAGGTCATCACTTCTGGTTCTAGAGATTATACTTTGGATTTCAATCAGACTTCAACGTCCGATACCTCATCTCCATTTGAACATATCCTCCAGAAGTTGAACGCATTCGCTAGTACCATCTTCCAACCTACTGCAACCATGGCACATATGGGTAATCCTGCTTTTGTGGCAACCCAATCACCATCCACCTATTGGGTCATCGACTCAGGAGCAAGCTCTTACATGTCTGGTATAACCTCTCTTTTATAATCGTAGTCTCATGAAACATAATATTATCTTGGTTGATGGGTCTACTTGTTCTGTGCTTGGGAAATGTGTCATTCACCCTAATCAATCACTATCATCATTTGATTCATTATATGTGCCTAATTTTTTATTTAATTTGTTATCTGTGAGTCAGTTAACCAAATCTCTTCAATGTTCTGTGACATTTTCTCCAAATTCGTGTGTTTTTCAGGACCTCGAGACGAAGAAGGTGATTGGTTCGGGGCATAAAAAAGATGGACTATACTACTTGGATCTACCTGGAAAGGCTTTCACTTCTGTTTCTACTTCTCCGTTGCAGTGGCATTATCGTTTGGGACATCCGTCTTTGACAAAATTGCGTCAAGTTGTTCCTAATTTGAGTCATGTTTCTAGTCTTAAATGTGAAGCTTGTTAGTTAGGCAAGCATCACCGTAGTTCCTTCCCTCGTCGTAGTAAAAGTCGTCAATTAGAGACTTTTGATCTTGTTCATTCTGATATTTTGGGTCCGTCTAGAGTCAAAAGTCAGAAAGGATTTCAGTATTTTGTTATTTTTATTGATGATTATTCCAGAATGACTTAGTGTTATTTAATGAAAGAAAGATCTGAGTTTTCAAATGTGTTATCTGTCTTTTATAATAAAGTCTATGTTCAGTTTGATAAAGATATCAAAATTCTATGTTCTGATAATGCTTTGAAGTATAATCAATCTTCTGTTAACAGTTTTTTTTGTTGATCGTGATATGATTTATCAAACCAGTTGTGTCCACATCTCGCAACAAAATGGTATAGCCGAACGCAAACATCGACACATTTTAGATGTGGCTCGAACTCTCATGTTCAAAATGCATGTCTCTAAACAGTATTCGACAGATACCGTTCTTACTACATGTTATCTAATTAATCGCATGTCATCATCTGTACTAAATAACAAAGTTCTATTTTCCATATTACATACAGATGTCGTACATTTTTCCTTACCTCCTCTAGTATTTGGGTGCGTTGCTTTTATTCATAACTTTAGAACCTAATCGAGATAAGTTGGCTCCTAGATCTCTGAAGTATATCTTTCTTGGTTATCCACGTACTCAAAAAGGTTATCGTTGTTACAGTCCACAGTCACGCAAGTATTATGTCACTGCAGATGTTACATTCTTTGAGTCTACCTCTTTCTTTCCTTCAGGAGACAGTGGTATTCTTTTTACAACAGATTTGATATCTTCCATATCACTTTCGGTTATTCCTGAATCAATTTTGGTCTACATTCCCCCTTTACAGGTTTATCAGAGATCCAAGGTTAGGCCAGTGGTTCTGCAAAATTCAGCCCTCAACCAATCAGTTTCCGTGCCTGAGGTTTTTGCTCCCATCACCACATATCAAGATGATCTTCCTATTGCTCTCAGAAAAAGAAAATGCCTTTGTACCACAAAGAATAAGCATCACATTTCTAACTATGTTTCATTACACCGTGCTTCATCATCTTTTCATGCATTTATTGTTTCATTGTCTTCTATTTTCATTTCCAAAACTTACAAGCAGCCTATGTCATCTTCTGGTTGGAAACGTGCAATGGATGATGAGATATATGCTTTACATCAAAATCGGAGCTTACATCACTTCATGTTGGGAAGCAGACAGTGGATTTTAGATAGGTGTACACTATTAAGTATCATCCCGATGGTTTTGTTGAGTGCCTCAAGACACGGTTGGTTGCCAAAGGGTATACTCAGATATATGGTGTGAATTATATGAAGACTTTCTCTAGTGGCTCGGCTAAATTCAGTTCGAATTCTTATTTCTGTGGCGTTAATCGCCAATGGGCTATATATCAGCTGGACATAAATAATGCTTTCTTGAATAGTGACTTACAGGAGGAGGTTTATATGGATCAACCATCGGGATATGTTATAGCAGAAAATAAAAAACTCGTATGTCGATTGAAGAAAGCATTATATGGACTGAAACAGTCACCTCGTGCTTGGTTAGACAAGTTCAGTTTAGTTCTCATTCAGTATGGCTTTCGGTGCACCACATCAGATCATTCAGTATTTTGTTATTCTTCCTCAGCAGGTATTATCGTGTTGATTGTTTATGTTGATGATATCATTATATCTGGGAGTGATTATGCTGGAATTGTGGACTTGAAGACCTACCTTAATCGTCAGTTTCATACTAAGGATTTGGGTCTTCGATATTTTCTTGGAATCAAGGTTGCCCGATCTAAGAAGGGTGTGTATCTGTCACAACGCAAGTATGTTCTAGACTTGCTCTCCGAGACTGGGATGTTGGAGTGTCGGCCAGTTAAGACTCCTATGGATTATCATGACAAGCTTGATGCTGTCAGGGAAGAATTATTTGAGGATGTTGGATATACTCGACCAAACATCACATATGCAGTTGTAGTTAGTCAGTTTATGCAAGTCCCTCGGCAACCACACTGGGAGACTATCTCTCGCATTCTTCGATACTTGAAGGGTGCACCTGGAAAGGGTTTGTTGTACAAAACTTTCCAGTTGCTTACGGTGACGGGGTTCAGTGATGCTGATTAGGCAGGCAGTCGCAGTGATAGGTCTACTTCTGGCTATTGTACGTTTATGGATAGCAATCTTGTCATGTGGCATAGTAAGAAGCAGAATGTTGTGGCTCGTTCTAGTGCAGAGGCCGAGTACCGTGCGATGGCTCATCCAGCTTCTGAGATGATGTGGGTGCGGTCTCTTCTTCATGAAATGGGGATTATGTTTCCTATTCCGATAGAGATGTATTGTGATAATCAGTCAGCAATGTTTATCATAAGTAATCCGGTGTTTCATAAGCACACGAGGCATATCGAGGTGGATTATCATTTTGTTCATGATTTATTGCTGAAGAAACATATTATCACTCCTTATGTTCGGGTCAAAGGATTAATTAGGTGATATCCTCACCAAACCACTTGCTCGTAGTCTATTTTTTTGATTTATGTAGCAAGCTGGGCATGTCTGATCTATATGCTTCTGCTTGAGGGAGGGTATTAGAGTTATTTTATTTTGTTATTTATCATATGAGGGTATAATAGTAATTGTGGGTGTATTGCATATCAATATAAATAGACATGAGATGCAACTTACGGTTTTATGTCCTAGCAATCTCCTTTCTCGTATTCTCTCTTCTACTTTTCTCCTTCTCTTCTCTCCATCTCCAAACTTCACTAATCAAACTCAGGATTCAGTTTTAAAATATGTAAATTCTAACCATTTAGGAGCGGGTCCCATATCAGTCCGGAAAGATTTTAATCTCATAAAAGTAAACTTAAAAATAAAATAGAGAAAGAGATTGTCATCCCTAATTAATTGGTAGTTAAACATAATAAATTAAATTGTGTTGTGATCCATTATCAACTGACTGAATTATTTTTGCATGCTCATCCTATCTCCACAAATTTAAGGGGGCATAGTATAAAAGAAAAGAAAAGATGATTATAAACCACATCAAGAAAATTGTTTCCAGTCATCTATCTCCAAGAATTCTAAGGGGTGTAATAAAAGAAAATTATATTTGATTTTAAAAACACCTATGTTATCGTGGGTCTAAAAATTGAACTCAAGACCTCTGACTTATAAGTATCAAGTTGTCAACTAGACAACCTTTTGCTCTTTGAATTTTTAAAGTCAATAACGAATATAAAAGGACGATCAAAGACTATATAGAAGGAAACCAAGAACCTAGGGACCGCCGACCCAGGTTTGCATGTGGTTATTAATACCACTTTTATCATACTACAGCAATCTGTACATATGAGCAAAGTACCTTTTCTCATAAGAAAAAAAAAAATTTACTCATGGAACTAGCATACTTTGGTTGGAGGCTGGATTCGCATCACGACTATTTTTGTAATCTCATGGAACCTCTTTTGTAATCTCAATTTGCATATGAGTTGCTAGTTGCTACAGATTAAAATCCTCGGTCCTATTTTCAGGAAGCCACTTGATGATTGTGTCAACTTGAATATTTCACGAAGTAAAATCCCAATCCTACTTGTTTGATTTACTAGATTTTAATTGTCGTAGCAACAACCATCTTCCACCATCTCATATTCAAAATCCTTTGAGATGATATAGTTATTTGTTTTTGTTGAGAGTATTAGTGGGTGTTTAGTCTCACATCTAGTAGAATAGGAGAGAGAGAAGTTAGCCTCTCATATATATATGTAGTCCCACCAATCAATAAAATTAAACTAAGTATTAAACCAAGTTTCTATTTGGTATCAAAGCCAAATCCCCCCACCCTTCTCCAAACCCTAACCCTCTCACAGCCGCCCCCCTCTCTTCTTTCCCTGCCGGCCCCGGCGACCGCCTGGCTGCAGCGTCGCCGGCCTCGCTGCCAGCAGCCCCCGTCGGACCCGGCGACTGCCTGGCCGCGTGCCGCAGCGCCGCCGGCCTGCCCCGCCGCCGCGGCGGCTGCTGCTACTGTTGTTGTTCTCACGACTGCTGCTATTGCCACTGCGATCCCGACGACCCCCGACCACGACGATTTTCTTCTTCGTCTTTTCTCCTGCAAGTTGTAACTCGGTTCTGTCCTAATGCAAATGCGATTGCACGGAAGACCAAAAATTTTAATTTTCTGATTATTGTTTTGTAGCAGTAAGTTGTAATCGGGATATTAATTATATAGTTGCTTGTTGGATCAAGATATATCAGTGAGAAAACTCGTGTGAACGTGTGAACTCCTGATCTCGACTACAACTGTCGGTTCCTCCTTCTCGTCAGGCCATTGCGACCTCGGGTCGAAGCCGTGTACGGGACGTAAGCAGCGACTCTCAGGGACACTACTGCCGCTGAAGGAGGAATAGTAGACGTGGAGAAGATGACGATCAAAAGTGGAGACAACCTAGATCTGCCACCGTCTTGCTGGTCTTACTGCCACCGTCTTGCTGGTCTTACTGATGGAAGAGGACAAGAAGAAGACGATGGAGACGATCTACGGCAAGCTGATGGCCCAAGAGATGAAGGCTTTAGTGGACGATCTTTTCTCCAAGAGGCTGACCGAGACTAGTTCCTGTGGTGCACACGCGGATGTGGATCCTTTACCATACAAAATGGGAAAGTTAGAGAAACTGGAGAAAGTTGGAGGGTACTTTCAACTACTAGAAGTGGTCGCGTCAGGCGATGCGGACTCTGAAGGCAAGAGGCTTGATGGGCTATGTGAATGGCCAAACAAAGGCACCTGAAGATCACTCCTCACAGGAGTTTGCTGTGTCGGAGAGTTGTTGGATGGTTGACAGCCCCATTGACCGACCAAGTGTCGGACAACGTGAAAGCAATGGAGGGTGTTGGTGACATTTGGATGACGCTGAGAGATATGTACTCAGGGTCGGGCAACCCTATGAGGGTTTTCCAACTACAATATGAACTTGACTTGGCGTGGAAGATAAGCAAGTGGAACCGGCATTTGCAAAACATTATAAGAAGTTCATGGAGTATGTTTTGGGACAGAGGATGATGAAGTTCCTGAAGGGACTCAACCCAGCATTCGAGCAGAGGAGGAATATCCTACTTGCTCAACCCAGACTGCCATCACTGGAGAAGGCCATAAGTGCTATCGCACAAGAAGAGGCACGACTGAAGCTGATGCCTAGCACCACTAGCTCTCTGGAAGAAAAATCAGCTTTAGCAGCTTTTAACCCAAACCCTTCCCGGACGGGGAGGGTGCTACAACTGTGGAGACTTTGGACACTTCATTAGATTCTGTACAAAATCCCAGAGAGGCTAGACCAGCAGCCACGGACAGCCGTGGAGGGCGTAGGGGTGACAAAGGAGGCTATGCTGGTGGTAGAAGTAATCATTCCGGAGGACACAAAATAAACATGGCAGAAGAGGGAAGTGAGAGTCAGTCACCCGATATGACCCCTAGTGAGAAAAAAATGCTAAAGATATGCAGAAGCATGAAGCTTGGAACAAGCGACAGTCGAGCCAGCACATCTGGGACATCAACTCCAACCACCTCCAGGGATAACATCACCCACTATGCCCATACAAGTACAGGTATACCTGCTCATGTCCTGGCATCTATCCACAGACCAGATTGGATAATTGACTCTGGAAGATCCCGCCATGTCACGGGTGCCCCCGCGGACAGCCGTGGAGGGCGTAGGGGTGACAAAGGAGGCTATGCTGGTGGTAGAAGTAATCATTCCGGAGGACACAAAATAAACATGGCAGAAGAGGGAAGTGAGAGTCAGTCACCCGATATGACCCCTAGTGAGAAAAAAATGCTAAAGATATGCAGAAGCATGAAGCTTGGAACAAGCGACAGTCGAGCCAGCACATCTGGGACATCAACTCCAACTACCTCCAGGGATAACATCACCCACTATGCCCATACAAGTACAGATATACCTGCTCATGTCCTGGCATTTATCCACAGACCAGATTGGATAATTGACTCTGGAAGATCCCGCCATGTCACGGGTGCCCATGATGAGTTCCAAGGTTATACTAACCTGACGACGCCTGAAAGCATTCAGACTGCTGATGGTACGGCTAGACCCATTATGGGTAAAGGCACAGTTGAATGTACCCCTTCCATAACCCTTACTGATGACTTACATGCTCCATCTTTTTCCATTAATCTATTATCCATTAGTGCCATTGTTCTTCAACTTAATTATGTTGTTTCCTTTGACATTCCTAAGATAATTTTTCAGGAGAAGGGAACGGGAAGACGGTTGGGGACTGGCACTTGGCATAAGGGGCTATGGTACTTGGATAGGGGTGGGTTGGACACAGCACTAGCGTCACTGGTGGAAGAAGCACAACCGAAGGAGCCGCGAAGAACAGTGGAAGCAGAATTATTACTTCATCATCAGCGCATGGGACACTCTTCATTCAGTCTACTAAGTCGGATGTACCATCTATGTGTCAAAAGGCTAACAAATAAAAGTTGGTTTGTGATGCTTGTGAGCTTGAAAAATATACCAGAAGCTCTTATGTGAGGTCTGAAAATAGAAGTTTAGCTGCTTTTGATATGATACACTCTGTTGTGTAGGGACCTTGTCCTATAACTGGAGTTAATGATTTTAAATGGTTTGTCACCTTTATTGACTGCTACACTCGTGTTACTTGGGTATACCTAATAAAGAGTAAGAGTGATGCCTTTGCATGCTTTCAAGATTTTCATCACAGGGTTACAACACAGTACAGTGCTAAAATAAAGATTTTGACATCTAACAATGGGACAATACACCAACAAGGCTATTGAAGAGTACTTATCAGTCCATGGGATACATCATCAGACTTCGTATGTCTATACACCAGCACAGAATGGCGTGACAGAGCGGAAGAACAGACACCAGTTGGAAGTAGCATGGTCAATGATGTTTGCCATGAATGTTTTGTGGGGGCATGTCATTTTGACGGCTACATAACTCATCAATATGATGCCCTCTCAAGTGTTAGGATAGAAGACACCGTTTGAGATGCTTACAGGAGAGAATAAATACATTGTTTCCCCAAAGATATTTGGATGTGTATGTTTTGTGAAAGATAACAGGAGGTGTTAGGAGTGAGGGGGAGATGGGCCCAAGCGTGATTGTCGGGTCAATTTCATGTCCAATGATGGAAGTTGGTCCAAAGAAACAAGGGAGAGATAGCGAAGGTGAGGAAAGTGATGATAATGCACATAATCAGGAGGAAGAAAGTGGTGACAATCAGAAGAAAGAAAGTGATACTCCAGTGCAGGGGGAGGAACAGACTACAGAATAATCTACAGAGCTCCAAGTCTACAAAAGAAGAAAGCAGCAGTCCACTACTGTGCCTATTACTGTGCCTATTGCCCCTAGTGTGTCATGTCCCTCGCCTAACCCTGCCCCAACTCTTGAAGATGCACCTCCCGCACCGGATCCCTCTAATTCGGATGCGGATCCCTCTGATTCGGATGGTATGATCTCTTCACCACTTTCTCATATTTTCTTAAGGAGATCTTCTTGTAGTTATGCGAAAAAAGCTCCTAATCGTTATGGTTATGAAGATGACATTGCCAATTTCCTATCCTACTCTGATATATCTCCTCCAATATTGTAGAGAGCTACAATATTGGAGGAACTTGGGGCACTCGAAAAAATGGAACATGGGAGCTTTTTCCGTTGCCTAAAGGAAAGAGCAGTTGGATGCAAATGGGTCTTCACAGTAAAGGAGACGTCAGAAGGAAAGGTGGAGCGGTAAAAGGCAAGGTTGGTTGCAAAGAAATTCACTCAATCCTATGACATCGACTATGATTAGATATTTGTTCCAGTGGAAAATAAGCACTGTGAGAACCCTGATCTTCCTTGCAGCAAACCATAAGTGGCAGCTGTATCAATTGGATGTGAAGAATGCTTTTCTTCATAGGGACCTACAAGAGGAAGTATATATAGAGACCCCTCCGGGGTTTTGTATGAAGCAGTCGACGAGAAAGGTGTGCAAGCTAAAGAAATCATTGTATGGGCTCAAGCAATCTCCTCGAGCTTGGTTTGATAGATTCAGGAAGGCTGTCACAAGCATGGGGTACCGCCAGACCAATGCAGATCACACGATTTTCTTTCAGCATGCAAGAGGCCACATCAACATACTTGCAGCGTATGTGGATGATAT
Source organism: Iris macrosiphon (assembly GCA_036927795.1). Classification (NCBI taxonomy): domain Eukaryota; kingdom Viridiplantae; phylum Streptophyta; class Magnoliopsida; order Asparagales; family Iridaceae; genus Iris; species Iris macrosiphon. Next base: position 143,722,772 of record JAYESA010000010.1, read on the forward strand.
AGTGATCACAGGTGATAATGAGGAGATCACTCAGTTGAAGTCAAAACTCACCAAGGAGTTTGAAGTGAAGGACATGGAAATAATGAGATATTTTCTTAGGATCGAGGTGGCTCGAGGAAGAGATGGGATCGTCCTCTCTCAGAGGAAGTATGTACTAGACCTGCTCACAGAGACTGGTATGCTGGGATGTCGATCGACCAGAAAAATAAGTTGGGTGCAGAGGCAGGAGAGCCTGTTGATCGTGAGAGATATCAGAGACTTGTAGGCAGATTGATTTATCTACGCCACACTAGCCCTGATATCTCATTTTATGTGAGTGTAGTGAGTCGCTACATGCATGATCCAATGAAGGGTTACATGGATGCAGTTTTCCGTATCCTGAGATATCTGAAGGGGACTCCTAGAAGAGGGTTATGGTTCAAGAAAAATAAACGCTTGGGTATTGAGGGGTACTACGATGCAGATTGGGCAAGCTACATGGACGACAAAAGGTCTATCTCAGGGTACTGTGTCTTTGTGGGGGGTAACATAATCTCATGGAGAAGCAAGAAACAGTATGTGGTAGCACGATCGAATGCTGAAGCAAAGTATAGAGCTATGGCTCTGGGAGTGTCAAAGTTGCTGTGGGTAAGAGCACTTATGACGGAGTTGAAGCTGGACCAGGGAACAACATTACGTCTTCTGAGTGACAATCAAGCTGCAATAAGTATAGTTAACAATCCAGTCCAGCATGACAGAACTAAGCACATCGAGATCGATCGGTTCTTCATCAAAGAAAAGCTAGAAAAAGGGATATTAAAGCTCGATCATGTTCGCTCAGAAGAACAAGTTACAGATTGTCTGACTAAGGGCCTTAATTCATCGAGTCTTTCTAAACTATGTGACAAGATGGAGATAATTGATATCTATCGCCCATCTTGAAGGGGAGTGTTGAGAGTATTAGTTGGTGTTTAGTCCCACATCTAGTAGAATAGTAGAGAGAGGGGTTAGCCTCTCCTATATATATATATATATATATATATATATATATATATATATATAGTCCCACCCATCAATAAAATTAAGCCAAATATTAAACCAAATTTCTATTATTTTTTATTCAACATTAGACATAAATTTCAATATCTTCCAAATCTCATTTATAGTGGAAACAATTGTGTAAGTACCCTAAAAAGTCAATTGTGGATCAATGTTGGAATTTTGGAGATATGGCATTGTTGAGATTGGAAATCACTCAACTCAACGGATTGATGTTCATTAAGGCTTTAGGCCAATATATACAAGATACAAAAACCAATTGGCATAAAGTCCCCAACTAGATACTAGCAAACCAATGACATCACATGTGACATGACTGTACCTATATAGAAATAGAAAGGGAAAACAATACACATTTGCTACAATCCCCCGCAAGATGGAGGGTAGATGTCAATCAAGCCTAACTTGGAAGGAAAAATGGAGAAATAGTGGATAAGGGGGGAGCTTTGGTGAGAATATTGGTCAATTGAGAAGTAATCAGAACATAATCAAAATGAATTTTCCAAAGCTTAATCTTGTCCCAGTCCAACTTAATGTGCTTTGGTGCACTCATGGAAGATGTGATTCTCAATAATGTAGATGGTGGCTTTGCAAAATAGAGACAGACTGGAGAAGGGACACCAAGATATGTTAAAAGGCTCTTGAGCCAAGTAATCTCAGAGACATGTTCCATCGAACATTATTCAAATTCAGCAGAGTGGACAGCCACGGTTTGTTTGTTCCTACGCCTCGTGACAAGGTCCTCTTCGAAAAAGATACAGTAGCCATTGGTGTAACAACAATTATCAAATAATTCAACATAGTCCACGTCAGGATAGGCACTAAGAGATAAGGAGAAGGTCAATCGATAGAGAAGCCTCTGGTGCGAAGACTTCTTCATGTACCAAAGAATCCACTCGACGACATAAAGGTGAGACATCGTAGGAGATTGCATGTATTGGCTAACATGACAACAAAAGTAATGTTCGGACGAGCAACAGTCAGGTAGATGAGTTTGCCGTTTTCTGGATCAAGGAGAAGTCGTTTCGAAGATGAGCTAACATTTGAGAGACGAAGGTTTTAATCTATAACAGTGTTAATTGGATAACATACAAGAAAGATAGTTTCCTATGAGAGATCAAGCAATACTTTCACTTAGAGAGAAGTAAGAAGTCGTTCTGGTGAGCAACCTCTACACCAAGAAAGTAGCGAAGTTGGCCTGGGTCCTGGATGTAAAAGTGGGTGGCTAGATGTGCTTTAATTTTGGAAGTGTCAGTAGATTCATCACTAGTGATGATATCGTTCACAATATATAAGGAGAATTATCATGCCGCCCTAGGATTGACAACGGATGAAAAAGAGGAGTTAGCAACACTTTGTATAAAGAAATATAGAACATAAAAAAGAAAAGCTTATTTTATTTCTGATATTTAGAATGGAAGGAAAGGCTAGAATATAAAGGAGAGGCATGACAACAACCTGTCATTGAATCTTCTTCTTTCTATAACTAATCCCTTAAAGGAAAGGCTTAGTGCTTTCTCTTACGAACTGAATAGAATTTTGGGAATTCATGATTAAGGTATTATTTTACATTGTTGGGGCAAAGTGGATGGTAGTGATATTAAACTAAGTATGGACCTCATTGTGAAAAGTTTTGAAATCTAAATTTCAAAATGATAAGTAAAAGAAGAGAACTCACACAAGAATGATCATCAATGAAGGTTGCAAAGTAACGAACGCCAAAGAGACTTTGAAGTTTATATGGCATCTGAGTCAACAAACCAGAAAGGAGAATCACTTCTTTAGGGCTCAAAGAGGTGGAACGGTTATGCTTCCCTGGACTACAGGGTTCACATGTGAACTCCGATAAATATAAATTTGGATGCATAGTTTGAAGAACTCGAACAAGGAGGATAACCGGGTCAATGGTGCCAATCAACTGTAGATATGATTGGCAATCAAAAGTAATGTTAGAGATATCGGATATAGGGTTCATATTGGTATGGGTTTTGAGATATCGGATGTCAGAGATATATAGAAATATCATATATCAATAAATATATTATATATTATATATATACTAAATGTTGTATCGAATTTAAATTTCTTGATGTACTAAATGATACTAATGTCCTAAAAGGATGAAAATAAGTAACTAATTAACAAAAAACATCTACCATACCAACATAACACAACAAACTGACGATTATAAAATTCAAATACAAATAAAAAACTAATAATATTGTATCAATACAAAACCTACTAGATAGAGAGGGGGGAGCCTCGCGAGAAAGAAAGAGGAGGAGATTTTCTCGTGGCTCGGCGGAGAGAAAAAGAGAGTTAGATTTAGAAAATTTTAGGTTTACGTTTGGTTAACGGGTAGGATATGATCCAACCCAACCAGACCCGAAAACACGTATTCACCTCTAATATCCGATATTTTAATATATGAGGGGATATCGGAAAAATATCATATCGCCTCATATATCGGATTTCGATCAATATTAGGCCAATTTTTCTCAAAATGATATATACAATATATGTATGGTATGTCGTTTTATGCCTCGAACCGATATATATGTCGAATTCACCGATATATACAACACTAATCAGAAGGCGAAAAATCCAAGTGGTATAGCCCATTCACCTCACGATGCTTACCAATCACTTAATGTGTCTCTAGATACTGAAACATTACAAAGGAGGAAAAAATGATTGAGCAATTCAGATCTTTCGCAAGACGACTAACTGATAGAAGATAAGCTCATAGAGATGGAACAATCAGAACAGACTGAATATGGAGATCTGAAGTCAACTGAATGGAGCATGAGTGATGGAAGTAGTCTCTCCGTTCACAACAGATACATCCTTGTGAGGACTTGACATCATCGTTTCAACCTTTGCATGAATCATATGTTCAGAAGCTCCATAATCAAGAATCGATGGAGTAGAGAGACATATATACGATTCCTGAGGTAGTAGACAAATGTGTAATAGATAAGATGACCAACGTTGTAGGGGTTAAAAGGCTGCTAAAGAGAGTAAAGGATGCCTAAAATTCCTTGGGTACTGGGCATAAATTGCTAGATAGTGATGCTGCTTCTAGCACAAGTATCCCTTATTTCTCATTCGCCTATTCCATTTATAGTTGCATCTACATGTTCACGAGTAATTCAGAGACCTTTCCTCTGAATGTGACCCAGTGGATTAGTAGTATACGAATATAACAGTACCAACCATGTGGAGAGCATCATGATGATGAAAAAATGTATCAGCGATCTGTTTGCTGTTATTGCTTTGAATATAAACAAAAGGTGGTATGCACGAAGTATAAGTTTTATACATAAACCATCAACAAAGCTTTCAAGAACTATTTTCTACTATCTATAGATAACACCGTTGATGTTATTGTCAGGAAAATTTTCAAATGTCATAGGTACTATTCAATCAGCTAATATACCGAATGCTTATGGAAAACCTCATCACTAAGGCCTAAAAAGCACATTGGTGTCACCAAGATGAAGAAGAAGAAGAAATATATATATGAACTCTCTTAGCCTAGTGGTTAAGAGGAAGTCATCCCCCCCGGAGGTTGCTAGTTCGAGCAACGGGGGTGCATTTAAATTCCCTTTGTTTCGAATTAAGTGCGGTGGTGATGGGTGCGGTGCAGGTGTGGCCCGGATGCAGGTGCGGTGAAGTGCGGCCCGGGTGGTGCATGGATGCAGTGCAAGTGCGGATGCGGTGCCGGAGGCCTTCGGGCTGAAGATGTAGCCTTCGGGCTGGGATTGGTTGTAGGCCTTCGGGCCAGAATAATATATATATATATATATATATATATATATATATATATAAGTAAAACGTCAACCCCAAAAATTTGGTATAAAGGCTTTGTTGTTGTGCAATATAAGAAAAAATAAAAGATCTTGACAGTAGAATCAAGAAATATCAAAGCATACATCGTGACAGATGGATTAGAACCACACAATTCATTGAAGTAATTCATGAGCATAATAAGTTATTTATATTTACCTGTCTTCAAACATGTTGGTAATGTAGGTACCAACTATGGCATTTACTGGAAGAACTGTGAGCCCAAGTATTGCCAGAAAAATGGCCACTTTCCCCGTTGTCCATCTAAAGTAAAATGTGGTGACGACACTCGACTCAGATAGTAAAATCTCCATGGCATATTTGAGCATAAAATAAATCAACAGCTGGACCTACAACAACATAAACAAAAACGCTGAGGAACCATGGTTTTCACGAAAAAGGCTAGTGCAGTACATTACGATTAAGCTTCATAATAGGTCTGACTATAATTACATATTAAGTTGGAAATCCATATAAGTTGGAAATCCATATAAGTTGCAAAATCAAGTATTCCTGGTAATTTGGGAAGCACTGACACTCCAAAACTATGGGCCGTGTCGTGTTGGACATGTATTGGATGCTCCACGAACAAATGCCGGACACTCCAAAACTATGGCCCGTGTAGTGTTGGACATGTATCGGACACTCCACGCACACGTGTCGGTCACTCCAAAATACACTAGGACAAACCAAAATAGGTGTTACGTCTGTGTCACAGTGTCCTTAATCTTGTCGCATCCATGTCCGTGCAACATAGATTGTAATTGTGTATGAAAAATGTATTTTTGCTACTGCTAGAAGGTTCATACTTCAGGTCACATCTCCTTCCCCCCACTCCCACCACACATTACAACTGAACACCTCACCCTCCAAATACTTTACAAGAAAAAAAATAGAACATAAAACATAAAAGAAAACCAAAAAACTTTAAACAAATACCAGAGGTGCAACACATACTACTTATTCGTTTGACTTCATCAAGATGTCGTACATAGTACAAATGATATCATCATCATCTAAGGCTTCTCCCGTCATAATGGGATCAAGTATGTAGCATAAAAAAGCTCAATACTTGAATTTGCAAAGTTCAATGACTGGATGTCAACCTGACACCAGTCCTCTATGTCGGTGCCAAATTCCTGTCCAAGGTAGCTATGATCATGAGAGGATAATGCAATAAAGCCTAGGTGGTCAGTTGGCACATAGGTAGACCTACCTTTTAGTTGCAGTTTAAGCTCATGTAACCAGGAAGAACCCTCCAAGTTCCCCTAGACTATAAAGAGTCTAGACGAAGACACATTATGCCAAAGTGCAGTGACAATCCTATACATAGTACAAATAATAATCCTATGTTATTCTAGTGCTACATTCCATTCATATTAGTGGTGGCAAGATACTTCAACAAAGGAAAGTGGAAAGGCCAGATTCTAGAGAATAATGCATTCGGCGAACATAAACATTGGCTATTCAATATCGGTAAACCAAAACACAGACATAACTAACAGTCTGTACCTTATCATCAATTCTGATGAAGACGGATTTTATAAATTTCATTTTATTTCACCCTAAACAATTTGGTATAATTCCAATCCAAAAAAGAAAATATAATGGTATTCCCAACTATATAAGATTTGAAACGAATTTTAAACTTCGTCCAAATCTGCACAATAAAACGAGATGACCTTGACAGAGATACTGAATGTTTGGTTAGACAAATACAACAATACATAACAGTGAGAATTCGAACCTTTACAGATGGTGTAAGCAATCTGTAGGCGGAACCAATTGAATTGGCAGTTTTGTGCGAGTCTTCTGCTGCCTCTTCACTATCATCACAATCTTGGTCTCCGTCTTCATCAGGATTTTCTTTTGAACTTAAGAGTAGAGGTTGGGCAAGACCATCTTCTATTTCTGAATTTTCAATCGGTCCTGTTATTCAGAAAACAATAAAACATATTTATTGTGTATATTTGTATTTGAAAGGTTCTTCTGTGAAACATAACAGAGTACCATCAGAATGAAACACAATATTCATGATAGTATCAGAAATTCAGATAATATGGAAACAATTAACCAGATATTCATTCTACCCTGGTGACTAACTTGGCATGGGAACAGAAACAACAAACTTTCTGGAGGTGTGTAGAAGGTGGGGAATCAATGAATCAGATATTCTTGAAGATCCAGTTTTTTATGTTTGTAACATTCCTACGGCATTCCCAATGAGTAGAAAAACTGCTACAAATATCGCTATATTGTTCCCACTAATCTTCTTGTAAACACAAGGTTCTCATCTACACATATTATGAATTAAACTTTTTTTATTACTTCATTAAAATAGATGTTTTATGTTCGCGAAGCTTGTTTAAGTCCACATATGAGCTATGTAGCTTGCAAACTTAATGGTTTTGATCCTCAAGTAAAATCCCTACAGACTTCATATAGATGTCTATATCTTTAACAGTGAACTGGTTACATATTTTGGCACGTATTTCAAGCGATTTGTTCAAGGATTCGTTGGAACTGAGGGCTAAATATGTCTATATTGTATCACGACTTATCATGCAAATCAAGGATTCATTGCCCTCCAAGAAAGAATACCTAGTCCTAGATACCAAATATAACTAATCCAAAAATAAAAGCAAACCCTAAATAAATCATGTTCATAAACACATAAACCAAATGCACCCACACAAGTGCACTAAAAATAAACCTGATGTCCGAAATCTCAAACCGGACACGTGATGATATGGTCCTCCATCACGACCTCATAAAGTCAGAATCTTTTAAATCATTTCTCTAAAACTTAGAAGTCATGAACATTAACAAGCCTCACTCTAGCTAAACTGTAAAATCAAACATTTATATCCTGTATAAAGAAAACACATAACAGAAGCTTCTTTGGTATAAGACATGATATTGTGCATAAAATTAGTTTGCAAACATCAAACTGACTAACCAGGATTGCCATGCTGAGAACGAGGGTTCTCCTCATAGCGAGCTGGCTCTCTAAATGAAATCCACAACCAAAATAGATATATGACCCAAGCAAAAGTCATGATCCATCCTGGTGAAGTATTTTGGTTAATTGTGATCAAGTAAATCTTAAAATTTACTTGAAGCAGGCCAGCAAGAGCTGGACCACAAGCCATTCCAAGAGCACTAGCACTAACAAACCCAGCAGATGCCTGCATGCGAATCTTAAGAGGAACACAATCACTGATGTAGCGACGATTAACCGCCCTCGCGGAACCCAACCTGAAAGAATGGTGAAAATGTTTTGACATGTTGAATACATCACAATACATTCTTTAGTTTAGAACAACAAGTACTAAGTACTGTCTGGAAATTCAGAAGAATGTACTTCGGACCGACAGCAGTGCGTGTTTCCATAGCAAGATGTTCAACTGTCATTAAGTTTTCAAATAATTAAAGGGCAGACAATATGCAATGGCATGGAATGATCATGGTGAATGGTTAATGTTATCAAAATAATGAAAGATAGTGTTATTTCATACAGTTCAAATTGGATTAGGTTGCCTGCACCCAATTAAACCATAAAACATAAAACTCTTACTTATTTCTCTTAAAAATAATAAATGTATATAACAAATAAAGGGAAAATTGCATCCATAACGGATTACATAGTAGATAGCCACATACTAGTCATAAATAATTGTAATAATTTGGTTCACTAAATAAACTGATCAAAAATAACATGATGTACAACTTATTTCTCTTTCCTCAAAATTCAAACTTAATGAATGACAAGAAAGAAAGAAAATAATCCAAGGATGGTCATGCACCTTGTGCAAGTTCTAATACGAGATATGATGTGGGTAGAAGAGGAAAAGAAGAGAACACTCTATAAATCAAGGTCTCAACAAAGAGGAGAGAAAGATAAGAGAGCATTATCTACAAAAAGGTATTCACAAGATGAAAAATATATAAACTGTTCAAAGCTTTTGTTCCTTCACTAAGGCCCCAATATATAGATCCAACTAGTTACTTCTACTTTCGAATACATAAAAATCACAAGGTGGTCAAAGCCACAACCTACAAGACAAGAAACAAGAAACCGGCATCAAATACCAAAGAGATCGGAAATTCAATACTTGCACAATTTGGCTTTAGTTCTCATTTCTCAGTCAATTCTGTTTTAAACTTGAAAATTTTCCTACACAAGTTAAGTACCATTGCAAAGTTTTTTTGAGTACTTTTCAATGCCTCAAACAGTCTGCTAATGAAGCTTCCTAGAGAGAATTCTGGAATTTTTCCCAACATGTATCGGTGCTAATTGTTTTACTGAAAACAGTTTTTTTTTTCACTGCATGAAAAGATTCCAAAATAAAATTTCAAACAAATCACGATTTATCATCTTAATAAGGATATATATTTAGTATTTTCATATCACATAGGGAGGACATAGCATGAATTAGAGTTCAGTTTGATAATTCCACCTCCTACATGACCAACTAAGTTAAAAATGAGATAAAAGATTACATATCAAAATTACTATGAAACCTGTAAGGAACAGTCTCAATGAGGAATGTAAACTTAGATTTGTATGATATTTGTAGTTTCATATGTTTGAGCTGGTCTAATAAGACATAAAATATATAAAGACCTGTAAGGGGAGACTAAATAGTAAGAAGATATCTGAACCAAAGAAACTAAAGAAGGATATAACAAATATATATTGAGAGTAGATAAATGAGGAAGGCTACATACCCACATAGAACGCGACCAAGAAGAAGGACAGTTATGGAATTGAGATCGTAAGCCAATGCATATAATGCATTGCCCATAATGAGCATAATGCTGCTGAAGATAAGAGGCCTAAAGTATGACTTATTTGACCATGCACTAAAATAAACTGAAGAGAACACTTGTGCAACAGCCATTGATCCAATAATCACACCACAAACTGTAGCGGCAGCGCCAAGGCTTATGGAGTAGTCATCTGCAGTTGGGACAATAATGTATGTATTGACCATGTAAAGGAAAGTGTTCGCCAAGTTCAGTAGAAGAGACATAAAATGGTATCTTTCAATATCAGCATGGTCTTCTTCTTCTGCACTAAGTATATTGTCCTGAGCAATCATAGCATGCTGTCCTAAAAAGCTAAGGAAGTTTGTCGAGTTTGTTAGCTTGTCTACCGATGCTTCTATCAGATCAATAACAGGGTCCTGCATCAAGTAATTAAAAAGTGTTAACAACAGTCTTTTATGTCAAATCCTTTGGGTTACGACAATCATTCGTATGGTGTTAATAATATGTCGTCAGGAAACTGAATCCATGATACGATAAGACAACTGCAGATTCTTTCAAGAAAGTGTACAGAGTGTGTAATAGGAAAAGGTAAAAAATATCCATATCTAACCTTAAGAGTAACCGATGGATGATCATAAATTGATAAGTAGCTTCCTTCATGATCTTGAAGCTCAGCTAGGTTGCGAGAGAGTGCTCCTACAACAGCTCCAATTCCCTGCTTATTTAAAGAATGCTTCAGGAAAAGTAATGTGCCTAAGGTGACAAGGCATATTGTTCTAGTCAACGTTCAAAAGCCAAATGTTGCCCAAGGAAATGCTAGATGAATTATGACAAAAAATAGAATACAAGGAAAAATATATAACAAAAGGTTCCTTCTATCTCCAACCAAAAGCAAAGGTCAGATTCAGATACATTACCACATGCTTGAAAACCTGCTGTAGCTGAGAATAAGGATGGTTTGATCTACTAGAAACATAATAATCTGTGAATCTAAAGCCAAAGCGTTTATCGAACTTCTTCAGTATCTTCCGAATACCGGTAGCATTCATATCAACAAACCTAAGAAGCTTCAGAAGATCTTGTCCTACTGCCCTATATTCTTCTCGCAGCTTACTGATCTGTGATATATCTGGCTGCTCTAATAGAACTGTTCGCTGTTCTCCCAATTTTTCTATCCTGCTCGCAAGCATCCCTTGTTGTTCCAACAGAAAAAGTACTATTTTCTCAATCTGCAGAAAGTGAAAAAGGAAGACATTGAAACAACAGGCATATAAAGTTAACACCATAAACACAATGAACAACTTTTCTCTTTTTTAACATATGTAGAATGAAATAACAAGAAATAACATCAATCACTAAATTTACAAAGATGAAACATAGAGCTTTGTTAAATATAAAAGGTAGGCTACTTTTCACTTAAATGCTGTGAACTATCAGAGTTTTTACACTTTCTCCTACTATTATATTATCAACTAAATACCCTGAATATGACTTTTTCACTTAAATACCCTTATGTATTGCTCTTTTTCAAGTTGGGCCGAATGATAAATGCCAAGACCAGAATACGCTGATAATAGCAATCAAAATTCAATCATAATAACCAAACATCTTCCTCGATCATCCCTAAAACCCTACTCCTAATATAAATTTAATTAAAAAACAGCCATCTTCTTCTCCTTTCTAACCAAACCCTAATCCTAATATAAATTTCTTGGCGTAGAGCCTTAATAAAAACTATCCATTGAGTTCCAAATCTCAAAAAAATGTTTATTTTTGAGACAAAATCACCACCTAGCTATTATCTAGTTTTCTACTGTGTCCTCATCTCTGTTTGTATCCTTTATATATTGTCCTAGAGCCCTAATAAATACCACCATTGAGTTGAGCTATTCTAAACATCAACAAATTGTTTATTTTGGGACTTACGAGGGCCATTCAAGTGATAGATATTACTAATTACCGTTTTAAATTTAAGCTTCCACAACTCAATTCCTTTATTGTGAATCGACTCACATTTAAATCTATCATGTAGTCTTGTCTTACGCCACTACCTCTTCCCAATCATCACCTATGTCCGCTTATATAGCCGTCAATCCTGAACAGGATTGTGGTTGTAGGAATTTAAGGGGAGGATGAGGCACTTCTGCTAGCCGAGATAGTAATTCTTCTCATGGTATCCTTTCATGTATTATCGTTGGTATCAATCATACTTCTAATAGATGATGAGCAAACTTTGGCAAGCCTAATTGGATGAATCATACCATTTGTAAGACATATTCTCCCATTGTTATTGTTCTGTATATGATGGCCACTCGTTGACTATTTCATGAGAGGATTATGAGAAACTTTTCCAATATCAGTTGTTTCACACTGCAGTCCAGCCTTCATCTTCAAGTAGTTGTTATTTCAATTCTTCTCAAAAAAGTCATGGTTAATAAATTCAGAAGTCACCACTCATATGACATATAATTGTTCATGTTTCTCCTTGTTAAGAGTTTTCTTCTTCTATTCCTAATGTTTCTGTGATTGTTCGGTCCTTCTCACTAGTCTCTAGGACAGGGATTGTTCAGGATTTTTCTCACTTACTCTAGATCATCTTGGGTTTGGGTTCCCTTCCTACGCGGGGAACATCATGGAGTGCGACGAGCATCATCCGTGTATTCCGTGTATCGAAGAAGCTAGGGAAGTCGAAGGCAACGATGGATCAATTTGAGTCAGTGTCACAGCAATCCAGAGAAGCTAAAAGCTGGAGATACACCGGAGGTATACCGCCAGCATACAGTAATTACCTCCAAATGTTCAGCAACTTTCAGGAAAAAAAATTGTTCCTACAGAATACTACAGGTATACCTACTTTATACCATCGAGTCTAGGCTAAGCGGAAAAGGAGTTTATTTTCAGCCGTCCAATCAAATCCAACGGTGAGGACTTGTTCCTTATTAGGCAAGGGGTATATAAATTAACTCTAACATAATTTCTAGAAGATTATTGTCAACAATCAAAAGAGAAAGAGGTAGAGATTTTCTACATGGGTTTTCAACTTTCAAAAAGAGGAAGAAAGAGATCGGGAGTTCTCGGTTGATTCAAGGATTCGTCGAGGAGATCCACACAAGGTCGTCATCGTGATGTTGTCTTCAGTAACTTGTTGTTTTCTCTATTCTATCTTATTTGCGTTCGTTTTGAGTAGTTGTAGTAATCATGTTTGGATTGGTGGAAGAAGTTTGTAGAAGTTAGTATATTTCTTTTACTCCTTTAGAGCAGGCTTTTTTAGGTTAGACTTCGATCATCCCGTGATTTTTTTCTGAATTTTTCATGTAAATATCGTTATGTTTGTGATTGTTGCTTTTGTATTTCGCAATGTTGTGCTTCTGCAGGATTCTACACTTCAATTTAGTCCTCATTGTGATTTTCTCCTGTCAGGAATGATATTATTTCATTGTGTTATGTGTTCGATTCCCAACAGAGTGGTATCAAAACATTTGGTGGCAGTGTATCAGGTGTTTGATAGTTCATCTAGGTAGAAGATGTATTGCCCTACTCCACATGGTTCTTTGAGATGATTTTTGGCTCAAATGGTCGTTTGGACTTGGATTCATGCAGAAGATTTATTCAGGGATCTTCTCGGCCGAGGCAGATAGGCTTTTCTTTAATGTGGGTGATTTGATCCTTCTCTTCTTTACCTTCACACTTAATAAACTGATGATGCATGCTTAGTTCCTTATGCTGTGAGTTTTGTTACATGCTAATAAAAGAAAAGAACCAAGATAGATAAATAGAGTAATCTCTTCTTTTGTAACTTGCTGCCATAGGACATGAAATTGTTAAAGTGATGATATATACTTGTGTAAATTATAATTGTTTTATCTTATCAAATGGAGTATATTTCTATTACTATATTTAGATGTGGAATATAGTGTTGTGGTGATGTATCTTACGAAAGTATAGTACTGTTGTTTTAGAGATGGAAACATGAAAAATTTGGGACCGTTGTTTCGTCAAGATAGAATTTCTGGAATGGGAAGAATGAGACGAGCGATGGCTCGAGGAATGGTAATGCGGAAGAGATTTGTTGTGATATATGTTGAATATAGATATGTTGTATAGTTATTTTAATTTTTATACTATTTATATACTTTATAGTTTAACTGTTCACGCATTTGCATTTGCATTTGCATTGTCATAGACAACTTATGCACAAGTTTTTGGTTACTCGAACGATTGTCGGGACACTAAGATCGTATCGGCCTAGGAGGACCGAGTATATAGTCGTGGCTGATGTACTAGCCCTTGGTATTGCATGACCTTCAATAGTCAGACTGAAGGGTCCAGCACAATACGGGAAGATTCAGAAACTTTCAGGAGAACTAGCTACCTACCGCTGAAAAGGATCATCGTCTATTCTGAAATAATCCAAGATGACGTGTTACGAGTGACCTTCATATTGTTAAGTTGCATGCTAATGCCAATCTACTTGCAGTCCTATCGGAATGTTTTAGGGACGAGTGCATGGCACACTTATATTTATGAAGACTAACAATTGTCTTCTACAGGGCACCCTTGTGACATATTTATTATACATTATGAAATGATATCATTATAAGCAGAAAAGGATTATAAGTATTGGATAAGATCAACTTTATTGTGTGACACTTGTATATTTGTGGACACATATATGCTCATAATTGTAAACTGATCATAAGGAAAATTAGAAAGAGCACGAATATTTGTTTGCACTTAATTAGCGTGTTGGTTTTTGTAAGTTGGCTAGAGGTCACTCACCAGTGCATTCCCCAACGTACTAACTTTCCACAAGATCTTCTAAGGTGCAGAGTTTGCTTGGACGTGCTGATGCACTGGATTTCGGTTGACAACTTATAGCATATCGGTTGAAGATTTAATTTTGTATATAGAGGACATAATGTATGGAACATCATTATTTGTATAGTTCTTGAGTTGTAAGTCTTGTGGCATGTTTCATTGTATCGAGAGAGTGATTGTAATCGAGTTGTTCTTTGGCTTCAAGCTATTGTAATATTATCAATAAAGAAAAAAATTGTATATCTTATGTCGATACACATTTTCTGCTTAATATTTTTGCTACAATAACTTTGAATCTTAGATGTTCTATTGGTTGTTTTGGTGTTTTGGTGTTTGCTATGTACAAGTACAATTTAGGCTTGTACAGCATCATGTCTAGTTACGACTTTCGGTTCTGCGGAACCGGAACGTGACAGAAGAGATGGACGTTAAACCAATACATATGGTTAACCTGAATGGCACAAATTATTACTATTTGCAAAGCAAGATTAAGGACCTTCAGTTCATCAAGAAATTGCATCCATCAGTAATTGCATCCAAGAAGGCCAAAGATAGATCCGAGGTCTTTCGAACACATACAGGTTTGTGGGTATAGATGAGAATATGGGCCTGTTTGGTTAGGTGTAAGTGAGCTGGATTTGGTAGATTTGGGTCAAAGTGGCTGAACTCTCACGAGTATATAAAATACATCAATTCAAAATTAATAGTAATGGTAATTATGGTAATTAATATAATTATGATATGTTTAATTATAGTTATGTTATGGCAATTAATATAATAAAATATATTTAATTATGGCAAGTGTTTTAAATGGATTTAAAAGTTTTTTTGAATTTTAATTCAATAAAAATCTAATTATAATTTTATATATTTATTATGTTAATTAATTTAATTATAATACTTAATTTAATTTGTCTTTAATATATTTTTGTTCATTTATGAGAATTTTTTTTTAAAAATTTTGCATTAATTAATTATATTTTCTTCAATCAACAATCCAAACAAATTTAGGGATAAGCCTATCGAGAGTTACCATACCTCCAATCAACATCCACTTTCAACAACTATCCAAACAACGGAACTCATTTTTTCTCCACTTTCAACCATCATCCAAATAACGAAACTCCTTTTTTTCTCCACGTTCATATTTTTCGATTCCACCAACCAAACAACTTTTGGAAAGTCAAAATTTATACGCACGCATCGTGTATGCAAACTTTGTTTTTTCACTTTCGCACTTTCATACACTTTTGTGCAACCAAACAGCCCCTATGTACAATTACATTACAAACATTGATAACGCCAAGGAGATACGGGAGAACCTAAAGTCATAAAATGCCAAGAAGATCGACGTCAATAAGTTGCTTCTGCTGCTACAGATAATAGGTTTGAGGTAAATGGATGGTATGCGATTACAGATCAATTGAGTGAGTTACAAGACATGGTTGATCAGTTGTCAGCAATGGAGGTCAAGGGCTTTGGTTGTTGGAGGACTCGTGAAGAATCATACGAGTATCTATGATCACTTTTGCTCCCGAAGGTGTTGTAGATAGAGTTCGCCAAGAGAAAGACATTAAATAAGGGGATACTGAGGAAACATTTGGGCACATCATCTTCATCATATTCTGAGGTGTTGGTGTCAAAGAGTCGAGGAAGGAGCAAACGTTGAGGTCCATGCCACAGGGACAAGAGCAGAGAAAAGTACAAGGGTTTGTACGAGGACTTCGAGTGCTATCATTGTGGAAAGAAAGACCACAATAAAAAAAAATTGCTTTGCATGTAAGAGAGAGAAAAAGGGCAACAAGGGGAGCAGAGAGAAAACACTATAGTAACAGGTTTAGTGCATGGAAATAATCTTATTGTTGTAGGTGGTAAGGTTACTATGAACCTTGCATGCAACAATGGCAGTTAACTGGTAGACTCGGGGCTTCAGCACACGTCTCACAATAGGGACATGTTGTCCACTTATACAACAGGTGATTATGGAGTGCTAAAGATGGACAAAGACGATGTATAAAAAGTAATTGTCGTTGGAG
The DNA here is from genome assembly GCA_036927795.1 of Iris macrosiphon. Taxonomy (NCBI): domain Eukaryota; kingdom Viridiplantae; phylum Streptophyta; class Magnoliopsida; order Asparagales; family Iridaceae; genus Iris; species Iris macrosiphon. The sequence continues at coordinate 143,739,286 of JAYESA010000010.1, forward strand.
ATATGCATTTGAGACTAATATAAGAGACACTTTTGTGCTCAAGGGTGTTCGCTACATCCCAAAAAATATTAGTTAGACAGTTGAATGATAAGGGATTCTTCGGTCACTTCAGGAATGATCAGTTGAGGCTTACAAGGGATTCGATGATTGTTGCCAGGAGGATTAAGAGGTCTTGTCTCTACTGTATGGAAGGAAGGGCACAGGGGAACATGAGGTCAATGCAGTCAGAGATACGTCTACCGAGTTATGGCATAGGCGACTTAGCCATATCAACGAGAAATAAATACGCTACCTAGCAAACGAGATAGTGCTTCCAGTTTTGAAACTTGTGAAGTTGGAGAGATGCACACATTGTATGAGTAGAAAGTAGCATAGGGTGTCTTTTTAGAGTCGCACATCTTTGAAGAAGTCGGTATTGTTCGAGTTGATTCACTTGGACGTCAATGATCCATTGAAAGTAAAATCTATTGGTGGTGCATCTTACTTCATAACATTTATTGATGACTATTCCAATAAGATTTAGGTCTTTGCCATAATGACCAATAATCAGGTGCTTGCTAATTTCAAAACGTTTCATGCCTCCGTTGAGACTGGAAAGAAGGTGAAGTGCATTCATTTCGATAATGGAGGTGAGTACATAGGTCCCTTTTGTGCACATTGAAGATAAAGGGATATGGTACCAGAAGACTCTGCCAAAGACGCATCAGTTCAATGGTATCGCGAACCAGATGAACATGACACTAGTAGAGAGAGTGCAGCGTTTGTTGTCAGAAGCAAAGTAGGCATGTGGTTATTGGGTAAGGACTTATATACTACATCTTATATTATTAATATCCTTTAGTGTTCCTTTGCAGGATGATGTGTCTAATAAAACGTAGTACGGCAAGGAGCATTTATACAGTTATCTGCGAGTATTTGGATGCAGGGCCTTCGTACATATACCAAAGGATGAGAAGTCCAAACTTCAGACGAAGATGAGGCAATATTTCTTTGTCGGTTACGATCGAAATACGTTCGGTATAGACTCTACGACCTAGTGGAAAAGAAGCTCTACAGAAGACAAGACATGGTGTTCGTCGAGGATCAAATAATGGTTGACTTTAAGGATTCTAATATGCTTTCTAAGGCTGAGGATTTGCCTGAGTTCGAGTCATTCAAATTCGCCCCGGTACTAAGAATCACTACAGATGTACCAAACAAGGGGGAGCCGTACATGGAGTTTCTTCAAACCTTGATCATCAGTCTGTATAGGATGATCAAGATAATATCCAGAAGGATGAGCATTCAAGTGGGATAGTTCTTGAAGGAGATGAGGTTGTTAGTAATGAACATTCAGCACTAAAGACTTCGTTGGTACTAAAGAGCATCGACCATTCGTGAGCAAGGTTGTGAAAAGCGCTATCCGCTATTTGGGCGGGCACCCGCCACCTTGCGCCTAGCCCGTTAGGCGGCCATCTAAATCTATGAAGTTCAAAAAAATTCAAAAAATCTATAGAAAATTGCAGAAAAAGTCTCTAAAACTCAAAAAATGCATAATCGGACAATGGGGGGCTAGGTAGGTGCATAGGCGGACATCGGACGAGCACCAGGTGCCTAGCGCCTAGGACACCTTTTAGAACACTATTAGTGAGGTACTAAGTTAAGGAGTATGTGTTGCTGACTGACGAGGATGAACCCGAAGTTTTGCAAAGTTGATGCGAGGAAGATAACATGTAGGAATGGATGCATGCAATGGAGGAAGATATGAATTCTCTAAAGGAAAATTACACTTATGAGCTGGTGATGTTGTCAAAGGGCAAAAAGGCCTTGAAGAATCATTGTTGTGTTCGAATGGAAGGAGAAAATCTTACACACCCACAATAAAGGTGAGACTGGATTTTAATAAAATCTTTTCATCAGTCGTCAAGATGCCATTCATACATGTAGTGTTTCGGCAGTAACTCTCGACCTGGCGGTTGAGCATATGGATATAAAGAAAGCATTCCTTTATGGTGATTTAGAGGAGTTATACATGGAGCAACTCAGGAGTTCAAGTGAGAAGGACAATGCACATAACATCTATCGTTTGAAGAATGTCTATATGGTTTAAAGCAGGCTCTGTGACAACGGTACAGGAAGTTCGAGTCTTTCATGGGGAGCATGGCTATGCTAAGACGACATCGAATCACTTCTGTTATGGAAATATTTTTCCAAGGATGACTTTGTTATTCTTTTTCTTATGTGGATGACATGTTATTGGTTTAACAAAATGCTACCAAGATAACGAAGTTCAAGTGCCAACTAGATGCAGCTTTCTCGATGAAAGATTTGGATGCGGCACAGACTATTCTTGGGATAGAAATCAATCGAGAGAAGGTCAAAGATGTTGTAGTTGTCTCAGGAGAAGTACATCATGAGTGTACTTCAGAGATTCAGTATGGACAAGTCAAAGAAGGTGAGCACCCTACTTGCAGCTCACTTCACGCTTAGTATCGAGGAGTGTCCATCGATTGAGGAGGAGAAAACAGATAATAGAAATAGTGCCTTATGCTTCAGCAGTTTGTAGTCTCATGTATGTTATTGTTTGTACGAGGTCAAATATTGCACATATGGTCGGATCAGTTAGCAAGTATCTCTCCAATCCAAGGAGAGTACAATAGAATACGGTCAAACAGATTTTATGGTATCTTGAAGGCACTTTAGTTAGAGATTTTCCATTGAAAGTGACAAGCTGATGTTGATCGGATATATCGATGGTAATATGTTTGGGGATGGTAATATGTTTGGGGATGTAGACATTAAGAGATTGACATCGGGTTATGCAATCATGCTCGTAGGTGGAATACTTTCATGACAGCCATGTTTGTATAAGTGTGTTGCTTGGTCTACGACGGAAACATAGTTCATTACATCGACAAAGACATGCAAGGAGTTATTGTGGATGAAGAAGTTTTTACGGGATTTGGGACTGAAGCAAGAGCAGTATACTTTGTTATGTGACAGTCATAGTATTATTCACCTCGGCAAGAACTCAACATTTCATAAGATATCTAAGTATATAGCAACTCGGTATCACTGGATATTAGACATTTTGGAGGAGAAGGATGTTGAGCTTGAGAAATCAGTACTAAGCTTGAGAAGGTCTGTATGGACGACAATGGAGGAGATATGCTCAGAAAAAATGTGTCAAGGGAAAAATTTAGATTCTACAGGAAGGTCACCACAATTGTGAGTTTCTCAACCTAGTCGAGAAGAGAGATTTATTAGGTTTAGGGTTCCCTTCCTATGTGGAGAACATCCTAGAATACGACGAGTGTTATTTGTGTCCAAGAATCACGTGAAGTCGAAGGTGACAATGAGAGATCAATTTGAGACACTGTCAGAGCGATCCAAACCAGTATCAGAGTTGTCGGTAGACTAAAGTATACTAGAATTAACTCCAAGTTTCCAGTAGCTTTATGGGACAATTTTTTGTTCCCATAGTATACTGTAGGTATACCAACAATATATCATTGAACCAGGGCTGAGCACGAAGGAGTTTATTTTCAGTCGTTCGGCCAAAACCAACGGCTAGGCTAGGCTTTGTTCATGATTAGACAAGGTGTATCTAAATTAACTCTAACCTAATTTCTAAAAGATTATTATCAGAAATCAAAAGAGAAAGAGGTAGAAATTTTCTACAAAGATTTTCAATTTTCAAGAAGAGGAAGAAGGAGATTGGGAGTTCGCGGTCCATTCGAGGAAGGATTCGTTCAAGGAGATCCACACAGCCTCGTCCTAGTGATCTTATCTTGGGTAACTTATTGTTTCTCTATTGTATCTTACTTCAATTCGTTTTGAGTAGTTGTGATAATCCGGTTTGGAATGGTGGAAGAAATTTGTAGAAGTCAGTGTATTTCTTATATTACTTTAGTGGAGGCTTTTTCGGATTAGACTCCAATCGTCCAATGATTTTTCTCTCTCTAGGCTTTTCACATAAATATCGTTGTGTTTGCAATTGTTGCTTTTGTGTGTTGCAATATTATGCGTCTGCAGAATCCTACACTTCAGTTTAGTCCTCAGAAGTTCCTTCCGTAGAGGAATGATGTTATTCCGCTGTATTCTGTTTTCCGTTCCCAACAAATCATGTCCTCTATGTTCCTAAATATAATGTTGATCTTCCTCTACAAATCACACTACTATGTCCTTAAATTGTTTTGTGGTATTTTTCCTTTAATTTGTACTTAGGATCTCTAGATGAAGATGATGACTGGTCGAGGATGTTTTTTTATTGTTTTCATTTGAAGATTTTATTTTTATGGTTGGTCGAGGAAGTAAATCTGAAGGCCTTTTCTATTTTAATGATGCGCATGTTTCGGATGTTGTCACTACTTTCTCTCTCTCTCTCTGTTTTTTATCCACTGCAATTATTGTCTTGGACATCCTTCTCTATGGGAGATGAAACAACTATTGTTGTTAGGTCAGTCTGTTTCAGTTTTAGAATCTGGGGCATGTGACTTAGACAAGAATCACCATTTGACTTGGTCTGGACTGATATTTGGGGATCTTGTGGAGTCTCATTTATATTTGGATTTAGGCATTTTATTGATGTGTATTCTTGTATGACCTTGCTTTATAAGTTATATAACAAATTAGAGCTCAATAATTTAACATATTAAAATAATTTTACAATGAAATAAAGACACCTTTCTTGCACTTCTTGTTATATGAAAGGTTTTGTCCTGGTATTACATTCGAATATAACACGCTACTGTGGCTCAGCATTTGTTTGGTGCATTTTGGAGAGCAAAATAACGGTTTTTAAAGAACTCCCTCCCATTGAGGATTTGCAAAAGAAGATCGTTTACTTCTCTTCCTTTTGGATTTCCAATCTTGCTAGAAAGAAGGCCAAGAGGTCATCACAATACTCAGTTGGTCCTCACTTGCCAATCCACTGAAGATCGATGGATATTGTCCAAAGTTCTCTTAGTCATGTTCTTCCAAGATGACGGTACACTCGTTACCCTCCTTTCTCTTATTTTGGGGCTTTTTGTATATTTGGGTGTTGCTTTCCTACTTTGATGCTTGTTTCTTTATGTTGACTAATCTTGCCCATTGTTTCGGTCCAGAGTATTCTGTTGTCCACTTTTCATCATCTTTAATAAATAGTCTTTCTGCTGGGGTCTTTCTGAGCAAATCCTTTTTCTCAACAAATGCCTCATGAAATTTGAAGTATGAAGTCTACTTTCAGTACTTCATATGATATTATTCATCAGACTTTGTCTCCCAACAAACTGAAGTTGGAGAAAGGAAGCAACATCAACTTCTTGATATTGCAACTTTGCAAGTACACTGATGTTTCATATGCATGTCTACAAATCATAATGGGGAAACGTTCTCACTGCATGATATCCAAATAATCGCATGTCCTCATCTATTCTCAGCAAACACATTCCTTTCTCCTATGTGTATCCAGGTTAGACTTTGTTTCGTGTACCTCCTAGAGTTTTTTATTGTGACTGTTTTGTACATGTGTTGGGTCTTGGTCATGAAAAGCCTGTCCTCTTCTGTTCTCAGTGAACAGATTCCTTTCTCCTATGTGCATCCAGGTTAGGCTTTGTTTTGTGTACATCCTAGACTTTTTTGGTGTCTGTTTTGTACGTGTGTTGGATCTTGGTCATGAAAAGCTTTTTCTTAGGTCTGTAAAATTTGGTTTCTTATGTTATTCTTGTACTAGAACATGGAATCATTGTTAAATGTTTCTTATCAACAGCTTTTCTCATGGACTAAAAGGCAAGGAAATGACTGCCAAGAGAAAAAATCTAAACTCAAGGACAACCCAAAGTGACCAGGGTCGCTTCCGGGTAACAGATGCCTCAGATGCATGACGTTAAGAGGGAAGGAAGCAAGAATACTATCTAGGATAGAATTGCTAGCCAACAACGCAAAGCCTTTATATTTATCTTTGTTAAGGGCCATGTCCGTTGTAACATTAACAAAAACCCATCTCTTTTTACATCCTTAATAAAAGTCAAATTGCTTGCCACCAAATTTAAAAGAAAACCCTTGTTCGCCTCTGGTCAGGCCTTGTTACAGAAGGCTTCAAGCACCACTAGCTCCTTGCTTTCCCCTAGAAGGCATGGAGATGTTAACTTTTCTTGGAGTACTTACATTTTTGTAGATGTCCTTGTACCACTAAATCTTTCCTTTATCTCAGCCTATGTTTCCTCCTAATGCAGCTAAGCCATTACAGGGGTATTCTCGGCGACTACGCCAGGTACTATTAGATTTCTTTCGTGTAAAATGCTGTATAATTTCATATATATGCTCCATCTTGAGGCAGAGTGTTAGGTAAATTAATTTATTTATCAAGTTGAAACATGTTTATATGTAGTCTACTATCCAACTCTACTTCATTTAAAAAGGGAGGACTCAGATTAACGAATGGTCCTTTTCTCTCCTAAATTATTCTTCTAGAGATAATTTTTATTATACAACAATATTTAACCCACCTACGGTTGTAGTGGTGGCTTTTTGTTATCAACTTCTGGCCTCTAGGTACATTTGCTGCTCTTACACCACAGTAACAGCAACATAGCAGTCATCCCAAATTTTTGGGGCTGCTTTGATTCATAAGAACTATATTGTAGAGATAGTAATGTACACAATCAAGCTAGGCAACAGGGATTAGAAAACTTTTATTGCATATTGAACACTAAACAAGCCAATGTAAATAGTCCTGTAAATAATCACACAGTTACAACCCTGATGCATAACCAATGACAAGCAGTTATATGCAAAATATTGTGAAGTCCAGATAGATGTGCAAACCTGATCATCTAGCATCCTTGAGAATTCCTTGTGAACCTGGCGATGATCTTTGCCACCCATCTGAAACTGTTGAACCTGCTGATTTACTCTCTTCTTCATCAACTTGTAGTTGATATAGTACCTAGCAAGCCATAAATTTTAACAAAATTCAATGAACAATTGAACACAAATATCGTAGGACTTCTTTGAAACTAGAAAAGCAAGTAGCACAACGGACAGGAGACTAAGATTAAGTATTTCTTGCATGAATATGTACTCACTTTAACTAATGTATAACTTGGAAATAAACGAGCAGTAACAATATCTATGAAAAGAAAAAAATAAGAGAAGGATGACAGGTTCATCACAATATAAGCGTTCCTTAGGAGAAAAGTGGATAAGGAGAGGGGTGGTGGATACCTAGCAGACCACAAAATACTATATAACATTCAATGAACTAAGAAGGCATAAATTCTGTAGGAACTATTTAAGCATGTAGCACCTTTGACAGGAGAGAAATAAAGTATTCTTTGCATGATTATGTATGTATTCACCTTAAATAAAGGAATAGCTTGGAAAGAGACAAAAGTCATTTAAAGCTGACAGAAGAAATTTGTATAAGAAGGAAGACGGAGCATCAGCAGAAATAAGTGTCTCCAAGAGGGGGTGGGGGTTTTTTTTTTGGGGGGGGGGTACTGAATAAGCACAGCTATAATGGAGTAAATCATCGAGTCCAATGGAAGATGACAAGTGGTAGACAGATTTTCTCAATGACCGATATATTGAATGCATTTACCTAAGATTGAAACCAGTGGTCCATGAAGGAGGAATAGCTCAAACCAAAAGTTGAAATTAGTTAGCAATGATTTATATAGAAGCGCCAATAAAGAACAAATGTTAATGAGTGAAGAGAAATGCTTAAGAGATTCATAAAGAATTCCATACTTATGGAGTGTAAAGAAATCCAATAGAGAATAAAATAAAGAGTAAATAATATCATACTCCACTGCCAACTGTCATTATGATTATGCTTCGTATCAAGTAGTGGATCATTCTGACTTGATTATCGAGAGTTATAACCAGTATTTGTCTACCTTCAGCTTGAGGCCAGATATTGTGAGATGGTTCATACAGATACTTTCTTCAAATCTCCAGACCTCATCAATTCATTGTTACTACCTCATCTGCAATTTAAGATTTTGCATGCAATACCATTTGGCATCTATCTCTAATAAAACAGCCCCCTTACATCCAAACATCTGCGTACATCATCAATTTTCTATGCTTCTATTCTGTTGTGTGCAAATAATTAAGTACTTGCTATACAAACACTCAGTACTAATATGTCAAAAAAAGAAGTATATAAGAATGCTCATATGTCTATGTATTCTTTGGTCATTTACTGGTGTCACATATCAGGATTGTGACAGATTTCAGAACCAGGATTTCACAAGGACTAGCATAAACCTAGCCACTATATAAGTTTTGGTGTTAGATGAATTTTCAAATATATTATTCTTGCTTGGTGTTAGATAATCCAATTTTGATACATAAAGAGGATAAACTTATGAAGATACACTAGAAAATGATGTTCCCCTTCATTGGTTTAAGGATCCTAAATTATGACATACAAAATATATTACTGAAAATTAAATATTTTGAAGAAATTAGATTTAAAAATATTTATTATTCTACTTCATCAAATCTAGCATATTGGTACAATTCTTTCTTTTGTCAATGACTGTTGTGCATTTTGTTATATTTCCATTCACTTAAAAGGAAGGGAAAAAAAATTCAAACTTGAATATAAATCAACTTCTAAGCAAGGTTTGTAGTAATGGTGTTGGAATCAGCTACAGACCCTTCGTATGAGTATCGGTGGTTTTTGGCATTTTCGACAGTTTTGGATCGGAGTTTGAGAGTTCCGTTTCGGAAAGCCAAAATACAATAAGAAATTATTTTAAAACTAGAAAAAAATTGATACATTTATTGATACATTTAGACATAACCTTATGTATCATTTATTGTCTACGGTTAGTTTTGAATGGAATAATATTCAACACTATTGACTTGTTCACCCACAATAGATATGTTGTTCATTTCATTTGCTTTTAGATAAGTTACCCCAACAATAGAAAGTTTTGAATGAAATGATATTAAGATGTATCAACGCTTTGAATTTATATCATACAACATCTACAATAGTAATATTCACATTGGGTCGATAAAATAATGACAATGTATAGTATGTTGTTCTTCAATACAATCTGGTCATTGTGTTGACATTGTTTTTCCATACTCTCTTTTTGTTCAATCCTTGTTGAACTAATCAGAAAATGAGCCACAATGTCAGTATCTTTCAGTATTGGTAGGGATGACTACCGGATCGAACGTGCCAAAAACATACAATATGGTGATACGTACCGGTATCGGCCGATACTATAAACCTTGTTTTTAAGTTACTAATTCTTCTTTTAACCTATTTAATTTAAATTGAATACCAAAATAGTTTAAAGGCCATAGTTGTGAAACATTTTAATCGTATGCCGTTTTTCAGATCTAAGATAAAAACTTTTCTAACATATATCTAGTGGGTTAGTTTGCAATCTTCAAATACGTAGTCCCATTGTAAGAAATGTATTTCACAAACTTAATAATACAAACAGAAAACAAATTTAGATGGCCAACATTGTGAACATTTTAATCGTGGATCAGCTTTAATTTCAATCAATTAGTCAACAGTGATGACACATGGAGAATAGATTATAATACCTGTTATATCTGGAGAGAAGCAATTGATTTTGTTCAAACTTTTTTAAGCATTAATTGTCAACAATTGCTCATGTTTCAGTCAGACACATGATGCTCCACAAAGTTGAGATGAAATTGTTTTCAGTGAAATAAACTAGTGAAAGATAATGAATTAGCAGCCAATGTAAAATGATGAGACCATTAGGTTACAAAGATGAAGGCCATCAGGTGAAATACAAAGATAAAGAGGAACTGTATCTTCAAATTATTTTCACAGTTTAAAATCTTCAAGCACGGATACAATGATTTTCCTGGAAAACTTGTTCGGTAGACCAGAAACAGAAAAGCATTACACCTTTCCTAACAAATATGGTAACTGTAGGAATTGTGAGCATGTGCACACACCTGCGAGCACTTAGAGAAATAAATAAATAAATAAATAAATAGGTTTACCATATAAGGAACTAAATCTTCCATTAGTTAGAAGTTATAAGCTTGTGTAACAAAGTTTTTTTTAACAAATGTATTAGACTGCAAAGAGAAAGAGCATACCCTTTCCATTCTGGAACTTGATCTGCTGCCAACCTTTTTCCAAAATTTACCATCTTGAAGTCAAAGGATAAGTATCTACACCAAGAATATGAAATCATAGAGAGATGAATAGATATAAATAGAACTTCAGACATATAATTTCTGCAGAAAATTAGCAGTAGAATTTTGCAAATTCAACGACCATTTCGGATACTTCGTGTATGTTTCAGTTGTCTTCGTCAACATAAGAGGCCACAAACTAATAAGAAAACATAAAGGTTAAACATAAAATACCACATGTATACAGGATATAAAGTACTTCCCATGTCCGCATCATCTCCTTGCTAAATGTACAGGTAACATGAGCCATTTTCCACAGAATATAAAAGAGTAGCCTTGCCCAATTAAAATAAAAAGTTGTCTGGACACAAATCTAAATCTTTCAAAGTTGATTTGAAGGAAAGGAAAATCTGAACTTCACTGAAGAACACCAAGGGTCTTTTTCAAGACAGAAAAGCTATCAAAACAACAACAACAACAGAGCCTTTATCTCAACTTTTTGGGCTCCGCTGTTTGAATGGTTTTCTTCCATTCAACTTTGTAGAGGGCTGTCTCCTTTATAACAGTAGCAAATACAATATCCCTTTAAAGCCTCAATCCAACTTCATTTAGGATTACCCCTAGCTCTAGCGGCTCCTGTAATTAAATCAAGTGACTACCTTACAAAAAGCCAAAAGAAAAGGATGCCAAAGAATCACTTCGAAACAAACTGAACCACCATAGGTTTTTGTGGTACTCTCATATAAGTGGTTAACGACAAACTTGCTTTGTCAGCGCTACCTTGCTGCATGGCTCGGGAGCTGGTCTACAAGGGGTTATGGGCAGGTCGACCATGCCCTGCAAGCCCTTTGCTTGCAGTCTGTCAGCAGGGTCAAAGCAACCTCAACAAGGTTCTTATTAACCACGTAGTTCGGATCTGCAGGTTTTGGTTGACCATACCAAATTCCCGGTTCCTTGGTGCTACCAGCACAAGTAAGGTCCCCACTTCTTCAACTTTCTTCATTTTGTATCCATCTACGTAATGCCTAACAAAATAGCATCTCTCTTAAACACTTAACCACAACTAGTTGTTAATTTCATCAGCTCATACCTACATCTGACGCCACAAGATACAGACACAGCGACACGGAGTCGGTAGTAATTCCGGTGTGTCCTAGCATGTTTTGGAGTGTTTTGGGTGTTTCCAATGCATGTCCAACACACCGTGACATGGTGTCGAAACTGATATTCAGAGTGTGTGCTTCCTAATCATATATCAACGAAAGTAAAATAGTTGAAACATAAGCTATCAAATACTAAGAGGAGAAAGGATTTGACATAAGCCAACTAAAAAACTCAAGCTAACATTTGCTGCAGAAAAGAATGCAGAGGGGACAGTCTCTCAAATTAGAGCTGAAATTACAGCTGCCTAAGAATCGGACTACTTCTCTAAGATTTTTCTGGAAACCGAATTTCTCGGCTAGGCTTTACAGTGATCAGTTAGCACACAGTACAATTATGGTCATAGTGGCAATTCTTTCAAAAACAAGATCCTAAAGACTTTAAATAAATAAACAGTATCTTGTCTGTGTCACATTGACACGTACCGGACACGACACATAAGCGACAAAGTATGCTAGGACACGCCCAAATCAATGACGTATCCGTGCCGTCGTGTCCATATCGTGTCGTATCATAGTCATGTCGATTCAAGTATGAAAAAAAAGTTACTGTGCCATTAAATTTACTGGAAAGACATATAAAATATAAATCTATAGATCCAAACGGCTAGCAACTAGAGATCACAATGGCAATGCTTCCGACAGGAACTGAAATTAGCATACACAAAAATGAAGTAAAAATTCATGAAAAATAATAATAATAATCAGTTCTCAGTGATTCTATGAGCTTCTTGAATCCAATAATGAATCAAACCAAAAAATATATATATATTGAGATAGACAAAAAAAATAAAAATAACAATAACAATTATTTACCAGAGATTTGACGAGATCTCGAATGAATGCTTAGATAACCATCAACAAACAAACTGCGTCTGGAATTTTGTTTTTCCTTTTCCGGAATGGGAAGTTTCCTTGTTGATGCTTTCTGCGCTGGCGGCCCAGATATTTGACCTATTTATACACAAATGTGATCGTAAGGGGGGTAAGCAAATGATTGGCCTCGGTTCATCATGTATCAGAGCGGGATAGATGTATTGTAGTTTCGTTTAGCAGATAAGTCCTTACGAGTTACTATATAGCAGATCAGTATGGATATTTTGCAGAAAAGTTCTTCCCAGAAAGGGATTTTAAAATGAACTTTTTGGAAAAGTCTACTGGCCGCCTCTGTTGGTATATTTTGGAAGTTATCATATTTGAATAAGATTAGCTTCTTTTGTATATAAACAAATTTAAAGTCTTATATAAGTGTCCTACAACTCGCTAATTCTTAGGAGTTACCTACTTTATTTTGGCCTATCATAAAAGAAAAATGCTATGTTTACTACCAAATGTTTACAACCTTCTTACAACCCTCTCTACCCCTGCTACGTGGGCCACACTCGGCCCCACCTCTCTTCCAATGAATGGCCGTCACGTGACAAAAAAGCCTCGTAGCGGCCACCCGAACAGCTACCGGGTCACACCTCTTCCTCCTCCTCCAATAGGTGACCGCCACGTGACGGTTGTAAGTGGGTTGTAAACATTTGGTTGTAGTTGTAGCATTTTTCCGACATCATCCTAAGGTGGCGTTTGGATAATTTTTTATTCATAGGAATTTATTTTTCATTCCATTTCCATGGAAAAGAAACTCAACATTCTTATATTCATGTTTTGTTATATTAGGTTAGGAACATGAAAAATGAATCTTAATTTATTTAGTTTTCCATAAATAACATTTAATACTTCTATTATCTAAATTTATATGTTTGAGATATAAGTAAAAATTTTGAAAGTAAAGTGGGGGTGTTATTGTCCCATCAAAATATGCAAACAACATTTCTAGAAGAGCAAAACTATTCCCAAGGGGGACCTTGGGAATTACTTCCCATAACTATGGGAATATGAAATTCCTCTTATTTTCTCCTAATTTTTAATCGTACACATACCAAACAAGGATAATGAATCTAAAACTCATTTTTAAGCCTCAAAAACTTGAACAAAACGTCACATAAGTATAAAAATATAATTTTGTATGCTACCACTTGCCTTCTTCTTTAAAAATCCCTAAAAAGTATATATATTCAAATAATTCTAGTCCCAAATTCCTAAACCCTAATGCCATCTCCAACATCTCCAGTGGAGATTTCTAGAATTGAGTTTTTATGTTACTTGGCATTGTACTTTAAAAAAAATTATATCCTAGTTGGTAGAGTTTCTACATAGCATATACACAAAAAACACTTTCCAATGGTTTTTTATTTCTATCCTATGTGGCACAAAATGAAAGGATCAATTTAATGATGTAGGGCCCATATTAATTGTTATGAGAGAAGAAGAATTTCTATGAAAGGGTGTGTTGGGTAGGAGAGAAAAGTTGGAGGAAGAAAAATAGGAGAGGGAAAAGTGAAGGAAATTATTCATTTTCTCTTGTTTGATACGGAAGAAAAAGTGGAAGAATGAAGGAAAGTGGAGAGTACTTTTTTTTTCTCACCTAAGAAATTCAATCCTTTAAAAAATTGGAGGAAAAGTGGAAGAAAAAGTTGATGCTTATATCAATTAACAATTATACCCACATATGAATTGTATTGTTTAAAAATTATCCATGAAGTGAATTGGTAAATAAATGTTTCTAGTTGAGGATAGAATTGGTAAAACATATATGTTATATTTTTTTTTTTCTTCTACTTTTTCTTCCATACCAAATAAAGGAAAGTGGGATCTCTTCTCTTTTCTATCATTCCTACCAAACACAAAGGAATAAAATGATCTTTACTTTCCATATGGAAGAAAAATACATCATTTTTTTTTCTTACTTCCAATTTTTCATCATTCCTACCAAACGAAGCCAAAGTTTCTATATGTAGAAACCCTCATAGAATTTTTCTATCCTACATCCCCCATTGAAGATGACCTAAAAACCTATATCATTTCAATCACACTCGACGAATCTCCGATGAATCTCTGGTCATGTATTCTCCAAAGTTCTTTGTCCAAGCTTATAAATCTTGCAGGCCCGGACTTAATATGAGGCTCATGAGGAATTTGCCTTAGGCCCAATATTTTAGATGGCACTAATTTTTTATTATAGTATATGTAATATTGTAAGCCCAAAGTTTTTGTATGTAAGCCCAAAATTTTGTTTGGACCTTGACTTTTGGGTTAAAAAAATAAATGGATGGATCTAATATATAGATAGCTACTGGAATATTAGAAGCTAGATTTAAAACCACGAAATTGCAAAGCCACGGAATAAAGAATATATTTAGGTTTCTTTTAAGAGAGGCGGTAGTGGCAGCCGGCTGAATTTTTTTTTGTTCCTTCCTAAAAGAACTAGTCAGTCCCTCCCTTTCTCCCTTTCCAGATCCAGGTGAGACTTTGATTATTTTTTTATATATATAAATGGTTGTTGATTGTCTTATTTGTGGTTGACTTATAATTTATTAAAAAATTGTTCTTCTATAATTTCTTTAGTTATTCCTCTTGAGTCAATTTAGTGTCCGGATTCGACGATGAGTGAATTTTGTCCCTAAAAATCCTTACTGGAATCCATCCCTTTACGTCATGTGAGTTTTATAATTTATTTATTTTTTTTATAAATTATTGTTGAAATATCCAATAATGCCTCGAAAAATAGTTTAGATGAGAATACATAAAATCAATAAAACCAATTTATAACACTAGTTTTAGTTTCCTGCCTCATAATTTTTAATATTGTACTTGATATAAAAATTTAAATTTCCAAGTTTGTGACAACTCCCCCACTACATTATGTAGATAAAAAAAAATTATATGAACATCAAGTTTTAAGGGCACTACTTTATAGTTCGTCTCAAGTCTCAAAATTTAAAGTCCGGCATTGCAAGCTTGTGGTCCTTCAAAGGAAATGGCTCCCAACAATGTAGAAGACATGACGAATAATCATTTCAACGAAGTAATTGGGTCGTCGAATTTTGGTAATTGTGCAACACCCGAAGAAACAAAGTTTTTTTTTCTCATTTATGTATTTGAAATTTCCAAAAAGATGTCTGAAAATCGCAAGTAATAGTCTTTGGACTGGCAAAATTTTGGCGGTCCTGACTAAAGAAATGACAGCTAAAATTTTGGCAGTCCAAGAACAGAGAATTTTATACCTTTGGACTGTCTAAATTTTGGCAATCCTAAGTATAAAAGTATCTTATACTTTGGACTGTCAAAATTTTAGAAATCCTAAAACAAAAATTTCTTAGTCTTAGGATTGTCAAAATTTTGGCAATCCTGCGTGTTGAATTCTAAAATTCAAAAACCTAAAATTGGGTTTGAAACTTCAAAGTAAAATCCATTGATGAATCATTAACCAAAAATCTAATAATTGCAAACATCTCAAATAAACACAGAAACTAAGATTCAAATAAATAAAATACACTAAAATTGAATATATATATATATATATATATAGGGAGCGGATCAGGAGTCCCGCCCGCGGAGCTCGACGGGAGCCCCGTTGCTCCCGATAGTCGGATCGCGTGGGTCCTATGATCCGATGGTGAAGGGGTGGGGCTTCTGCGGGGCTCCGGGAGCGGGTATCTTGATCTGTGTCAGACCCCGTATCATGTCCCAGAACTAGAATACGGGAGAGCGGGGGCAAACAAAGCCAGCTACGTATACCAGAGTACTCTACACCCCGAGATACGGTCACGGCTGTCTAGACATGTGAGAGTTTACTCTATAATCCATCAGACAGTCTTGGGTCAAGAATCCTAGGTGCCTTAATCTCAAGCAAGCAATAAGTTACAAGATGTATGATCACCAATCATATAATAATGAGGCATCACAAACTATACATACACAGATGATCATGAAGCTAGTTACAAAATAAAGAACCAGCAAAAGTACAATATTACATGCTCAGCTCTAGCTATAGTTTAGAATATGCTTTACATATAGGCCCGCATGATAGAATGTCAAGTCCTAAAATACGAGCTAAATCCGTGCTCGGTGGTTAAATGCCTCAAAAGTAATAATGTACAAGATCGGGTGGGTAAGGAAAAAGAAATCCACTTATGTCCTCGGGTGCTCCTCGTGTTCATCATCTTGAGGAGACAAATACGGAAGATCTTGCGGTCCTGCTCCAAAATCTAGCCATACAAAACCAGTGGGGTCAAATCCCAAAATAGTAAGTACCACAAGGGAACCAAACTTAGGAACTAAAACCAGTATGCAGACAAATCAGTAAGAAATAGCATAAGGAATAGTTAATTAAGTGCAACGGTTAAGATAACAGTTAAGCAATTCAGGGTAATTAAACAAGGGCATCTGAAATTAGTACGTCGGTTACCATTTTTGGATCAGTTGTTAATGTAATCAGGACATGACTAGACTAGACTGAAAATTAAGCCATCACGACCAATCATGCCCTATGGCTTGCTATCATTAGCTAACTAGGGTTATCATAGTTTTAGTTGCTAACACATACATTTTGAGATTTTCTATAGCCACATGCCCTGTGGTTATCCAGACGAACAGGTACATAGTATAGATATATCAGGTATAATTATTTCTTATCTTTTCTGTTAGTTCAACACTCAACAATGTGCTGGAAGTGTGTCCCTCATGATGGAGAGCTCCAAATCCATCAGGTGTCACTGGGATACCGGGATTGTATGAAGCCAAAAAATTTCTCTAGATGCTTTCTAGATTATTATTCTAGTTATTAGTCTCGATAATTATCAAGAATTCTCGACCATGGTGCTCAGGAATCTGCCTTGGACATGATGCAAGACAAGATAATAACTTGATGAGTACAGTCAAAATCAACTACGGGGATACATGCCATACAATACAGGTGCTGCTAATAGCCTTGGTCAGGACAGTTACAGGAATTCTTAGTTCAGGAGTGCACTACGTCAAGCCACTATCAGGATTATCAGGATCAAGAGTATCAGGATTATTAGTACAGTATCAGGATTATCAGTTGTTGTCTGATAAAATAAACGAAAGATATGGAAACGAGGCTTTATATGAAAACCCGCTCTTTATGTTTACAAACAAGCAGTACAATTAATCCTATACGAGGATGTCGAGTAAAATTTTTTAATCTGGGTAAATATTGCTATAGGAGTCTGATCTGCAGTCGATTACTTTGTCCCTTGGACCACACGATGATGAAAAAGTGCCGTAGGAGACAGAAAGCAGCTTCGAAGGTTGCTAAAGAGAGTGGATGCTCGATGCCAAAGTCGTCGATCGCTGCTCTTTGCCTGAGCTCTGGATTCTTCTCTCTCTCTCGACCATTTTCTCTCCTTGATCTGATACTCTATTTTTCGACCTCTGACCTCTGTTGATAGAGGTCTCTATTTATAGAGTTTTAGTGACAATGACCACTCAGTCGGTGTAGAAACCGAGTAGTGGAAAGTACAACACCCTTTTATACGACGGTTACAATAACCATTGCCTGGGTATAGATGACCTTTTGAATGAGCGTGTGACGCATGTCAATTAAGAGACAACGCGTATAACTGCTGCGAAGATCATGGCGTAGAAGCCACATAGGTAGTTATCATTTGTGTAGAAAAGGTTGGCGTAGAAGCCAATAACTGTCACCATAGCGTAGAAGCCAAGTAGGCATAGAAGCCGAGTAGGCGTAGAAGCCGAGTAGGCGTAGGAGCCGAGTGGGCGTAGAAGCCGAGATGATATGGACGTTTTAGCCGAAATTATAGCTTTTGGAGATATAATCAAATCTCTTGCATTAAATACAGAGATCTGCCCCCATCCTGCGCATTAAATGCAGAGGCTTGTCTTTAAGATTTGCCATCATTCTGTGCATTAATTACAGATACGCGCCTCGAATCCTGTACGAAGAGTAACTGCTGACATGGCAGTCTATTTGTCTTCTGCGGAGCGTAAGAAGCTCACGTCTGCTTGTGTAAAACTAGGCAGCGTATCCCCTTGTATGCGTAAAAGCAGTTTACGCAAAGGGGATGTCACTAAACGACGGTTCGGTGACATTAATCAAATCTCCTACATTAAATGCAGAGATCCGTCATTATCCTGCGCATTAAATGCAGAGGCGTGTTTTGAAGGTCTGCCACCCTTTTTGCGCATTAAATGCAGAGACGTGCCTCGAATCCTGTATGAAGAGCAGCTTTTGACGTGGCAGGCTATTTGTCTTCTGTGGAGCGTAAACAGCTCACATCTGCCTGTATAAAACTAGGCAGCATATTCCTTTGTATGCGTAAAAGCAGTTTACGCCAAGGAAATGACAGTAAATGATAGCCTAGGTTGCAGTGGCGTACCATCATTATAGCCGTCGCCTGGGTAGTCGTGCAGTACTCTTTGTCAGGAGTCCAGACGTCAGGTTCATTGCATGATCTGACAGGTTCATTTTGAAGAAAACGAAGCGTCCCTCGTACACTTCAATGCTGCATTAAAAGCAGATAAATTTTACGCCATAAAGGCGATGTAGCATCCTTTTTACGCAGAAGCAGCCTAGACATACTGTATTACGCGGATGGTCCTTGAGCTTATATTTTTTGCTGTGCTCAGCAGAAAAACTTTGTTGCACGTTTGATGGCTCTGAGGTCATCTTTTTACGCTGCTCCGCATCAACATGCTGCGTATAGCTATCCAGCATATTTTTCATGCTTCTACAAGACCCCCTTCAAAGCTTTTAAATTCTTCGTAATTTGAAACGCTTTGAATGAAGCATGAAATGTTCCTCATAATTTTAAACGCTTTGAATGGAGCCTGAAACGGTCAAGTCTGACACGTTCTTTCAAGGCTGACTTTATGGTGGATTTATTGGGGATCGGTGTGATCTCTTTCACCTATAAAAAGGCTGAGGAGTTAATCTGTTCTTCCCACATTTCCTTCACCACACAGAGATGATCGCCGAAGTTCGTCTGTTCGACTTGAGGAAGAAGAAGACCATGTTTTTCCAGCATGTAGGGAGCCGAAAAAGACGGCATCTTCGAGCAAATGTCCTCTGCAACGATGGATCATGGAAGGATATCATAGCCTCCTTTGCTCGGGATAATCAGCAACTTTGTATGGCGGTTCTTCCGGAGAGAGGAAGGGTCATTTTTGACCACACAGCTTGCAAGCTGTATCTTCTCCTGATACTTTCGTGGACCAGAGCAGAAACTAGCTCTGTCCTCGAGTATTCAGTTGGGTAAAATATCTCAACTTAATATGTCACGGCGCTGGACGCAGAAAAGTAGATTAACCCTGCTTCCCTGTATTGGAGGATGGGTCTAGGCCCATTTTTGTATCCTCCCACCGTTGATCATTTTATGTCAGTCGGTTTGCGAGAACCGACTGACTGCTGGAGAAGATGGATGAAGAATTCCGTCCATGCGAGAACCTGGCAGAACAAATTCTGGGCGAGATCTTCAGACGACGATGAGGAAGTCCTTTGTAGACGGAATTTTCCTCATATATAATCATAAAAATGAAGAAAAAACCCTTGTAGACTGGATTTCCCTCATATGTAATCATGTTTTAATAAATTTGTCTTCTTCTGTGCATATGATCATCTTGCCATATATTTTTGCTGTGAAGTCTGAATATGTGTAGCTTCGACACGTCTGGTAATTTTACGCCGACTCTGTTAGAAAGAGTGCTAGGTTCTGTTCTGTCTTTTACGCATAACTTAAGGATGCGTAGAAAGCCGCTTAGCAGTCGAGTATTCGAACTGTCCTGCTGTTAGGAATGAGGAACCACGTAGAATTCTGAACTGTCACTTCTGATAAACAAAATTTTTGTTCAGACCATCATCTTCAAGAATGATTTCTCGAAAATCCCTTGGAACAGGGCAAGAAATGGCTGTCCAAAACTGAGTTGCCATCTTGAACTGTAGACGAAATATTCAGACTGGATTCTGGATGAACTTCCAATCGACCCAAGGAGAAGAGTAATTTTTAATGTTGAACTCTATATGCTTTGGGTACTTGGGATATTTTGAGGTCAAGAAGGAGTATCTTCTGTGTGAACCCTTGCAATTGACCGCCTTGAGAATTGTTCAAATGTACTGTACTCTGGCCTGCGTATTTTTTAGATATACGGAAAGTCATAGATCTGTAACTGTAGATGAGCGTAAAATCATAAGTTCGTAGCCTCTCAAGCGTAAAAGCTGCTGAGCATGAGAGCATCCGGGCGTAGAACTGTAGATTTGTAGCTTCTGAAAAGGAAATCTTCCGAGCGTGAAACTGTGGATCTGTTGCCTCTGAGCGTAAAAGCCACCGAGCGTGAAATCATAGATTTGTAGCTGCTGAGCGTGAAGTCGTAGGTTTGTAGCCTCTCGAGTGTAAAAGCTACCGAGCATAAAAGCATCCGGGCGTAAAACCATAGACTTATAGCCTGTGAGCGTAAAACCGTAGATCTGTAGCTGTCGAGCGTAGAAAGCTCCTTAGCGTAAAAACTACGAATCTGCTTCGCACGAAAACTTTTCGAATTCGCTGACTGTTCGCCTTCTTTGAGTAATAGGCTGACGTAGTACCTAATCATAACCGAATATTAATTATGAGATTTGGTTCGGGATTCGAGGAGTCCATCCAAACTCTATATATACCCCAAGTTTCTAAGAGAAAAACTTTTCATCCGTCTTCTGCGAAAGAAAGCCTTCGACTGTTCGAGTTCTTCTTCATTTCTTCTCCGAGCCTTCAAAGTTTCCAGTAATGGCCTCGAAACAACTCTCCTCCTCTAAGGAAAAGAAGGTTGATTCTTCTTCTCGTTCTTCTGCCCAAGCGAGAACAACTTCGGTCGGGCAAGGCTAGCTTCATTCTGAGCGAAGCGTCCCGCCGACGAGTAGTGCACCCGGCCTTAAAGGTAGAGCTTTTGGGACGAAAAAGAACGACTGAAAATCCTTCACACATGTTTTACGTGAACGCGCTAGGTCGTCTTCTGTGCTGATAGCCTCTTCGAGGAAGATGATGCACAGAGATGTTTTATCTTTTACGCCCATATTTTTAATGTGTCAGCGCAAAAACTCCATATTTTCGCAGTCTGGCGTAAAAGCTTTGAATGTCGAAAGTTAGCGTATACTATATAATTTGAGTGTTACGCAGGGATGGAAATTTCGGCATAATAACTCAAATTTTGGCAGTCTGGCATAAAATACAAACTGTCAAAACTTTGTGTATACTGCCAGCCTTGAACTTTACGTTTTAGGAAATGGATTCCAGCGTAATGGTCAAGTTTTTATAGTCTTGGCGTAAAGCACAAACTGTTGATTTTGGCGTATGCTGCAAGATCTGTAATGTCTAGTTATAGGAACTGATGTATTTTTCTTGCACTCTTGTAGTTAACTTGCATGCATCTCCGCTAGCCGATGTGATGGGTTCTGCCGCCGGGATGCTGCACTCCAACTATCTGGAGGATCTGTCGCACGTGACATTTCCTATCTCCGGGCCCCAGTATCCTGAAGGAAGAAAAATTTTGATATCGGCTCAGGGCGAGCGAACGCTGCTGAATATTATTAATGGAGAGCCCCTGACGTACATAGACGGGGACCAATACATAAAGTCGGCTTTCCTCTCCGGGGACATGATTGACAAGCAGTCCCAAACGAAGCCCAAGAAAGAACTCTGGGTTTTCCCTGCCGGGAGTATGGTTTTGTATCTGCCCAAGATGCTGAAAGACTATCCCATCTCGGCATTCTTCCATGCTATACATCCCCGGAGGATGTCGTGGACGCTGATTCCCGATCTTCACGGCAGGCCGGGGAAGATATTTTATCTGAAAGGAGCTGACCAGGGGTCATTTGTCAGCCATCCTTTCGGCTCTGTGATGCCGTTCAGGGGACTGTACCCGGGCAGTGTCCCGAGTGAAGATAGTTTAGTGATCCAGCCGGTCCAATTACCGACTTTCTGCAATAATTTCATGGGGGCACGTGGGAGTATACCCTAAGGTGAACCCTCGGACAAGTGGGTGGATCACCCCTACAAATCTTAGATGGGCTCGCTTAGCTGAATGGGCCCTGAAGCATTTTCAGACCGAGCTGGAGGACATTGGTCTGTATGCAGCTGTGAGTGCCACCAGTGTTGGGTTACCTCTCAACCCCAACCTGTTTCTGGCACTGATGGAGCGATATATCTCGCTCACCGGGACTTTCACCACTCTACTAGGGGAGTTGGGATTGGCCCTCCACGAGATGGCAGAGATCTCGAGACTGCCGATGGGGGATACTCCATATGAAGAGTATGTTCCCACGAACCAGGAGCTGGGGGATTCAGACCCTCGGGTAGTGGAAGTGTACCAGGAGCTGATGTGCCACTACCTCGCTTGCACCGTTTTTTATGGTGAGCCCTCAGATTTGGCTCATATCAATAAATGGACGTCCTACCTCTTCTTTCACCGGTCCAGGACTGCTAAGCCAGAGAAGGTCTTGGAAGGCAAAGATCGGCCTCTGAATTTTCTGAGCGTGCTTAATGCTCAGGTAGTCGACGATCTCATGGAAGACGCTGGGGCTCCAGACTGGATCCTCGACGAAGGGATAGGAAAGTATCCTGCAGGCACTAAGGCCTATAGTTATTTGAGGCGTTGCCGCAGGCCTCTGTCCAGGGAAGCTCAACTGGCTGGCTTCCTCTCCATATGGCTGCGCCGACTGGTGGTATCCGGCATCGCATCTGCGGACCGCATTCACCATAATACGCTATAGCCTGTAGTGTGTTTGGTATTCGGGGCAAGACTGGGCTTTCTCCCTGCCATGGTGTGCCGCATACAAGCTGGCCTGAGGGGCATGACTGACGGGCTGCTCGCTGATAAAACTCGGCGTGATAGCTTTCCCAGGGTAGAATTACCATACCTGTATTTGATGGGATGGTTAATTCTCCATAACCCCAGGGTTATGTCTCCCGGCTCTGGCAGTAGTTCGGGGGGTAGTTTCTTCTTGAACTACAAGAATTCTTCCTAGAACGTGACCACAGTTTTAGACTGTCGGCGGGTGTTGAACTTTAGTCACAGCTGGAAGCTCTTCTGTACTGTCCCCCTGTACATCTCAATCAACAGGGGATCAGACTCCAGGACGTAGGTGACGGAAAGACCGTTCTTTCTCCTGAGTCTTTTAATTGGTTGGTCTGTATTAGACCTTTCCATTTACTGTACAAAAGTGAAGACCATTGCTTCTTCGAGCCCTACTTGCCTAGTCGGTTTGTCAGGCAATTCGGGTACGACCAGTTGCACGTGGGCAATGCCGTCACCAGCTTCAGGTCCAGGGGCGGACTCATTAATGGAGCCAGAGGATGTCGATATTTCATCATGGGTTGCACTGAGGCAACTTTTACCGTATCCATTATTTTACTCTCCACGGAGCTGCACATTCTCCATTCGTATGCCCAGTTCTACGTGGCAACCAACACCTTCCATCGCAATTTTGATATGCATGGAAGTTTTAGGATGCCCTCTTCTAAGCCTGGGGGAAGAGTCAAAGTCCCCTTGGTTTCTTCTGACGAGGGTGAAGAGTCCGTTACTCTGGATGAGCCTCTGTTGTCGGTGCCGAGGGGTAAAATACCTCCGGCTGCAGGGGCTTTGGTAATCTCTGGGAAGCGAAGGGCTCCTACTCCGAAGGAGACTTCCCCTCGCAAGAGGAAGAAGAAGATGGTTACTCGTCCTCTCCGGATTCCTGGTAATGAGGCTCCTAGAAGTGAGCTTGCATCTCCCCCTGTTGGGGATGATTCTTTGATTGGAGGTTACTCGCCTTTTAGAGAGGGACCCTCTAATATTCCGGCTGGTGGTGCCGAAGAATTCCTGTTGGAGGCTGCTGTCGCTGCTACCGCTTCAGGTAGTGGAACGAGATCGTCTTCGGGACCGAGCCGAATAAGGATATCTTTATCCGGATCAGCATCGGGAGAAACCCCTGCCGTGTCCGTCAGTGTACCCAGCGAGATTCTAGCCGATGAGCCTCGGTTGGAACTTGACGAGGACCTGGAAGAAAATTTGCTAGTGTCGGTTGACACACCACCTTCTCTAGGTATGACAGCTTGCCTAGCATCATTAAGAAATGATTTAGCTGTCCTGGCCGCAGACGCGACATATACGCCATCGGCCATGGATAAATGTCGTCTTTACTTCTCTTTTTAGAAAGGTTAACATTATTTCGATATTAACTTCCTTTTGTCTTCTTTTTAGGGGAAGACATCTTCGGGGAGGGTAGTGTAGATGCGCCCTTTGGCTCTGTGTCAGGTCCTGGCGGCGATACAGAGGTGCCTGGCTTTGAAGAGGAGGCACTTTCAGGTGCCGGCTCGCCCGTCGAAGAGATTCCGATATTTCAAGAGGAGGACGAGCCTGTCATTGCGATAATGCCTCCTTTAAGCACGACGGTCACTTCGTCCGGTGTTGGCGCTTCTTCTTTTGTCGCACCACCTGTTGAGGCGACGGCCGTGGCAACATCGTCTGCGGTTGTTCCTGTAGGGAGATTCGCCAATATCGCGGCCACTTCCAGCGTCCATTCGGATCTAGCTGTGCTGACCGAGCAGTACACTAGTATCTTCTATATCACCTTGAAAATGCTAATATCAATGGTGTTGGAGAAGAATTTGAGCTTTGCATCGCTGAGGAGGTCCTCCCGGTCCGCGATAGTGCCGATCCGAGAATTCAACGACACTGGGGTAGCTGACATGCTGGAGGAGATAGTTAATGGTTTGGAGTAACCCATTAACGAATACTTGCAGCTAGCTCGAGGCAATATTGACGATCTCGTTCAAGCTAGCTACGACTCCCTGACTGCGCAGCTTGCTGAACAGATAGAGTCTCTGAATAAGTCAATCGCGGCTCAGCAACAGGAGATGGATCATGAGCGTGTCCAATTGGAGTATGTCGTCCCCAAGTTGACCCGGTGTGAAGCCGAATATGAGAAAGTGGCAGCGAAGGCTCGCATATTAAAGGATGAGCTCGTTCGAGTAGAGGCGAAGGCTCTCTCTTTGTCGGCAGCCCGAGATGTGCTGAAGGAGCGACGGGCGACTATTCAGCAGAATCTGACGCGTGTGGGTACTTTCCACTCAGGTTTGTGCGGGCTCGGTCTGAGCTAGCTGCTTTGAACAACGATGCGGCAAGGTTGGAACGGGCTCGCGCCGACGTCTTGAACTCCCGGGATGAGAGAATGGTTGCTTTGGCGTAGCAGATTTGCGACCTAACCGCTCCCCCTAAATGATGTACTTTTCTGCTTTTTAATGTACTTTTGCTCTTTCTGGAAGTAATAAAGAGACTCTTATCTGACTTTGTGGACCCATCATTTTGGAATATAAATGACAGGTTTGGGTGAAAGTGATATCAGAGGTAATATGAACGTGATATACTCTCGGTAAGTTTCAGTAGGACATATCTATTCAGAAGTTATATGGACATGATAGAATATGCTTTAGCCAAAATTTGTACACAAAACACTATCAGAGGTAATATGG
Organism: Iris macrosiphon; assembly: GCA_036927795.1. NCBI lineage: Eukaryota > Viridiplantae > Streptophyta > Magnoliopsida > Asparagales > Iridaceae > Iris > Iris macrosiphon. The sequence goes on from JAYESA010000010.1 coordinate 143,764,907, forward strand.
ACGTGATGGGTCTCGAAGTTCCAAATTAGTTAAACATATCTATTCAGAGGTTATATGGACATGATAGAATACAATCTAACTAGTTTCATTTTGGAAGTAGTATTGTCAGAATAAGGTCTTCACCGTACTCCATTTGAGCAAAGGAGGTTAAGCATAGTACCTTTTCAGGAATTTGCCATTGATAGGAGCCATTAACAGGTCTCCATTAGGCTTGGCTAACCTGTAAGCGCCATTTGAGAATGTCGTCTCGATTACATAAGGGTCTTCCCATTTGGGCTGGAATTTGCCCTTACTCCTGTGAGTAAGAATCATCGGCCTTCTTACGGCTAAAACTAGCTCGCCAACTTTGAACACTCTTTCCTTTACTTTTTGATTAAAAGCTCTGGAAATACGTGCTTGGTAGAACGCGATGCGCTGTTGAGCTTGGAGGTATTTCTCGTCTAATCCTTCTAGCTCTTGAAGCCTTAACAGGTCATTCTTTTCTTGAGTCAACTCATTAGCCACGGCTATCCTGATTGACAAAATTTGGATCTCGATGGAGAGAACTGCTTCGCTCCCGTAAACTAATGAAAATGGGGTACAACCTGTCCGTGCTTGTACCATTGTGCGGTATGACCAGAGACATTCTTCCAGCTTCTCATTCCAATCCCTCTTGTTCGAAGAGACGAACTTTTTCAAGAGCTTGATAATAGTTTTGTTGAAAGCTTCCGCCAAACCATTAGCAGCAGGATTATATACCGTAGAGGTCACATTTTGTATCCAATTTTTATCGTAAAATCGATGAAACGCTTGGCTGATGAATTGAGGCCCATTGTCATGAATTATCCTTCGGGGTATCCCGAAGCGATAAATGACGTGATGCTTGATGAAGCTGATCACATTAGATGCCTTCACCTCAGCAAAAGGGATCGCCTCTGCCCATTTGGAGAAATAATTCGTGATGGCCAGTATGAACCGGTGACCTCTGGAAGAAGACGGGTGAATAGGACCAATAATATCCATACCCCATGCTTCGAAAGGCCAGGACGCAACCGTAGGATATAGATATTCAGAAGGTTGATAGATAAAGTCTGCATGGACCTGACAGGCTTTGTATTATCTTGCATACTTTATTGCATCTGTGATCATAGTAGGCCAGTAATAGCCCATTCTCCTGATGCGATCATGTAGCTTAGGACCGGGTTGATGCGCTCCGCATATGCCGTCGTGAGCTTCACGGATAATCCGCTGTACTTCATCACCAGAGAGACATCATAATAATAGTCCGTCATAAGATCGGCGATATAGACATTGTGATGATGCGTCAAAATAGAAGCGCAATGATCGTCTTTTGACGGATACTGCTTCTTTAGGGTCTTCCGACAAGATTCCGTAGGCCACAAAATCTATAAAGGGACTTCTCTAGTCTCTCCTGGGAGGGTCTGTGTTCACAGTATAACTGTGTTCTATGTGAAAGTTATTTTTTACACAGAATAAATCTCTACTAAGAAGGATCACCGAATTCTGCCTTCTTATAGGGGTAGCTAAATCTGCAGCTAGACTGGCTAGGGCATCAGCTTCCAGATTCTGAGATCGAGGAACATGTTCCAAGAAGAATCCTTTGAATGTCATGGCTATCTCGACCATTGCTCGATGATAGGGGATGATGTCTGGATTCCGGACTTCATATATTCCTCTAACTTGATTGACGATCAGCAGAGAATCACCAAAAGCTTCTAGAGATTCGACGCCCAATTCTTTAGCGACTTGGAGCCCGATTAGTAGAGCGTTATACTCCGCCACATTGTTAGAACAGGGCTCGCTAAGAGAATATGCTCGGTAGATGACGAGCTTATCAGGAGTAACCAGGACAATCCCTACTCCCGAAACCACGTTTCCCCTGGGACCAGTCCTGAAGGCACCATCGAAGAACAGTTATCATGTATCACTTTCCATTACGGAATTACATTCTGCAACTTCGTCGGGAATGTCCTTGTACAGTTTGGAGGCCTCCGGGATCGGATGAGCAGCTAGGAAGTCAGCCAACGCTTGGCCTTTGACGGACTTCTGAGGGACGTACACCATGTCATACGGTGTTAATAACATCGTCCAAGTCGCAAGTCAGGAATTAAGAACACTTGGCTTGTTCATCAGTACCCGAAGAGGATTGATCCTGGAGATGATGTGAATGGTTTGGCCTGTGACATAGTACCGCATTTTCTGGATAGCGAACATCAGAGCCAAGCATTCTTTCTCCACTGGGTTGTACCGGTGTTTGGCTCCGACCATCATCCTGCTAAGGTAGTAGATAGCCTGTTCATGACCCATATCGTTCTTCTGTGCAAAAAGAGCTCCCAGAGAATGATCCATCGCTCGAACATACATCACGAATGGTCTTCCTATGACGGAAGGCACCAGAACTGGCGGACTAGTGAGGTAGCGTTTGATATTATCGAACGCTTGCTGACAGGCTTCGTCCCATACGAAGGATACACCTTTCTTCATGAGACGAGAAAAGGGCTGACATCTCCCAGAGAGGTTGGATATGAATCTCCGGATATAAGCCAGACGACCTTGAAATCCCCTAAGTTCTCTCAGATTACGGGGCGGTCGCATTTCTAAGATGGCCTTGACTTTATCAGGGTCCACTTGAATGCCTTTGGCGGTAATGACAAATCCCAGAAATTTGCCACTAGATACCCCTAGAAAGGACTTTATAGGATTTATTTTGAGTTGATATTGGCGCATCAATTCAAATACTGTCTTCAAGTCTTGGATGTGATTATCCTTAAGGCAACTTTTGACAGCTACATCATCAACGTAATACTCCACTGTTTTGCGTAAATGCTCATGGAATATGTTACTCATAGCCCGTTGGTACGTAGCCCCGGCATTCTTCAATCCGAAGGGCATGACCGTATAGCAATATACCCCCAATGGTGTCCGGAAGGCAGTATGCTTCTCGTTCTCAGGATGCATCTTAATTTGATTGTATCCTGAAAATCCGTCCATGAAACACATACGTTCAAAACTGCATGTATTGTCAATCATAACGTCTGTGATGGAAAGAGGAAACTCATCCTTGGGGCAGGCTGCATTCAGATCTCGGTAATCGATGCAGACTCGTACTTTCCTATTTTTCTTCATGACCGGGACAACATTGGCGACCCAGTCGGGATATTGTTCTTCCCGGATGAAATCGTAGGCTATCAACTTCTTGATTTTAGCTTCAATGGCGTCCATCATATCCGGGCGGAACCGGCGTTGGTGCTGCTTCACAGGCTTCGAATCGGGCAATATATTAAGCTTATGAGTAGCTACCTTTGGATTAAGGCCTGGCATATCTTCATAATTTCACGCAAAACATCGATATATTCTTTTATCAGATGGATAACTTCTTCCCTTTCTACTTCGGTAAGATTGTTACTAATAAATATCAGCTTTGGCGAAAGTTCATCCCCAACGTCAATCTGGATAACTTTATCTTCAGTGGGAGGTTCTCTCTGCTCGAAGCGGAACTCCCATTGTGTATCTATTTGCTGAGCCCAAGCGTCATTCTCAAACAGTTCAGATTCTTGTTCGTCTGCTTCGAAGGAATCTGTCACTACCATATTTACTGATAATGTTCGTTCGAGAGCATGAGATGAGCCGGAGGGCGCTGAGCCATTTTGAGAAGAGGAAAAGATATCCTCGTTTGACTCAGGAGTTGCAAGGGAGGTGGTATAACCTAACCCGAAACGAGTTCGTTGATAGTAGGGATCGCCGTGCAGCGGCATTCGTCTGCCTTTCCCGTAGTTGAGATCCGATTTCAGCTTCAAGTTATAACCCATACTTTGTATGATCTTTAAAGCTTGCGGGCTGTATCTGTGAACCTGCATTTTACCGGCATCATCATCGAAAGAATCTTCCTGCATGGTTTATTGCGCATGCGGCCGAAGACTATTGAATGCTGACTGCTGCAAGTAGGCGGGACAATGAAGATAGAATCCTCATGTGGTCTATATGTCGTGGTGACATTGGATGATGATGCCACTTCCCACAGATACGGATGATAGGAATCTATAGCTTCCAAGAATTTTTGCGCTATAGGTTCTATATCGTCATGGGGGAAGGATTCCTGATTCGGAATTTGAGCGTCAATATACTGGAAAAGAGGATATTTATTATCATCTAAAACTTCATTCCCGGTTGTATTTACATCAATCGGCTGCCTGTTGCGCCAAAGGTTGATGACCAAGGGTGGAGGCTTCTGGTTCAAAGTGATCACTAGAGGATCACCCCCTTTTCCTGACCTAGTTTTGTTCAGATGGAAAGCCATAGGCTCTATGGCTTTTGGACGAGTAGTCCGTCCTTTCACCTTGATTGACAAAGGTTGCTTGGTAGAGGGTTCTTTTGGCTCCCGGTGAGATTCCTTCTCTGCTTCGGCTGACACCTCTTCCGTGTAGTCTTGAGAGTACAACACGGCATCAGAGTAGTAGGATTCTACTCCTTTAAACGGGTTCAGGTCAGCAAACTCCGTTTGTACTGTTCCTTGGGCATCTATATATTTAAAGCATTGATGTAGAGTCGAAGGAACGATATTGTGGTCGTGGATCCAAGGTCTGCCCAGCAGAATGTTGTAGAATACCTCTGAATCAATGACATAACATGTAGCCACTGATCTGAGGTTGCCAATCTGGATCCTCAGGCAAATTTTCCCCAACGACTTACTTTTCCTTGCGTTGAAATCCACGATTGTAGTGGTGGTGTAAGCCAATTCGCTGGTAGGAATCCTCAGCCGTCTGAGCAGACTATGAGGAATAATACTGATTGATGATCCCGGATCTATGTGAATTCGGTCGACCTCTATGGAACCGACGTACCTGGTGTAATAGAGGGGTCTGTTATGCCTGTTATATTTTAACAATATGTCATCTTGAGTGAAAGTGATATTCGGGACCACCTCCATCACACTATGGCATTGAGGGCATGCCACTGGTTCTTCGTCAGGGGACTTGAGCTGGGTCAAGTATGCAGCCGCCTATATCAATGCTTCACTCAGGGCTTGACGAGTGTCTTGAGAGAGCCTGAGTAGTTCAAAGATGGATAACCTGGCTGGTGTATTAGCCAATTGGGCCAGGAGGTCGAAGTTGTACGGCTTCTCTAAACCTTTGTTTCGAATGTTTTTCACAGGTTTATCGAAACGTACTTCTTTTAGCTTCCCTCTGTCCGCCGAAGTAGGTCTCGAAGGACCGGCCTCTGGTATGACGGATTCTGGTTCTGAAGGCTTGGTAGCTGAAGCGTCTGCCGATGCATCTTCCTGGCTGGCTCCATAGTCCTGGAGGTAAGCTTTCCCTGAACGGGTTCCAGTAGCCAAGACCTCGTCTTCTGATGTCGAGTGCACCGTAATCATGTGACACGGCTTATGCTTTGAGTTCTTTTTGCACTTAGCCTTAGCAGCTTGAGTCTCTTTCTCGATCTCTGGCACCAGATCTGGATGAACCCATATGATCTCGCCTCGCTGGGTAGTTAGGGGTAGCAGGTCATGATTTCGACCCCTAGCTGGAGGAAGATTAACGATGTTCATCGATGTCCGGAAAATAGGTGTAACACCGTCCGGGACTTCTTGGGGAGGCAGATTGCCAAATTGCAAAAAGATCATGTTGGCCGTGACCGTCTTCTCGCTGTTGCGCAGAGTGATGGCCTTAGCATCGATCAGCTCCTGGATCTTCCTTTTCAGTACATAACATGCCTTTGTAGGGTGGTGTACGTATCTGTGGAAGATATAGTACTTGGGGTTATTAGTACTGCCGACTTCATTGGGCCGCTTCTCCTCCGGAAGGGTAATCTTGCCACTTTTGACGAGACACTTGAATATGCTCGGAATATCGTCGTCGTCGAAAGAGTACACTTCAATGGGCCTAGAAGTCCTAGGTTTCGTCTGCGTGGTTGCCGCAGTCTTTTGTCTGGACGTATTGATCGCCAGAGCTTTTTTTCCTTTAGAACTGTGAGGATGGTCGCTGTTGGGGGATGACCTCTTGCCTCTGTCGGAGGTAGAGATCATGATGCCATTGTCACACGCCTTGCGACTGTTGTCCTCGGCGGCTACCGCTGAGATGATGAACGAGGGCCAATCATGGAACTGATATGGTCCTGTGAACATCGAGATGACGGGAAGAAGGTTCTTCATGTAAATATCCACCAATGCAGAGTTTGGAACTCTGGGAGGCATTTGCAAAGTGGCTTGACAAAAATGTTCGATGAAGGTACGAACGTCCTCTTTTTCCTTCTGCTTCACTTCGATGAGAGAGGACATTGACATGTCCATCCCTCCTTCGTAGAATCTTGTGAAGAATAAGGCTTTGAAGTCATCAAAGAAAGTAATGCAGTTGTCCGCCAGGCTGCGGTACCACTGGTAAGCCACTCCCGAGAGACAGCCCTTGAACACCCGAGTGAGGAGGGCGTCATTCCCCTGTAGTAACACCGTCATCATACTAAAGTAGTTCATGTACTGACTCGGTGATATTTTTCCCTCGAACAGAGCCATGGTCTGTGGTTTGTATCTAGGAGGGAAAGGGGCCTCTTCCTAGATAACCGGGTAAGGATGGTTGATTCCCAATTTCTTGAGCTGATCTTTGTGCTTCAAGGCATCAAATTGGGCTTTCAGCTCCCGTACTGCCTGCATCAGATTTTTAGCCGGTAGCGGGACCACGGAGTGGTGAGGAATCGGTTGTATTACGACTCCAAGTAATACATTCTCCGAGTGAGGAAGCGGAGGAACTGCTGACTCTTGATCTAGAGCAGGCTCTTGGATCGTGTTGGATGGTGGTAAGTCCACCCCCACACGTATCTGAGTTGGAGGGACCGATGCTTGAGCCATGGCAGCTGTGTGTTGAGTTAGCATCATCTGGTGCATGTTCTCCATCATGGATTGCATCTCTTTCAGAGACGTCTCCAGTATAGTGATGCGTTGCTCAGCGCTCCCAGATGGGGAAGCTTTCTCGCGTTCATCTCCAATGGCATAAACTCCCATCTCCCTGGGTGTCATTGAAAGATTAGTATAAGTCTCTGTAGAAGTTGACTTTATACTTTCGGCATCTGATTCGGGAGACTGGCGACCCCCATCATCGGAATCAGAAGAATACGAAGCCGGTTGTCGTGACCTCGAACGAGTATTTCGGAATACCCCAGCTTCGGTGTTCCTAAGGAGCATGTTGAATCTCCTTCGACTCGGAGTTCTAGAGGGATAACGTCTTGAGCCCGACCTTCCTCTAGGTATGTGTGAAGCCATGTTCACAGATGCATGCGTGGGCACTTCTTCCTAGAAAGACGGAGAGTAGCTCAACCGGTCAAAAATTGACCATTTTGCTTCAGAACAGCAACAATTAACTACAATCCTATGACTATTACAACAGTGCTCGCTAGGAGGCGTAATAGACATGCTGAAAGATCCCCTCTCCTTGCGTTTCTGGATCAGATACTTGCGCAGGTCAGGAGGAGTTACAGAAGAAGAAGAAGATGATTGCTTGTTCCTTCTGTTCACATCAGTAGGCATGCGGATGTTGGAAACCATAGTTATCCCTGTGCCACCTATATACAATAGGTTGGCCATCTGGGTAGCGGATAATCCCCGAGGAGGGTGTCTTTCAGCAAATTGAGCCTTCTTTACGCTGAGGGGCTTCTTCTGACGTAATTTGGAGCTCTGTTCTGGTTGGCGCAAAGCTGAGGACGTCCTCAGTCGGCTGTCAGCCTCTCGCGTAATCCGAAGGGCGGGCAGATTGTTCCCTTGCTGGCGTAAAGGCCGAGAAGTTGAGTAGTTCACCGTTTGCTTTCCCTTACGTAGATTACAGGGATCATCTGCTTTTTTGCGAAAGGCAGATGCATTTTTACATGCGGAGCGCATTTGGGATTCCTGATTTGGCGCTGAGGCATTATCAAAAATTTTGTCTATTCCGTCACAGATGGAAGACAGAATTTTACGTGCAGAGCACGATGTGTACTTCTGGACTAGCGCTGAGGCATTGCCAGAAGTTTTGTCTACCCTGTCAGAGACAGGCGACTGAATTTTACGCGCCAGGCACGGAGTATACTTCTGGATTGGCGCTGAGGCATTGCCAGAAGTTTTGTCTGCCCTGTCAGAGACAGGCGACTGAATTTTACTCGCAAGACGCGGAGGGAGCAGTACTGTAACCTCGTTGGTCGAAGAGATCGAAGAGCTCAGAGAGTCGATAGGAATGGTAGAGGATGTCTTGGGCATCCAGACCTTACGCAGCTTCCTGTTGTCTTGGACAGAGAGAGAGTGAGAGCTACCCCCTGTTCGAAGCATGTCTTCGTAGGCAGACTGGTCGAATTGGACGACCAGTATCTTCTTCACGGATCCCACGGATACCGCATCGTATTGAGCAATTGCTTCCTCGTCAGAAGATAAAGATGTTCCCAGCAGAGTCGCCATCTTGTTGTCTGATAAAATAAATGAAAGACATGGAAACGAGGCTTTATACAAAAACTCGCTCTTTATGTTTACAAACAAGCAGTACAATTAATCCTATACGAGGATGTCGAGTAAAATTTTTTAATCTGGGTAAATATTGCTATAGGAGTCTGATCTGCAGTCGATCACTTTATCCCTTGGACCACACGATGATGAAGAAGTGCCGTAGGAGACAGAAAACAGCTTCGAAGGTTACTAAAGAGAGTGGATGCTCGATGCCAAAGTCGTCGATCGTTACTCTTTGCCTGAGCTCTGGATTCTTCTCTCTCTCGACCGTTTTCTCTCCTTGATCTGATACTCTATTTTTTGACCTCTGACCTCGGTTGATAGAGGTCTCTATTTATAGAGTTTTAGTGACAGTGACCACTCAGTCGGTGTAGAAACCGAGTAGTAGAAAGTACAGCACCCTTTTACACGACGGTTACAATAACCATTGCCTGCGTATAGATGACCTTTTGAATGAGCATGTGACGCGTGTCAATTAAGAGACAACGCATATAACTGCTGCGAAGATCACGGCGTAGAAGCCACGTAGGTAGTTATCCTTTGTGTAGAAGAGGTTGGCGTACAAGCCAATAACTGTCATCATGGCGTAGAAGCCAAGTAGGCATAGAAGCCGAGTAGGCGTAGAAGCCGAGTGGGCATAGAAGCCGAGATGATGTGGACATTTTAGCCAAAATTATAGCTTTTGGAGATATAATCAAATCTCTTGCATTAAATGCAGAGATCTGCCCCCATCCTGCGCATTAAATGCAGAGGCTTGTCTTTAAGATTTGCCATTATTCTACGCATTAATTGCAGATATGTGCCTCGAATCCTGTACGAAGAGTAACTGCTGACATGGCAGTCTGTTTGTCTTCTGCGGAGCGTAAGAAGCATACGTCTGCCTGTGTAAAACTAGGCAGCGTATCCCCTTGTATGCGTAAAAGTAGTTTACGCAAAGAGGATGTCACTAAACGACGGTTCGGTGACATTTAATCAAATCTCCTGCATTAAATGCAGAGATCCGCAATTATCCTGCGCATTAAATGTAGAGGCGTATTTTGAAGGTCTGCCACCCTTTTTGCATATTAAATGCAGAGACGTGCCTCGAGCTCTGTCATCACTCTGCGCATTAAATGCAGAGACGTGCCTCGAATCCTGTACGAAGAGCAGCTTTTGAATTGGCAGGCTGTTTGTCTTCTGTGGAGCATAAACAGCTCACATCTGCCTGTGTAAAACTAGGCAGCATATTTCTTTGTATGCGTAAAAGCGGTTTATGCCAAGGAAATAGCAGTAAATGATAGCCTGGGTTGCAGTGGCGTGCCATCTTTATAGCCGTCGCCTGGGTAGTCGTGCAGTACTCTTTGTCAGGAGTCAAGACGTCATGTTCATTGCATGATCTGACAGGTTTATTTCGAAGAATATGAAGCGTCCCTCGTACACTTCAATGCTGCATTGAAAGCGGATGAGTTTTACGCCATAAAGGTGATGTAGCACCCTTTTTACGCAGAAGCAGCCTAGACATACTGCATTACGCGGATGGTCCTTGAGCTTATATTTTTCGATGTGCTCAGCGGAAAAGCTTTGTTGCACGTTTGATGGCTCTAAGGTCATCTTTTTACGCTGCTCCGTATCAACATGCTGCATATAGCTATCCAGCGTATTTTTCATACTTCTACATAAGTACATGATCAAGATTATCAGTATTATCAATTTGTAAACCCTCTAGACCAAATTTAAGTATAGTTGGCTTAGAGAGAGATTAGGGTTAGTTTGGTGACATTTAGAATTAGAACTTAATTTTTTAATTAACTATACAAAAATTTGTATCACTTGGTACACCTTGTCGTTGCTTCGATATTTGGAGTGTTATACTAGCTTTTGACTCACAACAAATTCTATACCCTTGACCTAGACGTGTCAGTCTTCCATTCTGACCTTTGTGTCACTCATAAATACCCTCCCTAGTACTTTATTTTAATCGTACAACAATCATCAAATAATATCTATTAAACCCAAACTTTGTACCTATGTTTGTTCCAATCGAAATTGGAGACACAACATCGACATATTTCGTACAACCCAATATATGACGTTAATATATTTTGAGTCTACTACGTCTATGACACTTGGATCACTCCCAATTAAGATTCCATGCACTTCTAATTTATTAAAGAACATCGAGGACACAATTTATATTTATTTTGGGACAACAGACTCAATCTAACCCAAAACTAGATCAAACACCAACCCAAGCCTACACTCACACTCTCAAGTCTCATACAAAATACCACACACAAATTTTTCCCACTATAACACACCAAACATGGCTTCTACTATCTTAAAATCCTCAATTTCCCTTATTTGTAAACACCCAAACAATTAGGGACCTAAGTGCAAATATAGTTCTAGGTGGCAATCTCCTATAGGAGCAAACCGAAGAAAATTCTAGGATCATGCTTGACCGGTCATGTGCCCCACTCTCTTTCCCTTTGTTTGTATGTGACTATTCAACATAACCTACAATCCATCTCCACCCTCCACTCAAATCCCAACCCATCATCTCCACCCATTCTTTCATGACAACCAATACCATTCTTAGGGAACCTAGCTGGCCCTAATCCCCAAGCCCCATCTTTTTTTCTTTATTAAATATAGCACTCTCTCCCCTTCATTTAATACACTCCCCCTCTCTCTCTCCATCCCTCAAACCTTCACTCAACTCTCCCCCTCAACCGAGAATACCACCTCACCTTCTCTCTCTTCTACAGCCGACACCACCATCACTACCATTAACCACTACCATCACTACCATTAACCATCACCATCACTATCCCCGACCTTTCTCTTCTACAGCCGACACTACCATCACCACCGTTAACCACCACCACCACCATTAACCACCACGACACCATCAACACCACGACACCATCACCACCATTAACCATCCTGACCTCCACCTCCTCCCAACCACAACAACAGCTGCCCACCATTCCCTCCTTCTCACGACGACAACAAACACCACTGCCCTTCGACTTCAATAGCAGTTGCAGCATCTTCTCTCCACCACCTGTGCACTACCAACTCGGCAGCACAGTGCACCCGACTGTGCACCCCCCTCAACCGAGCATCTCTTTCTCCCCTCTTCATTCAAGCATCTATGTATCATTCTTCTCCCTCTTCTCCTTCATCTTGATCTTCATGATCATCACCATGTGCTTCTTCTCTCTAGAACAATGAAAATATTGTGGAATATATACCATGGTCATCTTTTTCAAACACTTGTTTAAAATCTAATTTTTATCCATGTTTAAGATCTTATATTCTTATATTTTGATGTTTAGTGGTAGGGTTATATGCCATAAGATTTAAATATGTGATATGAACATGATTGAATTAGTTTTGGTGATTGTTGTGTGGGTTTGAAAATTTTAGCACCTAGTGAGAAGAAAAATTTATTATTCCCATGATTTTTAAACATGTTTTAATACCATATTAATAAATGGTATTAGACCTAGGTGGATTGTGATGATGTTTAGACTTTAAATACATGATATGCCATGGTTTATATATAATTTTGCACTTAGAATGCTTAATGTCCAGATTTGACCATATTGGAGACACTTGACATTTGGTATGACAAATTAGTTAATACATGAAAATATTGTGGAGTTTTGACTATTGAACTTAAAGGTGTAGTATGTGTCATTTACATGATTATGGTGTACCCTACTCTAATATGAGATCAATGCACCTAAGTTGTGACACTATGTTGAGGTTAATATTATGAATAGTAAAACTTGGCACTTGTGCATTTTAGGCTCTTGCTTAGTCAACCCTATTTATTGACCTAGTTAGAACCCGCATACTTGAGTTAGTTCCAGGCGAGGTGTATAGATATAATCTTAGCGTATCTTAGTATAATGGCTGATGGATATTTTATTATATTATATTTAGGCTCGTTGGATCGTTCGGACGAGGCTTTGGAAACAGGACTTTTATATTCACAGCGTGAGGATTCAGGCAAGTATACCTTGCCTTATTTACTGTTTAATTTAAGCTATTAAATTTTGCATGAGTTATTGTTGCAAATATTATATATATAACTATGCGCGTTCGAGAATGACTCGGGTGCAGTCGACGATTGCGTCGATGAGTAGTGTAGCGACTTAGTCTCTAGCAGACTCACCTAATATTGTGGAGGTATTTTGATATCACTTAAGACCCAGTCACACATTGCTCACGACACGATGTCAAACTCATGTTGGGATACGAGTTGGCATCCCCGACTAGCTATCGATGTATGCGACACGCATCACGGTATAGGGCATAGTCAGGTCAGTTCTAGTTATTTATGACCTGGCATAATAGTTACGGAGTGTCCGTGTCATCATCACGACATGTACATCATATTGGGCGGTGTGACAACTAGTAGACGTATGGAGCACACAAACTGGTAAACCATAGTCTCCGAGGAAACCACGACATTGACGACCCTGATGATTTATTTACATGTAGATACTCATGACTTTCACTGAATGTTAGGGTATATATAAATGTATATATATTGTTGGTACATAACACTATGGTCGCTAGCCGAGAGCTATGTCAGTCGTGATATATGTCAGTTGTATATATATATTATATTTATATATATGTTATCGATATATCACACTATAGTCGCTAGACGAGAGTTATATCGGTCGTGATATATGTTAGCATATATATATGTCCGCTGGCCTTGAGCTATGTCATATCCTATTTATCCTACACCTACCCATACGTACCAAGGTTGTCCTCAGTTTGCATTCACATAGATGGTTATCATACCCTCTTTACTTATTCAGTATTCATATTTCGCATGTATTTTTGTATCTTGTTACGTCCCTCTGAGGACCTAGTTTCCTTCCAGATCTAGACGAGGCGTACTACCCGATCGTGTACAGGCCCGGGTAGGAGATGAGGTACACTACCGAGGAGGGGCTTGAGGTGCTGCCTTCAGAATTTTCTTGATCACTAATAGGCCTTCCGTCTAGGACTGGAGCATTCTTACCTAGTTAGCTGATGTTCCTGTCCACTTATCTTATCTGTCTTTTCGTACTTTTATTTCAGTATTGTATTCAGTGGGTTTGCCCCCATCAAACTTATTTGGGTTATATTATGACATTCAGACTCCTTATGTTTTGTTTCTAGTATTTATTTTAGCATTTCTTACTTATGTTCTGTGGATGAGATTAGTTGTACATGTTGCATGCTTAGTATTAGTGATGTTCGGTGGCTATCGGCCCAATGTCGCTGTCTTTCCTTCTCCGTTGCATCCACAACCATTTTTGGCCCTAGCAAACCTCTCTCTCCAACATAATCCCATGACAAGGGAGTACGATATCTTCGACCGTATAAAGCCTCAAATGATGACATCTCTATACTAGCCTGGTAGCTGTTGTTGTAAGCAAACTCTACCAAATAGAGATGGTCCTCCCAAGATCCTCCAAAATCTAGTACACAGGTGTGAAGCATATCCTCGAGAGTCTGAATAGTCCTCTCTAACTTTCCATCTGTCTAGGGATGATATGCAGTACTGAACTTAAGCTGGGTCCCCAAACTCTCCTGCAAACTCCTCCAGAAATAAGAAGTGAAACGACTATCCCGATCTGAGACTATGCTGATGGGAACCCCGTGTATCATGACGATTTGTCTTACATACATCTCTGCCAGCTTCTCCGTAGACAAACACACCATGAAAGGCAAAAAGTGGGCCGACTTGGTCAACCTGTCAACGATGACCCAAATTGCGTCTTTCCCCCCTGGAGATCGTAGAAGTCCGGACACAAAATCTATAGTAATATGCTCCCACTTCCACTCTGGAATGGGTAATGGATGAAGTAAACCTCTTGGCCTCTGCTCTCGGCTTTCACCTGCTGGCACACTAAGCATCTGGATACAAACTGTGCCACTTTTCTCTTAATGTCATACCACCACACACTCTCTTGTATATCCCGATACATCTTGTTGGCACCTGGATGTATGGAATACTGAGAGCGATGTACTTCCTGCAATACTTCCTCACACAGCTCCCCACTAGCCACACATAATCTAACACCATGCCGCAAAGAACCATCCTCAGCAATGGTAAAATCATCCTCCAATCCTGCTCTCACCTGAGCTCTGATGCTCCTCAGAGATACATCCTCATACTAGGCTGCCTTGATCATGTCCATCAACTCTGAGTGTATCAGCAACCCTCACATCTATATAGCAAAACCAGGAACTATCACCTCAATGCCCAATCTCTCTATGTCCTCCAACAAATATTGATCCTGCGTCAAAACCATAGCTACCAGACACCTGCTCAAGACATCGGCAACTATATTGGCTTTTCTAGGATGATACGACAAATATATGTCAAAATCCTTCACCAGTTCCAGCCACCGACGCTGCCTCATGTTTAATTCCTTCTGAGTGAAAATGTACTTCAGCTCTTGTGGTATGTGAAGATATCTACACGCTCTCCGTACAAATAGTGTTTCCACAACTTCAAGGCAAAGATGACTGCTGCCACCTCCAAATCGTGGGTAGGATAGTTCTTCTCATGAGGACGCAATTGCCTGGATGCATAGGCAATCACTTTTCCATTCTGTTGAAGAATACAACCCAGTGTAAACCCCCTGATTTTTCAAGAATTTTTAATTTGGATTTTTTATAATTTTCTGTAATTTTCTGGGATTTTTCTGTAATTAAAACTAAGGTATTTTATAATTAAATATTTTTTAAATGATGTTAATTAATATTAAAATATTATGAAAATAATATTTTATGGTGTGAAATAAAAAACTAGACATAGGGTAATTTTTCGGGAATTTATTGGACTCCGAAAATATTTTTAAAGCCCTAAAAACTAAGTTATAATTAAACCGAATTAAACCCCTAAAATAAACTGGGTTTATTTCCAAAATAAACCAAACTGACTCAGACCCGGTTCACCTGAACCGAACCCAGCCTTATCGGGTTGGGTCGGATCTAAACCCGACCCGAAACCCGACTACCCGAACCGCACTTAAATAATAGCGGATCGGGTCGGATCCGAATCAAACCCGACCCGAACCCAAACCCGTTAACCCCAAGTCGGATTCCCAATCGGATTCACTGTTCCGACTATATAATCCCCTCCGCTTAAATCCTAATCTCTTCCGCCGCCTGACCGCCTCGCCTCGCCTGAACCCTAGCTATCTTTCTCCTCATCCGCCCGCAGCACCCGATTCCGGCGAAGCAGCTCCTCCCCTGACCTCGACGACGATCCCCTCATCCATGACCTCCTCCCCGTCGTCCTCCTCTCTCCTCTAGCACCGCCTTCATCCCATCGCCGTCGTACCCCCTCAATCACTTCGACCAGCCCCCACCGTCTTTTTCGACTCCCCCGCTCCACCGCCGTCCCTTTTTCGAGCCTCCGCCGTACCACCATCGTAAACCCGAGCACAGCCCCGTCGATACCCCACCGTATTCTTTGACTCCCCCTCTCCCCCGTCTCCTCCCCCGTCTCCCTCTTCCTCCTCCTCGAGCACGACCCCACAGCCCCAGCCCGACCTCGCCGCAGAACCCCGAGAGCCTCCGCTTCCCGCTCCACCTTGCTCGACAGCATCCCCGCGACGCCTCCGCCTTGCTGACGAACCAGAGCCCCTCCGCCTCGATGCCCTAGCCGTCGACGATACGCCAGAGTCCGCTCCGCCCTCCTCCGGCCAGCCCCGGCGAAGCCCTAGCCGCTGGCCGCAGCAGAACCCTAACCCTAGCCGGACACGGTAGACCAGACACAGGACACAGCACAGTATCGAGACGACACACGGACACGAGAATTCTTGGTTCACGGAGCCCTGTTCAGGTAACCCGTTCTCTCTACTCGTTGACCCATTTTCGATTCTGTCAGTTGTGATACGTAGGCTGTGTGACCCCCTCGATGCCCGTGCAATCCGCTCGGTGTATCGCATCCTGTGGCAATCGCGAACCACGATCCAAAAACAGGAAAAATAACACCCCGTTTCTCCCGGAACTGAGTATGCCCAGCCAAACGGGACGACTTGGTCGCGCGCGGTCTTCACCAAAATATGCGTGCCGTTGATACGGACGTGTAGGATTTTACAGAAGTTGATTTGGATGTGCGTGCACACCGAAATCAACGCATATTCGCCGACAACGCCCCGTATCCGCCTATTCTGGAATACGTCATAACTTTGTGTACACACGTCGGATCGGGACAAAACTTACGCCATCGGACTTATAGCGATACGCTAGTCCTATGACCCAAGTTTGGTTCGATTATGAGAAAGTTGACAAAATCGCGTATCGGGGGCCCCACGGCTCCACTTGATGGATGATTTTGTGATCGGCTCATCGGAATCCAATTCTGGAAGTTCCGTTGGGTTCGTATCATCATTCTGGACATGTTGACCCTAAGTTTGACGAATTTGGAGACCTTTGACCCTGACGCATTTTTTGGTGCAAAGCGGCCCACATGTGGACTCCGCTTTGACCAGAAACTGTCAATTTTGCCTCTGTGTCCAAATTGGACTCAAGGATAGGCGTTTCTAGCTATTTGATATTTTCTGAATCTAATGGTAATGTTTATTTCAGCAACCGGAGGAGTACCTGCAGATCACACTGAGACCAGAGCTACAGTTGGAGCCAGAACCCAGGCAAGTGTACCTTGCCAAAACTTGCAGTCCTTGTTACTTATTTCCTTGTCTTATTTATATATTATTATACATGCTTGACCTAGGACCGTATGACTTAATTAGCGTCTGATTAATAGTCGGGTGCCAATACCGTACGCGGCGTTGTGTATTATCATCTAGACATGGATACCGAGACCCTATATTCCTCGTACTTGTCTTATCAAGTACATCATAACCCAGGATACTTGACACTATTCATGAGACAGAATCTTCCTGAGATATTTATGGTGATTTTGTATAGGATACAGGTTTTATGACATAGATATTATATTCATAGACATTAGATGACTTGCTGCATTAGATATGATCTTGCGTGACATGGACATGGGGCCTCATGGACATGAGACGTATTATTACATTGGGTGGAGAGAGACACACAGGCTACAGGTTGACTATATTGTGCCGGTATCTCAGTCTCTCGCTGAGCTAGACGACCACATGATATTACTTCTACCGGCTCCCCGACACAGAGCTTGTAGTAGTTTCAGCCTGAGTTCTAGTGCTGCTCTCATCTTGTATTTCACTTAGCTGGTTATATAGTGTTCCCCTATTATTTCATTTATTGCTGGAGAGACACACAGGCTACAGCTTGACTATTTTGTGCCGACGTCTCAGTCTCTCGCTGAGCTAGACGACCACATGATATCACTGCTACCGGCTCCTCGATACAGAGCTTGTAGTGGCTCAGCCTGAGTACTAGTGATGCACTCACTTGCATTTTACTTAGATGGTTACATACTTACCCTATTTATTTTATTATTTGCTGTACTGCATTTATTTTGGCTTATATTATCTTGTACCTTGCTATGTCCCCTGAGGACCTGGATCCGGATTATGTCCCCAGGATTTGCAGACGAGATCTATCCCGAGGTATACGGGACAGCAGCAGGAGCTGATACAGGAGCTGTACCGACACCCGAGGACGAGATTATGCCAGAGAACTTCTCCTGAGTATTGGCTTGAGATACTCATTTTTTTCTATCTCTAGTTATTTTATTTTCAGTCTATTGCATTGATGTATCAGACTTGTTCTCGAATTATTCTCCGAGATACTTTTATTGAGATTTGTTAGTTTATTTTATTTGCATTTATTCTGGCATTTGATCTGTGATTATCTGTTATGGATGAGAATAGATTAGTCTGTGACTTGTATCATTGGACCTATTTATTGTTGTATTACAGCTTAAGTATGCCCCAATGGATCCATTAAATTGGGTTTGTCCATCGGTGTGTGCTGCTGGCCATTGCCACGTGGCTAGTCCCTCGATATTTTAGGACTGGGGCGTGACATGGTTTTTGTGGTGGCCCATGCAGGTTAACGACTAAATTGTTCGGTTTCAACTTAGGGACCGAGCAAGCCTGCAATAAGAATAGGATAAGTTTTTAGGATCTCATCCACTTGCTTGAATCATTCTTGATATCTATATCGGATTCGAATTAAATTCTTGACTTGCATCCTGCCTTGATTCCTGTGCGCCTCTTATTATTTATTTTGGTTACAGAGTTATGGATTCTAGAGCAAACGACAAGACTCCTGCAAGATCACCACGGGATGCTTTGGTAACCAATGAAGAGGAAGTAATACCAATAGAAGAAGGTCAATCAGCTCAACAACGTAGTCAAGCGAATCAGCATGCCTCGGGAATCCAGCAAGATGACATTCCACCATCGACGCAATTTACTCCATAAATGCCCGTATTTCCATAAGGGCAGGCTATGGACGGGCAGCAGATATTTTCAATGATCTATGCAATAATGCAAGCTCAACAAGAGGCTTTGTGTCGTAGCCTAGTAACCGCACTAGAGCAGGCAGATTTACCAGCACGACGACCAACGATGGGCTCTATCATCGATTTTTGCCAGCTGAAGCCCCGTACCTTCTCAGGCAAGGAGGAGCCCACAGAAGTTCATGAGTGGCTCACCAACACACAACATCAATTAGAAGCAGCTGAGCTTCCACGGGAACGTTGGATGACTACAGTCAGAATGCAATTAATGGACAATGCACATCACTGGTGGCTATCTGAGGAGACACGACTTGGACCAGACCGAGTCACTTGGGAGGAGTTCTCCAGACTCTTTCAGGAGATGTACATTCCAGCCATCGCTCGATCAGAACTTCGCGACAAGTTTAATTGCCTCACTCAAGACAGTATGACAGTGGAAGAATACAACGCAAAATTTATTCGTTTGAGTCATTTCGCCCCAACCCTGATCCCGACAGAAGAAGAGAAGACTGAAAAGTTCTTCGACGGACTAAACATTGAGGTACATAAACTAATTGGATCCGTTGCACTTACATCTTACCCGGACGTCCTTGCTACAGCCCGACGCATGGAGCGCGTCATCAGGAGAGAGACCAGTCTGAAGCGATCATCCATATCAGCACCAGCCGGAGCACCACAGGAAGAAGCTACAAAGAGACCTCACATGCACCAGCCACCAGGAGCATCTCCACAGGCACTACCTATCTGTCAATATTGTCGCAAGCGAGGCCATATTGAGGACGAGTGCAGACGAAAAAGGAAAGTATATTTAGCTTGTGGATCCAGTCAGCATTCATTGAGGGAGTGCCCTGAGCGTCGAGAAAGAGCACCAATGGTTATCCGACAAGTATTACCAGTACCGAGGCCAGCCTATCCAGCATTGAGAGCACTGCAAATGGGAGTTGAAGGAGTCCTACCACCAGCCCCAGGAGGGAATCAGCCGAGGCCACCCTTGGCACCACAAGCAGCACTCTTCCAGCAGGCCCAACAACAGCAGAGGAATCGATTGCAAGGACGTGGACAAGCCCTGACGATGACCTTGGAGAACGCACAGATTCAAGGAGTAGCTAATGCTCGTAAGTATTTATAGTTATCTATTTCTAGATTTATAGTTCGTGTCTGCTGGTTCGTGACCTTAGACTTAACCTGACAATTTTAAACTTGCTAATAATTGATAACCTAATATATTTTTATAAGTAATGAACTGTAGATTTCTAGATTTCCTTCATTCGGGAAATTGTATAACTTTTACTGCTTAGGGAAATAATTTTCCCTTTGTATTATTCTTACACCCTCAACCTTGATTCTCCTTGATCACGATATGCTTCGAATAATGTTTGCAACCATGTCATCTCTGTTGACCGATTATTCTTTGATTGCAAGGACACAATCCTCTTAAGGGGGGTAGATTGTAAACCCCCTGATTTTTCAAGAATTTTTAATTTAAATTTTTCATAATTTTCTGTAATTTTCTGGGATTTTTCTGTAATTAAAACTAAGGTATTTTGTAATTAAATATTTTTTAAATAATATTAATTAATATTAAAATATTATAGAAATAATATTTTATGGTGTGAAATGAAAAACTAGACATAGGATAATTTTTCGGGAATTGATTGGACTCCGGAAACATTTTTAAAGCCCTAAAAACCAAGTTATAATTAAACCGAATTAAACCCCTAAAATAAACCGGGTTTATTTCCAAAATAAACCAAACCGACTCAGACCCGGTTCAACTAAACCGAACCCAGCCTTATCGGGTCGGATCTAAACCCGACCCGAAATCCGACAACCCAAACTCGCACTTAAATAATAGCGGATCGGGTCAGATCCGAATCGAACCCGACCCGAACCCAAACCCGTTAACCCCAAGTCGGATTCCCAATCGGATTCACTGTTCTGACTATATAATCCCCTCCGCCGAAACCCTAATCTCTTCCACCGCCTGACCGCCCCGCCTCGCCTGAACCCTAGCTATCTTTCTTCATCCGCCCGCAGCACCCGACTCCGGCGAAGCAGCTCTTCCCCCGACCTCGACGATGATCCCCTCATCCACGACCTCCTCCCCGTTGTAAACACCCTAATTTTTCAGAATAATTTTAATATAATTTTCCCCAACTTTTTGGTATTTTTCTGGATGAAGAACCAAGGTAATTATGATTGAAAAAATTTTAAACGCTGTTAATTGGTGTTAAAATATTATAAAAATAATATTTTATGGTGTAAAATGGAAAACCGGACATAGGATAATTTTCGGTGAATTTATTGGACTCCAAAAACGCGTTTAAAGCCTTAAAAGCTATTGGATATTTAAACTGAACCAAACCTGACTGAACCAAACCAAACCGAACTGCTCCACTGAACCAACCCAGCTTAACGGGTCGGTCGGGTCGGATCCTTGAGACCCAAACCCGAACCGACCAAACCCTAGCCGCCGGATTCACTGTAGCAGACTACATATACTCCTCGACTTTCGTGCCGACCCCGCCGCCAGACCTCTCTCTCCCTCTCATCTTATCTCGCCGCCGCCCTACGGACTCCCCGACGCAGTCGCCATCCCGCGAGTGCCACCGGACACCCCAACGCAGTGGCTCTCCGACGAGCGACTCCCCTCGAGCCGCCCAGCCGACTTCCCTTTCTCCGACTCTCGACCCGTCGACGACTCCGCCTAGCCGAGCGCCACCCCTGCAACCCTCGACCCCGACGCTACTCCTCCGTCCCCGATCACCGCTCCACCCACAGCAGCCCCAAGCCGCTGCCGACCTCGCCGCTGCCACCGCGAGCTCCTCTCTGCCGGTCGACGCAGCCCTAGCAGCGGACACAAAGCCCTCGACCTGGATGCGAGCAGCAGGATCCCACAGCAGACACCGGACATAGGACGCAGGACACGAAGTAGACGAGCAGGACACGAGAATTCAGACTTCTCGGAGCCCAGTTCAGGTAACATTTCCTCTCACCTCGTAACTCCATTTTTGATTTCGTCTGTAGCAACGCGTAGACTGTGTAACCCTCTCGATGCTCGTACAACCCGCTCGGTGCATCGCGTCCTGTAGTGATCGCAAACCGCGATCCAAAACCAGGAAAAATAATGCCCTGTTTTACCCCGGAACTGAGTGCGCTCCGCCAAACGGGACGACTTGGTCGCACGCGGTCTTTACCGAAATGTGCGCGTCGTTGATACGGACGTGTGGGATTTCGCAAAAGTCGATTCGGATGTGCGTGCACACCGGAATCAACGCGTATCCGCCGACAACGCCCCGTATCCGTCCATTCTGGAACACGTTGTAACTTTGTGTACACACGTTGGATCGAGACAAAACTTATGCCATCGGACTCGTAGCAATACGCTGGTCCTATGACCCAAGTTTGGTTCGATTCTGAGAACGTTGACAAAATTGTGTATTGTGGGCCCCACAGGCTCCACTTGACGAGCGATTTTGTGATCGACTCATCGAAATCCAATTCTGGAAGTTTTGTTGGGTTTGTATCATCGTTCTTGACTTGTTGACACTAAGTTTGAAGAATTTGGAGACCTTTGACCCTGACACAGTCTTCGGTGCAAAGTGGCCCACATGTGGATCCCGCTTTGACCCGAAAATGTCATTTTTGCCCTTGTGTCCAAATTGGACTTAAGGACAGGCGTTTCTAGCTATTTGATATCTTCTGAGATTGTTGGTGATTTTTATTACAGCTTTTAGAGAAGTACCTACTGGATCCACTGTTACAGGGACAATTGTTGATATTCGAACCCCAGGCAAGTGTACCTTGCCAAACCCTTCAGCTTTGCTACTTATTTCCTTGACTTAGTTATACATCAGTGGGAAAGTATACCTTGCCATTTTTACAGTTCTTCTTGCATATTTTCTTGCTTTATTTGTATTGCTGTGCATGCTTGACCTAGGACCGTGTGACTTACTTAGCGTCCGATTATTATTCGGGTGCCAACACCGTACGCGATGTTGTGTATGTCATCTAGAGATGGACATTTGTGACCCCTTTACATTCTCGTACTTGTCTTATCAAGTACATTATACCCAGGATACTTGACACTATACATGAGACATGATCCTTCTGAGATATTCGTGGTGATTCTGTATAGGATACAGACTTCTGACAGAGACATTATACTCTTGGATACTCTATGACTTACTGCATTAGCTATGATCTTGCGTGCCATATACATGAGACATTATGGACATGAGACGTGTGATTACATGGGATGGGGAGAGACACACAGGCTACAGGCTGATTATATATATATCCCCTACTACTGTGAGGCACAAGACTCTGAAACCCGAGCTTGGCCCATTACTCATTATTACTGCTACCGGCTCCCCGACACAGAGCTTGTAGTGGCTCAGCCTGAGTACTTGTGATGCTCTCATCTTGTATTTCACATAGATGGTTACATACTTACCCTATTTATTTTATTATTTGCTGCACTACATTTATTTTGGCTTGTATTATCTGTACCTTGTTATGTCCCCTGAGGACCTGGATCCGGATTATGTCCCCAGGATTTGCAGACGAGATATATCCCGAGGTATACGGGACAGCAGCAGTAGCAGGAGCAAAAGCATATACAGGAGCTGTACCGACACCCGAGGACGAGGTGTTAGCTGAAGACTTTTCCTGAGCATCCATGTTTCATGCTCAGTATTTATTTTACTCAGTCATTTATATTTTGGTCTGTTGAACCATTGTATCAGATTTTATCGGGTATTTCCCCGAAGCACTTTGTTGAGACTGGTTGATGATTTATATTTCTTATATTCTGTGGATTATATTTTATATCTTATGTGGATGAGATTAGTTGTGCCATGATTGTCGTAGACTTTATTTTACAGCTTAAGTATGCCCTGATGGATCAATTAAATTGGGTTTGTCCATCGGTGTGTGCTGCTGGCCATTGTCACGTGTCTAGTCCCTCGGTATTTTGGGACTGGGGCGTGACATAGTTTTTGTGGTGGCCCATGTAGGTCTACGACTAAATTGTTCGGTTTTAACTTAGGGACTGAACAAGCCTGCCCTAAGGATAGGATAAGTTATAGGATCTCATCCATCGTTTGAACCATTTTTGAACTCTATATCGAACTCAATTTTGTTACTTGATTTGCATCCTGTGTTGATTCCTCTGAGCGTTCTTATAGTTTATCTTTTGGTTGCAGAGTAATGGATCCAAGAAACGGAGATGAGATTCCCTTGGATACGCCACACGACACTGTGGTTACTTAAATAGATGGAGTGACACCAGGAAATGGAGGACAAACATCGCAGAGCAATCAAACCGGTCAGCCTAATCCAAGGTTCCGGCGAGATAACATTCCACCTCCACCACAGTTCACTCCACAGATGCCAGTTTTCTCGCCAGGACAAGCCATGGACGGGCAACAGATATTCCAGATGATGTATGCCATGATGCAAGCCCAGCAGCAGATTCAGCAAGAGGCCCATCGTCAGGAGGCAGAGTATCTAAGAACCAGCCTGGTATCCGCATTGGAGCAGACAAATCCACCAGCGAGGCGATCAGCGACAGGATTTATCACCGATTTTCGTCAACTCAAGCCTCATACCTTTTCTGGCAAAGAGGGGCCAACAGAAGTTCACGAATGGCTCACTAAGATCCAGCACCAGTTGGAAGAAGCTGAACTTCCGAGAGAGAAATGGATGACTGCGGTCAGAATGCAGTTGACTGAAAATGCACACCATTGGTGGTTAGCAGAATAAAGAAGGCTCGGACAGGACCGAGTCACCTGGGAAGAGTTTTCCAGACTCTCCAGAGAGATGTATATTCCAGCAGTAGCACGGTCGGAGCTCAGAGACAAGTTCAACCGCCTTATCCAAGGCAATATGACAGTGGAAGAATACAACGCAGAATTTATTCGCCTAAGTCGCTTCGCCCCAACCTTGATTTCGACAGAGGAAGAGAAAGCTGAGAAGTTCTTTGATGGACTGAAGTTCGAGCTCCAGAGGTTGATTAGATCGGTCGCACCTACATCATATACCGACGTACTTGCAGCAACACGATGCATGGAGCACGTCACTAGAAGGGAGTCAAATCTGAAGAGGCCAATCACATCAGCACCATCCAGGACAGCACATGGGGATTCAGCAAAACGGTCCCAAAGGAGTATGCCAGAGAGGACAGCACACAGGGCTATATCTCTCCCTACTTTTCACCACTGTGGCAAGGTAGGTCACATTGAGAGAGAATGCAGACGCAAGTTGGGACTATGCCTGGCTTGCAGATCCAACCAGCATCAAACCAGAGACTGCACTGTCACCACCCCATTTCCAGAGCCGGGTATTTTTTTATTTTAATTTGGATTAATTGTGTATTATTTATAATTAATTATATTTATATTTAATTAGTAATTTTATTATTTTTATATTGATTATTTTAGGGTTTTGGCTAGCCTGGACCCATGTCAGACCCTAGTGGACCCATGTCCGACCCAGCCCACACCCTTGTGAGACTTATTTTTGAGTTTAGAATATTTATTATATTTTTAGTTAGTTGGAGAGATTTGGAGTTAGTTTGAGTGCTTTTGGAACCCCAAAACCCAAAACCCAAGTTAGGAGGGCATTTTGGGCATTTTTGACTTTGTGAAACCCTTTTCTACCCATGGCCGGTTCCCCCAACCCCATTCCAGCCCGTGCACACAGCAGCCATCCCCTATTCTTCTTCTTCTTCACTTCTTCTTCTTCTTCTCCACTTCTTCATTTTTCTTCCTTCTTTCTTCCATTTCTTCTTCTTTATGTTAACCCTAACCCTACATTCTTCCCCAACCTAGGTAGGTAGAGCTTAGATTTGGTGTTGGAGCTAGATTTGGGAGCTTGGAAGCTTGGTTTGGTGGATTTGGAGCATTTTGGAGACTTTGGCTTGGAATTCCAACTCCCAAGAGGTAAACCATAATTTTTCCCCTTGTAATTATTTTTATATAGTGTAATTAATAGTTTAGAACCTTCTTAGACCCTTAGGCTACCCGTGGAAGAAAGTTGAAACTAGTTTGGTAGTGTTTGGAGACTTTAACACTAGGTTTTGTGTCAATTTCGGGTGGAATCCGAATTTGGCCTAATTTTGGGTGATGCCCTAGGTTAGACGGACCTAGGTAGACTTTGTCGGATGTCTTGAGGGTGAGTGCGTGTCCCCGTTCGGACACGGGAAGTCGTGTCGAGGAGAAACGGGCGTTTCGGGCATTTTAGGGGTTTTCGTCGTCGCCGATTCTAAGTGCATGCGTGTTTTCGCCACGGACCTAGAATCGACGCGATAGCATTTTTTCTAGGATCTAGACATCGTTTAGGATCCGTAGATAAATTTTGGACCGATTCTGAGTTGGTTTGGTGTGCGTTTCAGGAGGTTTTCTGAACCGCACACCGCGTGTTCGTCGAAATGACCGAACGGCCATTTCGACATGGTTTTCTAGTTTCGGGCTTGTGCGCGCGTTGGGTTAGCATCGGGGAGTGTGTGCTAGAATTCTCGGGCTATATTTTATATATTTATAGGTGTTTGTGCGTGTCGGGGTCGTTGGGCGTACGTTGGTGAGCGTTGTGTGCGTTGTGTTGTGTGTTGTGTGTGTGTTGTGTTTATATATATATATATATTTATATTTATGTATATATATATTTGTGTGTGTTTCTATATATATATATATTTATATAGGTATGTGTTTTTATGTATATGTGAGTGTGTTAGTGAGTGCTTGTGTGAGTGTGTGTTGGTGCTAGTGTATGTGTGTAGGTGAGTGTGTGTGTGAGTGCGAGTGAGGGTTTATATATATATATATATATATATATATATATATGAGTTTGTGTGTATATATGTATATATATTTATATATATATGTATTTGTGTGTGTGGTTATGTATTAGTGAGAGTGTGTGTTAGTGTGTGTGAGAGTGTGTGTGTGAGGGTGTGTGAGAGTGAGTGTGTGTGAGTGAGGATATATATATGTGTTTGAGAGTGTGTGTGTGTATATATGTATATATAGATGTGTGTTTATATATATATATATATATATATATATATATATATATATATATATATATATATATATATATATATATATATATGTGCTTGTATGTGTGTGTGTGTATTTATGTGTTTGTGTGTGTATAAATATATATGTTAGTGTGTGTGTGTGTGTAGATATATATATATATAGTTGTGTGTATATATATATATGTATGATTGTATATATATATAGATATATATGTCTGTCTGTATGTGGTCGTGTGTGTGTGTGAGAGTGAGGGGGGAGCCGCAGCAATGGAGCGCAGCGCAGCGCACTGTGCGCAGCGAGCAGCAGCAGCCGCTGCAGGCGCCGCAGCGCCGCGGCAGCAGCTCGCTCGAGCGCAGCGCTGCAGCAGCAGCAGTTCCAGCGTGCAGCAGTGCGCGGCAGCGCTGCCGCAGCAGTAACAGCAGTTCCAGCGCGCAGCAGTGCGCTACAGCGCCGCGGCAGCAGCTCGCTCGAGCGCAGCGCTGCAGCAGCAGCAGTAGCTCCAGCAGCTCCAGCGGCAAGCGCAGGAGCAGGGCGTGGCGTTTGTGCGAGCGTGGCGAGGCCTAGCTTAGCGCCATATCGAGGGGGGCTCTGTATATAGATAGCTAGATATAGATATATAGATTGATAGGTAGATAGATTATTAGATAAATAGATTGATATATAGTTAGATAGATGAATAGATAGATATCTTGATAGCTAAGATAGGTAGATATCTAGATAGTTATATAAATAGATAGATAGTTACTAGATAGTTAAATAGATACATAGATGGTTAGATAGATACATAGGTAAATAGATACCTTGATAGTTAGAGATAAATAGATAGATACTATATAGATATTAGATGGATAGGTAAATAGTTTGATAGATAGATAGGTAGATGGATAGATAGCTAGATATTAGATAGATAGATAGGTACATAGATAAATAGATATTAGATACATAGATAGATGGATAAGATATAGATTGATAGATAGATAGGCATATAACTAGATAGATAGTTTAGATATAACTAGATATAGATGTAAATATATACGTATAGGTAAGGTAAGGTAATATGTATATGTGTTTGTGGATATGTATATTTATATATATGTATGTAGATACCTAGGTATATGCCTATATGTATTAGATATCTATATTTTAGCCTAGATTATAGCTAGATATATATGTTTATGCATAGTAAGTTAGCTAGAGGGGTAGTCGGGTTGAGTTTAGAGAGGTATCTCAATACCTTGAGATACCAAGGTATCTCAATACCTTAAGATATCCAAGGTATTGAGTTTCGAGCGGGGTATTTGAGCAATAGCCTAGGAATAGTATTGGAGTGATTTTTATATGCTTATGTGTATATATTTACGCGTGCTAGCATAGGTTTTAGAGGGTATAGGCGGGGTATATAGCGTAGGTTGAGTTATCGGATACCGAGGGTATCCCGGTATCTCAAGGAGGCAAGTTTGTGAGTTTTCTAGCTTAATGAGCTCGGTTTGGCCTAGAATTTCAGGAGCACCCTAGTTTGACCTAGACTTGACCGTAGTTGACTCGGTTGACCGCCAAAGTCAACTTTTAACCTAGATTTGACCCAAAGTTGACTTTTTGGACCCAGAGTTGACTTTTTGACCCAGATTTTACCGATTTGACCCGTTTGACCTAGAACGACCCTAGAAGCCTATTTTTAGTTATTTTATATCT
Source organism: Iris macrosiphon (assembly GCA_036927795.1). Taxonomy (NCBI): domain Eukaryota; kingdom Viridiplantae; phylum Streptophyta; class Magnoliopsida; order Asparagales; family Iridaceae; genus Iris; species Iris macrosiphon. The sequence continues at coordinate 143,793,522 of JAYESA010000010.1, forward strand.
GTTTAACTTATTAGAACCCTGTTTAACCTTGCTTTTCGTATTAGGTCCTTGTGATACCGGTTCGGATCGCTAGTTGCTCAGGACGTCAGGCGAGTACATTCTCTGATAGTTTTCATTATCTGATGATTATTATGATTCGGCTTCTAGTATAGTATCATCTGATTATTCTGGCACAACATAGGACACTGACTGGTATTTCTGGATTTATTTACTTGTGACACGTATATTTCATGTTTCTGGCCTCTATTCTGGAATTACTACTGGCATCACCTACAGGCATCACTACAGGCATCATTCATGTTCAGGCTGGACTCATCTTGATTTGCGTGTCGGGTCTTGGATCCACTTGTATTAGTCGGGGCAGGAAAATACTCAAGTAGACATGTAAACATTTTTATCTGGAATCATCAGGAATCACTCCCTCTGGTCTAATCTGGAATGATAGCAGCAGCGCACCCAGTGCGCGGTGAGCCGTACTTACCCCTAGCCGTTTACATGTCGAAACAAGTATTTCAAAGACACCGAGTTCATTCTTTATAGTCTGGACTCTCATGCATTTCTTGACTTATCTCACTTACATATTTCTGGACTTGACTCACTACATGTATTTTATGCTGGACTCACTACACGTTCATGTGCACGGACTTGATCTTAGCTTAGATTTATTGTATCTTACAGTTACTACTATCTTGTTTCTGATACTCCTGCATCTTTACCTTTATGCACCAGTGATACATATATATTTCTTGCTCCATACTTGCTTTATTCTCTTGCTACTTGTTATAACTGTTTTATAGTTTTTATCATTTAAATGGAACTGCTGTTAGAGATGTACTTGCTCCAGTCCTGACTGGACATATTTTTCAGAGTATCCGGAGGAGTGGTGTTCGACGTTTTATGGACCTGAGCCTGTCGATGGTGCAGACAGGGACCCTCTAGTTTAGGGGTGATTTCCGGGTTGGTAGCCGGGATCACTAGGATCTTGTTATTGTTTTTATTAGCTTTTAGCACCGGATTTGTCTCCGGTTTTGGATTGAGACCTTGTATTATATATTATTTTTGGATGATGTTGTATTATTATTGATATTGTGGTTGTTGTTGTAGTTGTTGTTGGTTAGACTTAGTAGCTGTTAGTCTTCTTTGTTATCTTATCGTGCTTAGATTCGTGATTGAGTACTTGAAATTATCATTATGATATTGCTCCTCCGTTTGGAGTCGAGATCTTGACAGGTTTATATATTGATTGCGTGGTTGTCCTCCTTTTGGAGAGGTCATAGCAGATTTTTTGTGAGTTATCTAGATAGTTGACCTAGACAGCGTTCTACCGCCGATGCTGCGGCGTAGGCTGGACGTACCCACGACTCATGCCCAATTTTCCGGGTGCGGGTCATGACATGCACCGAGCGCAGAGAGGAAGCACCGAGACTAGCTTTACCTGCACCACGACCAGCTTATCCAGCAGTAGGAGCACAGCAGACATGAGTTAGAGGAGTCAGACCACCAGCCCCAGGAGGAAATCAGCAGAGACCCCCACTGGCACCACAGGCAGCCCTATTTCAGCAGGCTCAGCAGCAGCAGAGAGGTCCAGCTCAGGGATGAGGATAGGCATTCACATTAGCTGTTGAGGAGGAAGCTACTACATGAGAGGTTATCGTAGGTACTATTTTAGTAGCTTCATTACCAGTTGTAGCTTTATTTAATTCTGGAGCATCGCATTCATTTATAGCAGCTAGCTTTGTAGCCACCCATAGAGTAGCTACCGCACCCCTTCCGAAGATTAAGAGAATCCTTACGGAAGATAGAATTATTTCGGTTAGTGACGTCTGTAGATCATGTTCTGTAGTAGTCTATGTAAGAGAAATACGAGCTCAATTTCTGATCTTTTCCATGCCGAATTATGATGTTGTACTTGGTATGGACTGGTTAAGTCAGTACCATGCGACTATTGATTGTCGACTTGGACGGGTTATATTTAGACCGCCTGGACATTCAGAATTTGAGTTTCTTCGAGGAGCAGTAGAGCAAGGAGTTCAGCCTACTCTTAGGGTACTATCTGTAGAAGGGAGACAAGTTACCCAAGAGTCATATCTGAGTTTGTGGATGTATTTCCTAATGATCTTCCAGGTTTACCGTCTAATCGGGAAATAGAATTCACAATAGACTTAACTCCAGGAGCAGAGCCTATCACTTTATCAGTATATCGGCTATCACCTAAGGAGTTAGTGGAGTTGAAGGAACAGGTTGATGATCTTCTAAAAAAGGGATTTATTCGGCCCAGTGTTTCACCTTGGGGAGCACCCATATTATTTATGCCAAAGAAGGATGGAACAGTACGGTTGTGCATTGACTACAGGGCACTAAATGCTGTGACCATCAAGAACAGGGATCCCTTACCACGCATTGATGATCTATTCGATCAATTGAGTGGTGCTAGGGTATTATCGAAGATTGACCTTAGATCCGGCTACCATCAGATTAAAGTAAGGAAGAAGGATATACCGAAGATAGCTTTCAGGACCAAGTATGGACATTATGAGTTCTTGGTAATGCCGTTTGGTTTAATCAACACGCCAGCAGTATATATGAGTTTGATGAACAGAGTCTTTCATCAGTTCTTGGATAAATTTGTGGTTGTTTTCATTGATGATATTCTAATATATTTCAAGAGCCATGAAGAGCACGAGGAGCATCTCCGAATCGTGTTAGAGACATTGAGGCAGGAGAAGTTGTATGCCAAACTCAGTAAGTGTGAGTTTTGTATAAATAAAGTGCCTTTTTTGGGACATATCATATCAGGAGAAGGACTTTCAGTTGATCCGGAGAAAGTTGCGGCAATAGAGACTTGGCCTACACCCACATCAGTTGCAGAGGTGAGAAGTTTTCTCGGACTTGCAGGATATTACCGAAGGTTTGTAGAAAATTTCTCAAGGATTGCGGAGCCCATGACGAAGTTGACACGTAAAGACCAAGAGTTTATATGGACGGAAGAATGCCAGAAGGCCTTTGAAGAATTGAAGAGGCGTCTAACAACGGCACCAGTCTTGACTCTTCCTTCAGGGTCAGGAGGTTTTATTGTTTACAGTGATGCATCAGGTAGTGGACTAGGATATATTTTGATGCAATATGGCAAGGTTATTGCTTATGCATCGAGACAGTTGAAGGTCCATGAGAAGAACTACCCAACACACGATCTGGAGTTAGCAGCAGTTATATTTGAACTGAAGATTTGGAGGAACTATCTTTATGGGAAAAAGGTAGACATCTTTACAGATCACAAGAGTCTGAAGTATGTATATACTCAGAAGGAGCTTAACATGAGACAGAGACGTTGGCTTAAATTGATGGTAGATTTTGACATAGATCTGCAGTATCATCCGGGAAAGGCGAATGTCGTAGCAGACACACTCAGCAGGAAGCTACGGTGTATTTCTTGACGATACAGCCCGAGTTATTGAGAGATCTACAGGAGCTTCAGATAAAGGTTGTTTTACCAGGATACAGTAGCTTGCTAGCTAATCTCGAAGTCAAGTCATCACTTGTGGAAAGAAATAAAGAGGCATTGCCCACCGATGCTAGATTCTGAAGACTTAAAGAGAGGACAGAAGCAGGCATGCAGACAGGACTTCGCGTACATGAAGACATGATATTACGGTTTAGGAATCGCCTGTATGTTCCAAATGGAGAACTAAGACAGGAGTTAATGACTGAAGCACATAGCTCTATGTACTCTGTTCACCCAGGAGGAACCAAGATGTACCGAGACTTGAGACAGTATTATTGGTGGCATGGAATGAAAAGGGAGATTGCAAGATTTGTGGCTAAATGTTTAGTATGTCAGCAAGTAAAGGCCGAGCATCAGAGGACTGCAGGTATGTTACAGCCGCTTCCTATACCAGAATGGAAGTGGGAACATATCACGATAGATTTTGTCACAAGATTTCCAAGGAGCCCCAGCGGAAAAGATGCAGTATGGGTTATCGTGGATTGACTTACTAAATCGGCACACTTTTTACCATTTAGAGTTGGACAGTCCACAGAGGTACTAGCCGACATGTATATACGACAAATCGTCAGATTACATGGAGTGCCGGTTAGTATTATATCGGATCGAGATTCGAGATTTATATCCCATTTCTGGCGAAGCATGCAAGAGAGTCTGGGCACCAGACTCAAATTCAGCACAGCTTACCATCCCCAGACAGATGGCCAATCGTAGCGCACCATTCAGATCTTGGAGGATATGTTGCAATCGTGTATGCTAGACTTTGGAGGATCTTGGGAGGATCATTTGCACTTAGTGGAGTTCTCCTACAATAACAGTTATCAGGCCAGCATTCAGATGGCACCATTCGAGGCATTATACGGAAGGAAGTGCAGATCGCCAATATGTTGGAGTGACGTTGGAGAACGTCAAATACTGGGTCCAGAATTGGTAACACAGACAGTGGAGAAGGTAACACAGATTCAAAATCATCTTAGAGCAGCTCAGGACAGACAGAAGCATTGGACTGATACTCACAGACGTCCCCTAGAGTTCAAAGAAGGAGAGCACGTATTCTTGAGGATTTCGCCCACTCGAGGGACCATTAAATTTGGGAGCAGGGGCAAGTTGAGCCCAAGGTATATTGGGCCATTTGATATTCTAGAGCGCATTGGTGAGGTGGCTTATCATTTTACATTACCTCCATCCTTAGAGGGAGTGCATGACGTATTCTACGTCTCACAGCTGAGAAGGTACGTGACCGACCCAAGTCACGTAGTCGATCATTCAGAGATCGCAGTGGGCCCTAGCTTGAGATATGAAGAACAACCAGTTGGCATACTCGACATCAGTGAGAAAACATTGCGAGGACAGACAATTAGACTGGTTCGTGTAGCTTGGAAACATGATTCTCCTGGCGAATTGACTTGGAAACGAGAGGATAGTATGCGCCAACGTTATCCTCACTTATTCGCGGATGCAGTTATAACCTAAACATTCTTATAATTTTTATTGTTCTTCCTTTAGTAGTTATTCTTTGATTGCGAGGACACAATCCTCTTAAGGGGGGTAGATTGTAAACACCCTGATTTTTTAGAATAATTTAAATATAATTTTTCCCAACCTTTCAGTATTTTTCTGGATGAAGAACCAAGGTAATTGTGATTGAAAGATTTTTAAATGCTGTTAATTGGTGTTAAAATATTATGGATGAAGAACCAAGGTATTTGTAAATGCCTTGCCGACAAACTAGAGCCCCTCCGCCTCGATGCCCTAGCCGCCGACGATCCGCCAGAGTCCGCTCCGCCCTCCTCCGGCCAGCCCCGACAAAGCCCTAGCCGCTGGCCGCAGCAGAACCCTAACCCTAGCCGGACATGGTAGACCGGACACAGGACACAGCACAGTGTCAAGACGACACACGGACACGAGAATTCTTGATTCATGGAGCCCTGTTCAGGTAACCCGTTTTCTATCCTCGTTGACCCGTTTTTGGTTCCGTCAGTTGTGAGACATAGGTTGTATGACCCCCTCGATGCCCGTGCAACCCGCTCGGTGTGTCGCGTCCTGTGGCGATCGTGAATCGCGATCCAAAAACAGGGAAAATAGCACCCTATTTCCCTCGAAACTGAGTACGCCCCGCCAAATGGGATGACTTGGTCGTGCGCGGTCTTCACCAAAATGTGCGTGCCATTGATACAGACATGTGGGATTTCACAGAAGTTAATTTGGATGTACGTGCAGACCGAAATTAACGCGTATCCGCCGACAACGCCCCATATCCGCCTATTCTGGGATACATCGTAACTTTGTGTACACACGTCGGATGAGACAAAACTTGTGCCATCGGACTCGTAGCGATACGCTGGTCCTGTGACCCAAGTTTGGTTCGATTCCGAGAACGTTGACAAAATTGCGTATCGTGGGCCCTACGGCTCCACTTGTCGGGCGATTTTGTGATCGGCTCATCGGAATCCAATTCTGGAAGTTCCGTTGGGTTCGTATTATCGTTCTAGACTTGATACTAAGTTTGACGAATTTGGAGACCTTTGACCCTGACATATTTTTTGGTGCAAAGCGGCCCACATGTGGACCCCGCTTTGACCAGAAACTGTCATTTTTTCCCCTGTGTCCAAATTGGACTCAAGGACAGGCGTTTCTAGATATTTGATATTTTCTGAATCTAATGGTAATATTTATTTCAGCAACCGGAGGAGTACCTGCAGATCACACTGAGACCAGAGCTACAGTTGGAGCCAAAACCCCAGACAAGTGTACCTTGCCAAAACTTGCAGTCCTTGTTACTTATTTTCTTGCCTTATTTATATATTATTGTACATGCTTGACCTAGGACCATGTGACTTACTTAGCGTCCGATTAATAGTCGGGTGCCAACACCGTACTCGGCGTTGTGTATTGTCATCTAGACATGGATACCGAGACCCTATATTCCTCGTACTTGTCTTATCAAGTACATCATAACCCAGGACACTTGATACTATTCATGAGACAGAATCTTCCTGAGATATTCATGGTGATTTTGTATAGGATACAAGTTTTATGACATGGACATGGGGCCTCATGGACATGAGACGTATGATTACTTTGGGTGGGGAGAGACACACAGGCTACAGGTTGACTATATTGTGCCGGCGTCTCAGTCTCTCGCTGAGCTAGACGACCACATGATATCACTGCTACCGGCTCCCCGACACAGAGCTTGTAGTGGTTTCAGCCTGAGTTCTAGTGCTGCTCTCATCTTGCATTTCACTTAGCTGGTTATATAGTGTTCCCCTATTGTTTCATTTATTGCTGGAGAGACATACAGGCTACAGGTTGACTATATTGTGCCGGCATCTCAGTCTCTCGCTGAGCTAGATGACCACATGATATCACTGCTACCGGTCCCTGACACAGAGCTTGTAGTGGCTCAGCCTGAGTACTAGTGATGCTCTCACTTGCATTTCACTTAGATGGTTACATACTTACCCTATTTATTTCATTATTTGCTGTACTACATTTATTTTGGCTTGTATTATCTTGTACCTTGCTATGTCCCTTGAGGACCTGGATCTGGATTATGTCCCCAGGATTTGCAGACGAGATCTATCCCGAGGTATACGGGACAGCAGCAGGAGCTGATACAGGAGCTGTACCGACATCCAAGGACGAGATTGTGCCAGAGGACTTCTCCTGAGTATTGGCTTGAGATACTCATTTATTTCTGTCTCTAGTTATTTTATTTCCAGTCTATTGCATTGATGTATCAGACTTGTTCTCGGATTATTCTCCGAGACACTTTTATTGAGATTTGTTAGTTTATTTTATTTGTATTTATTCTGGCATTTGATCTGTGATTATCTGTTATGGATGAGATTAGATTAGTCTGTGACTTGTATCGATGGACATATTTATTGTTGTATTACAGCTTAAGTATGCCCCGATGGATCCATTAAATTGGGTTTGTCCATCGGTGTGTGCTGCTGGCCATTGCCACGTGGCTAGTCCCTCGATATTTTGGGACTGGGGCATGACACCTAGACCTTTCTCCAATGCATCACTGTTGTCACGCCCCAGTCCCAAAAATACGTAGGACTAGGACACGTAAGCATGCCAGCCGCATGGATATGGCAACTCCAATATATGGAAACTAAATCCATACGTACGCTGTATTATGAATATCAAATCCACAAGTGGTATAAAATAAAATACAAGTCACAGGTCAAAATCTAAATCTCATCCACCAAAATCATATAGAAATAAATAACCAGTATCTATGAAACTAGATCTCAACAAGAAGAATCTAAGGATGATAGTTGGGTGGAAACAAATCCACTACCAACTCAAATGGAAAAAGTAAATACAATATAGATACAACTCACTCAAACAATAAGTACCAGCTACCAATCACGGCTCGAAGAGAAGACATCCACGAAGCATCTATATCCTTCCAAAATCTGTGCTCCTGCAAATACTCAAGAACAGGTACACCTGGCAGCGGACCAGGTCCTCAGAGGGACATAACAAGTATACTTAAACACATGCCAATAAAGTACTGAAATAAATATCCAGAGGGGTCGCCTAACCGTCTAAAGTGAATGCAGTTAAGAATAACTTTTCCCACAAGTGAGCTATCTGGCTGAAAACTGGGATTTGGCATGGTTCTCTTTTGAAGAGCCAGGGGCCCAAAGGCACGTCGTCTTTTGAACGGCGGAGGCCCGCCAATGTATATATATGGGTCATCACCACCCGTATCTCTAGCGGAGAATCCGGGCGTCACAGAAAAAGTGCAAAGGAGCTCAAATGCGGTACTTGTTGTTCTCCCCACCCCATGCTCTAAGCATGTCACATCCATGACACGATTTGGTCCATAGCCTATTCTTAGTACCCTAGCCCAATCCTGCAACCAAACAAGGACAAGGATGGGACCACCGTACTACAATAAGCTATGTCCCTGGACCTCTAATAACTGCCAAGTCTACTAGCATGCAAAGTTTCTAACAGCAGTTATTCCTAACGCACGGCCCACACGTATAGGAGGCCAGACCTGTCACGCAGTCCGTGATCTATATGAGACTCACACTCGTGTAACAACTGTGTCACGGCCAATGAACCTAATGGTGCTGCATGATAGTAGGGTAGTCTCATGAACAAGGTCAATGCAATACATAAATAAAAACATATCGCGACGTCACCGTCGCGAGCATTTTTATATAACAATTAAAATATATGAACTAAAGACAGAAAATAAAGATGCGTGCAACATATGGAATAAGAATAACAGTACAATGGCAAGGTATACTTGCCTGGCAAGGAAGCTGTAATGTACCAATAACCTGCTCCAGAAATCGCGCAGAACAATCCAATATCCTATGTACACATAAATATAATATAATAGAATCATTAGTCATTACACTAGCACATACTCAACCATATTTACACTGGAATCAGGGGGTATACTAGGGGTAATACTAGTCATCTAACACGGTGAATTATGCATTGAATTATGCGGGTGTCGCGTCTTCAAGTACTGTACGAAATCAGTCAGTCAACTGACAGGTGTCTATGCCTGTACGTTAGTGTACGCAAGGCAGACAAATTCACAAGTTCTTAGGGTCAACATGGTCAAGGTAAGTATGGGATAGTCCACGATGTCCTAGGGTCATACAGTCTGAATATTTAGTCATAATTATCAATTAGCATTTACTTACATATATATTCATATAACTATATAATAATATAACCATTAATTTATTTTAATTTATTTTAATTTATTTAATTCTGGAATAATTACTCTAAAATCCTATTTTAATCTTATTATTCTGATTTTTATGTTAATTCCTAAATTTTGTCCAAAGAAACTAAATTTTATCAACTCGAGACTCATGGCACGCAAATCGAGGCGATCTGTTGACCAAAAAATCAACCGATACAAACTCGACTTTCATGCATAATTTCCTGTAGATTTCAGCATCAAAAATTTACTGAAATTTACGGCTTGTCTGAATTCAAATTCGTTTGAGAATTATGGCACATACAAATTTTGTATTGTGCACCGATGGTTAAATTCTAACCTAGAAGTTCTACAGAATTAACAGTATGAAATACTTCGAAATAAATTTTGGGAAAAATATATGTCGATGATCTTGACATTAGCTTTCCGAAACTTTAAACGGTTCGTCATTCTGATTCCTGGTTCTCCCGGAATCGCGAAAATATCAAAATACGTCTATTTTTGGACATGCTGTGCTCTACGAATTTTCCAGAATTTAATACTAATAATTTATAAAAACAATTTTTATTATCAGAAATCTAACCTCATTATCGTTCTAACAAAAAAAACTGGAGCGTGTTTGGAGTCCGGAGCTAGGAGATATCGTCTTTTTAATTCGTCATAACTAGTAGAAAATGAGGCTGAATTTATGACGAATTTTGACTATTTTTTGGACGAAAAAGAGAGGAATTTAGGGAAAAAAAATATGAAAGATAAGGTATTTATAATGGTGGACACTACTTAATTAAATACGACTAGGATTGGTTAATTGGGATAGGATTATGATGAATTTAAATAAGGATAGGATATGCATGAAGTTGATTTCCTAGTAGGTTAAGGATTTGAATTAATTTAAAATAGAGTTTGAATTTATCTCAATAATTTATAATCTTAAATATAATTAAAGATAATACAAATAATTTATAAAATCTTATTAATATCTATTAATACTAAATTAGTATCTATCTAATATTAAGACTATATATATCCAAATAAATCCTAAATAATTTTAAAATCTAAATAAATTTCTTAAAATTCTAAATAAATTACAAAAAATATAATTAAATATTTTAAACTAAAATAAATATTTTGTAGGAACGACATGCAAGTATGGTCGTATAAAAATTTATGTTTTCTAAGTTTTAATTACCAAAAATTCTAGAAAAATCTCCAAAAATCTAAAATAACCTAAAATAATTCTAAATGAATATTTATATAAGTAAATATATCAAGAAATTTATTTTCTAATTAACTAAGAGCATATTCTAAATAAATTCAACATATATAATAAATATAATAATATAAAATATACACAAAATACCTATTTTGGGTGAGGAAGTTTACAATCTACCCAACTTAAAATAATTTCGTCCTCGAAATTAAAATAAGACATAATTTGTTAAATCCTTCACATTCATACATAAGGTATGTCAATCGCAATCTCTTCTAAAAATTTAAATAACAAAATCTATCCGAATCTATCGTGATCACTTCAAAATTAATATAACCACTGTTTAAATCAAAATTCAACCTGTCGTAATCTTTTCTCGATTTTTAAATAATCAACATCCAAATCTGACTCAAGTCTATATGACATCCCACATCAAAATTTATATTATAATTTCCAACTATCATAATCTCCTCTAGACTTTGAACAATAAACAATTCTAATCAAATCTTATTCCTATTCTTAACTTAAGAATTTTGTACTATTCAAATATTTAAACTCAATTTACATCCTCAATATTTCAAATAGGTGACCCAACAATCAAAATTGAACTTTTAATTCAAATCATCAAATTGTAAAATTTAAATCTAATTAACCAATTGTTCAAGTCTAAAATTCTATATTTATCCTCAAAATTTAAATCGATGATTCATCCTTCAATATTCAAAATTTAAATCATGTGCTCAAAGTATAAATATTGGGTCCTCAATATCAAGATTTTTTAAAATTCATTAAATCCTCATTATCTTAATCCCTCTGTTAAAATTCTCCACATTAAAAGAACTTAATCTCTCAATCTAATCCTACTTGATCACAATCTAAAAGAATTCTCCTCAAGTTTAATACTGCAATTTCTACCCAACTTAGAATTTACCCATCTATCATATAAGGCTCTTACACTTAAGAAAAATATTCCTCAATTTATTTTCTCATGTCATTCAATCCTCAAAACTTTAACACCAACTATATCATATGTGATATGCCCTTAATCAATTATGAAAGAGGGTCACCAAGCAAAGCGACTGGCCTGTGGGGTATATCTAGTACTATCTATATATCAAACTTATACCATGCAAGATGTTTCGTCTTTCTGAAATAAGGAAAGACGTAGATCAATAATAAAGAGTTCAAGGGAGAGGTAATAGAATGCAAGTATGGGGATCAAGGCGCTTTAAAGAATTCAATTGGAAATTATCAAAGCAGTTGTGGATTGAAATCATAATTTGGTAATTCCTATTCATATGCTCGCATCGGTACAGTTATGTAGCAGATACGATGTGCTTAGCTATATCTAGAGGGCAAGTACATTCGTTTACTAATCACCATATATCTCAATCCACGTAAAATAGTTATGTGAAGGGCGAACCGAGCGCACTATGGTTGATCAGACCGTAGTACACTGATTCTGAAATGTATTAGTATGCGCGCCCAATAATACATATATAGTGAACAAGCTTGATAAAGAATAAGCTTGCAAAAACTAGGCTATAATAGCAGCATGAGTCAAGATAGTACAACAAATATAACTACGCTGGATTATGATGAAAGAAGGTGCAAATTAATTCAAGTTCACAAAACAAAATAACATAAGCAACAATAATAAAAAGACTTTACAATCTCTACAGTTGTCATACTAATTCCTTGTCTAAGTCGCTAGTCGACCAATAGGGACATGGACCTCTAAATTCTATCGTCTGAATAAATACTGTCGTCTTTGCTAGCATACAATTAATGTCATTCAGTTACACTACATCAATGGATCACAAGGGCTACGTTATACTAGGTGGTGAGGTATACTATCCAACTTAAAATAATTTAACTACTATTGTATTGTCTTAAGGATACCTACAAAAACAACCTTGCATATGTACATAGAACAAAAACTCTTATTAGGATATATGAGGAAGGATCTTGGTACTTATTAGGGTCTTATGTTGCATTATATAGGTAAGGGTCAAGTGCTCATAGAACATGTGTCAATCGTAGGGATAGAAGAGTTACTAGCCGTTAAGGGGAAAGGGATTTAACTCGTATCGAGCTATGGGTACAAATTTCGTAATTTAAAGCTAAGGGGTAATCATTAGGTCACAACCTAAGGGAACTACGCAAACTATCAAATCCCAACTATCACGCACAAAATTCAAAGTTCAAATTATCAAGCTATACCCTAGCAAACTACATGTCCTAACATAGAATAAGATTACTTGGCCTTCAATCATACGAGTTATGTGGCACGAGTTAAATGATGAAGAAAGAAGAATCATAATTTAGTCGTCACACAATTAGCAAACGCTAAGGTTGCAGGGGGACAAGTTATGAAATCAAAAATAGAGGGCTCTAGATAGCATCATGGTTCTCTAAGGGGGTGGCATGCTAGTTGCCATGTTCGAGGTATGATCAAGGGAAAGGGTTGATTATATTCCTCTAGGCTTTCTAGGGTGCTGTTGTCTACTAATAACAAGACAATGACATAAGTTTTATAGTTCTCTAATACTATCCAATTATGAGGGTTAGGTTCAGTCCTAATGTTCAATATTGGTTTTCCATTGGTTCCTCAATACTAGGGTCAAACATTATGGTAAAACTTCTAACTAACTCTAGTAGTGTCTATACTACTCTCAAGTCTTTATAATACATCAGGGGGTAATGGTAAATCAATTCTAAAGATAAGGAATTCTAGGGTTCACTAGATATTCTAAACTTAGTGGTGTGTCTATATTCTCGTTGTATTCTTAATAGGTGTGCTACTTTAATTATCATCCTAATAACAGGAGTTCCTATATTCTAGCAGAAGGCCATATATACTCAAGGAACTTATTAGGGAAGTATAGGAATCAAGCAGGATACAATTGTTCGAATAGATCATAGAGGAGGAAGTTGAATCATAGTCAATTGTGGATGAGATCCTATACTCTAGTCCTATGTGCAGGCTTGTTCGGTACAGTAACGTAACCGAGACAATATGCTCTCGACCTGCATGGGCCACCACAAAAACATGTCACGCCCCAGTCCCAAAAATACGTAGGACTAGGACACGTAAGCATGCCAGCCGCATGGATATGGCAACTCCAATATATGGAAACCAAATCCATACGTACGCTGTATTATGAATATCAAATCCACAAGTGGTATAAAATGAAATACAAGTCACAGGTCAAAATCTAAATCTCATCCACCAAAATCATATAGAAATAAATAACCAGTATCTATGAAACTAGATCTCAACAAGAAGAATCTAAGGATGATAGTTGGGTGGAAACAAATCCACTACCAACTCAAATGGAAAAGGTAAATACAATATAGATACAACTCACTCAAACAATAAGTACCAGCTACCAATCACGGCTCGAAGAGAAGATATCCACGAAGCATCTATATCCTTCCAAAATCTGTGCTCCTGCAAATACTCAAGAACAGGTACACCTGGCAGCGGACCAGGTCCTCAGAGGGACATAACAAGTATACTTAAACACATGCCAATAAAGTACTGAAATAAATATCCAGAGGGGTCGCCTAACCGTCTAAAGTGAATGCAGTTAAGAACAACTTTTCCCACAAGTGAGCTATCTGGCTGAAAACTGGGATTTGGCATGGTTCTCTTTTGAAGAGCCAGGGGCCCAAAGGCACGTCGTCTTTTGAACGGCGGAGGCCCGCCAATGTATATATATGGGTCATCACCACCCGTATCTCCAGCGGAGAATCCGGGCGTCACAGAAAAAGTGCAAAGGAGCTCAAATGCGGTACTTGTTGTTCTTCCCACCCCATGCTCTAAGCATGTCACATCCATGACACGATTTGGTCCATAGCCTATTCTTAGTACCCTAGCCCAATCCTGCAACCAAACAAGGACAAGGATGGGACCACCGTACTACAATAAGCTATGTCCCTGGACCTCTAATAACTGCCAAGTCTACTAGCATGCAAAGTTTCTAACAGCAGTTATTCCTAACGCACGGCCCACACGTATAGGAGGCCAGACCTGTCACGCAGTCCGTGATCTATATGAGACTCACACTCGTGTAACAACTGTGTCACGGCCAATGAACCTAATGGTGCTGCATGATAGTAGGGTAGTCTCATGAACAAGGTCAATGCAATACATAAATAAAAATATATCGCGACGTCACCGTCGCGAGCATTTTTATATAACAATTAAATTATATGAACTAAAGACAGAAAATAAAGATGCGTGCAACATATGGAATAAGAATAACAGTACAATGGCAAGGTATACTTGCCTGGCAAGGAAGCTGTAATGTACCAATAACCTGCTCCAGAAATCGTGCAGAACAATCCAATATCCTATGTACACATAAATATAATATAATAGAATCATTAGTCATTACACTAGCACATACTCAACCATATTTACACTGGAATCAGGGGGTATACTAGGGGTAATACTAGTCATCTAACACGGTCAATTATGCATTGAATTATGCGGGTGTCGCGTCTTCAAGTACTGTACGAAATCAGTCAGTCAACTGACAGGTGTCTATGCCTGTACGTTAGTGTACGCAAGGCAGACAAATTCACAAGTTCTTAGGGTCAACATGGTCAAGGTAAGTATGGGATAGTCCACGATGTTCTAGGGTCATACAGTCTGAATATTTAGTCATAATTATCAATTAGCATTTACTTACATATATATTCATATAACTATATAATAATATAACCATTAATTTATTTTAATTTATTTTAATTTATTTAATTCTGGAATAATTACTCTAAAATCCTATTTTAATCTTATTATTCTGATTTTTATGTTAATTCCTAAATTTTGTCCAAAGAAACTGAATTTTATCAACTCGAGACTCATGGCACGCAAATCGAGGCGATCTGTTGACCAAAAAGTCAACCGATACAAACTCGACTTTCATGCATAATTTCCTGTAGATTTCAGCATCAAAAATATACTAAAATTTACGGCTCATCTGAATTCAAATTCGTTTGGGAATTATGGCACATACAAATTTTGTATTGTGCACCGATGGTTAAATTCTAACCTAGAAGTTCTACAGAATTAACAGTATGAAATACTTCGAAATAAATTTTGGGAAAAATATATATCGATGATCTTGACATTAGCTTTCTGAAACTTTAAACGGTTTATCATTCTGATTCCTGGTTCTCCCGAAATCGCGAAAACATCAAAACACGTCTATTTTCGGACATGCTGTGCTCTACGAATTTTCCAGAATTTAATACTAATAATTTATAAAAACAATTTATATTATCAGAAATCTAACCTCATTATCGTTCTAACAAAAAAAACTGGAGCGTGTTTGGAGTCCGGAGCTAGGAGATATCGTCTTTTTAATTCGTCATAACTAGTAGAAAATGAGGCTGAATTTATGACGAATTTTGACTATTTTTTGGACGAAAAAGAGAGAAATTTGGGAAAAAAAATATGAAAGATAAGGTATTTATAATGGTGGACACTACTTAATTAAATACGACTAGGATTGGTTAATTGGGATAGGATTATGATGAATTTAAATAAGGATAGGATATGCATGAAGTTGATTTCCTAGTAGGTTAAGGATTTGAATTAATTTAAAATAGAGTTTGAATTTATCTCAATAATTTATAATCTTAAATATAATTAAAGATAATACAAATAATTTATAAAATCTTATTAATATCTATTAACACTAAATTAGTATCTATCTAATATTAAGACTATATATATCCAAATAAATCCTAAATAATTTTAAAATCTAAATAAATTTCTTAAAATTCTAAATAAATTACAAAAATATAATTAAATATTTTAAACTAAAATAAATATTTTGTAGGAACGACATGCAAGTATGGTCGTATAGAAATTTATGTTTTCTAAGTTTTAATTACCAAAAATTCTAGAAAAATCTCCAAAAATCTAAAATAACCTAAAATAATTCTAAATGAATATTTATATAAGTAAATATATCAAGAAATTTATTTTCTAATTAACTAAGAGCATATTCTAAATAAATTTAACATATATAATAAATATAATAATATAAAATATACACAAAATACCTATTTTGGGTGAGGGAGTTTACAACTGTAAATAGTAAAACCTTCAGACCCTGATGGCAACGTCAAAATAGGAGCAAACATCAACCACTTCTTCAATTCCTTAAAAGCAACATAGCACTCCTCTGTCTAAACAAACTCTGTATCCTTCCTGGTGAGTCTATTTATCGGTTCGACAATCCTCGAAAAATCTTGCACAAACTTCCTGGAGTAACCTGCTAGACCCAAAAAACTCCTAATCTCTGCCACTAAACTCGGGATCTTCCAATATTCCATTGCTGCTATTTTCTTCGGATCCACTAAAATTTTATCACCAGTCACAACATGTCCTAAAAACTCCACCTTGTCCAAGAAGAACTCATACTTGGACAGCTTTCCATACATATTCTTCTTCCTCAGCACATCCAACACAATCCGCAAATGCTCCTCGTGCTCCTCTGGTGTCTTCGAGTATATGAGTAATTAATCGATGAACACCACCACAAACTTGTCAAGGTACTGGTGGAACACCTTGTTCATCAAATTCATAATTACCGTCGGAGCATTAGTCAACCCAAACGGCATCACCATGAACTCATACTGGCCATACTGAATCCTAAAAGCAGTCTTCGAAATGTCCTCCGGCTTTACTTTTACCTGGTGGTGGCCTAATCTCAAGTCTATCTTGAAAAATACCTTGGCGTCACTCAACTGATCGAACATGTCATCAATCCGCACAACGGGTATTTATTCTTGATAGTTAGGTCCACTAGTTAATATATATATATATATATATATATATATATATATATATATATATATATATATATATATATATATATATATATATATATATATATAAGTTTAGTTAGATTTATTGGTAAGCTAGTATGCTAGTAAATTAGTATATGTATATATATACATGTTATATTTATATAAGTTATTAAGTTTATATTGATAAGCTAGTAGTTTATGTAAATATTGTTAATAAGTTAGTATATTATATATATATATATATATATATATATATATATATATATATATATATATATATATATATATATATATATATATATATATAAGCACTAGTTAATATTAGTTAGTTTTATTTTTAGATTATCTTATGATACACCAAGGTAATGAGAGTGAGGTATCTTGGGTATGGGTATTGAATATCTGAAGGGGTATGTTAGTATATAGTTTAGTATAGTATTGCTATAAGTTTTAAATACATATTATTGTATAGTGAGAAGTATGGGTAGTAATTATAAGTTAGATATTGAATTACCTTGAGATACCAAGGTAATGTCAAGGTATTGGGTTTTACTCAAGGTATTGAGTTTACACATCAAGATGGAGTATTATATATTGTTGTCTTGTATACATATTATTGTATTTTCATATCTAATAAATTACGTATCTTATGATACGGTATCTTGTTGGTTTCCTAGTATCCTAGTATAGCTAGTATGGCCTAGTTACATAGTGTATGGACCCAATATCCTAAAGATAGACTCATACAACCTAGAAATAGCTAGTTTGACCAAGTTTGACTAGTTTGACATCGAGTTGACCTTGTTTGACTATTTTGACTTAGAAATGGCTTTTTGACCTAGAAGTTGACTAGTTTAACTTATTTTTATTCCAAAATCTTGTATTGGTGTAATATTCCATATTTAGGTCTTTGAGGCACCGTACTAGACATCTTTGAAACTGTTCACCGGATTTCAAGCGAGTACATTCTCAGATAGTTTTTTATTTATGATATCCTCTGTCTCTTATATCTAGTGTAGATATCCTTGATTTTTTGACACGATGGTTACACGGATTGGTATATCCGGATCTCGTCATGAGATGTTATTCTTTGGTATTTATGGTGTATCTTGTACAAGCCTTGTTTCCTTGTTCTTCTTGTACAAATACATATATTAATTCATGAGAAGTTTAGCGCCCTTCTTGTGGAATCCCGTATCATAACGTACCATGGTTGGATCCACTATACCAGTCAGGGACGGAGAGTATTTAGTGTAGATATGTGATCATACCCTCCTTGTGTATTTTTTATTCCTTGTGAGTGTTGATCATACATTGCACGTATGATTGACCAGGCCTTTATCCTTGTACAAGTTCCCAAGCTGATCACATGTTAAAGCTGGTACTCACTCACTTAGTAGTAGTATTTCTTGTTTATTTTTATATTGCTCATTCTTGTATTTATTTTCAGTATTTTCTTTATTGTATATCTCTTGTATCTGTATATTGCATCTTGTATATTCATATTTATTTATTGTTATATAGTTTATATCATTTATTAGAACTGCTGTTAGAGATATACTTTGCTCCTTTTCTGACTGGATTTTTTTTCAGATGACACCGAGGAGTGGTACTCCACTCACTACGGGCCTCATGATGTAGTTGGCTTAGATCCAGAGACCTTGGCTCAGGAGAGTCTTATCCCGATTGAGACAGATGACCCAGGACTTGTAGCATAGTAGTTAGATATTTGTACTTGATTTGTCTCCAGCATTGTTGTTAGTATTTTTTGACTCATTGGATTTTATTTTGGTCTTGTGAGTTGTATTGTGACTCTTTAGTTCTTTTATCACATTCGTGAGTTATTTTATCTTATAGATCTGTGATTGAGTATTTATATTATATTAGTGGTATATTTATATCTTAATTGTTAGATAGATAGATTAACCAAACAACGTTCTACCGTCGATGTTGCGGCGTAGGCTGGACATTGTTCACTACTTGCATCCCTACATCGGGTGTGGGTCGTGACACTTTCTCATCAGAAGAGAAAGACGTCCCCAGCAAAGTTGCCATCTTGTTCGCCATTAAATTGAAAAGTTCTAAGAGAGGTTGATTTAATTAATAAATGAAAATAGAGTACAAAGAGATTATAGGCAGACAATCTAAGTACAAATTTATTTTCTGGAGAGTGACGATAGAGGGTTAGGAGTGTAGCAACTCTCTTTACTCCATTGATGATCTGATGAAGGAGGAGGAAGCTCTTCTCTCTTGCTTGACTGTAGGTTCATCGATAGCCCACCTCTTATATGGGTGTGGTACTCTACTATTAATAGTCACCCCTGGGCACACATATGTTGGGCCGCATGGATGCTGGAGGGTTCTACGTGTCCCTTCTTAACAGGGTACAACTGTAACCGAGAGCAGGCCAAGCTGCCATACGGCCGCTTGTTAGGATTTTTTGTTGTTGAAGATCTGGATGGTCCTCGTCCTTTGTGGGCATGACTTGGTTGGAGAGAATCACTCTTATCATAACAGCAAGATTTGGTCTTCATGGAATCTGAAACACATATGGCCAGAGACGCATGGGACGCATGGGTCCAGAGATGCATGGAACGCATAGAGCTTAGGATGCATGTAGCTAGAGACGCATGGGACGCATGGGGCCAAAGATGAATAGGACCGCATGGAGCCTAGAACGGATGGGGCCAGAGAAGCATGAGACGTATGGAGTCTGGGACGCATGGGGCCAGTTGTGTTATACTCGTGGTGCTACATATCCATCGAGAGTGAAGTTCTGTGCCGACGTGATACTTCTGTCGTTTAGTGTGTTTACATCTTTTGTGGCATTCAGAAAATCATTTTCATCAGAATTCTGTGTCAAAGACGATTCTGCTGACGGAATGTCACGTTAGGTCTTTCTACGACCAAGCTATTTTATTTACTTGGGATGCATGGATGTCATCTTTCTTGGCCGCAGGGAGACTCTGCGGCCCGATCTCTCCTGAGTTTTTATTTTGGGGTGCAGGGTTGCATGGATGCATATCTTCCATGCTTTTATAGTTGTCTTCAAACCCAGCTCGCTAGAATCACTCTCTTAATTTGGCCCCTGTGTTGATTACAGGGTTGGAATTAGAATCCCAACCGGGACTTCTAGCGGTGGCGCTGGATGACGATAGTGGAACAACTTCCGTTCGACTCGCCATGTCCTCCATCGAGTTCGACAGAAATAGAGTCGTGCTAATTTAAACTGGCCCAGTCCTATATAACATCATCGCCCACAATATGGATTTCTTTTTTATGTATTGTAGTTTGCATTGAGGAGCCTATTTCTTCTGTATCTCAGTTCATCTGTATCGGAAGCAGATAACACGCAAAGATGGCGACAGCTCTGTGATAGATCCCTATCATATGAAGATTCAGATATAATAGATTTTTATATGTATAATCATAATTTTTTAGAATAAAAATATTGCTATAATATATCTCCATTATATGTAATCATGATTAAGTATCAATAAAATTTTAGTTTTGAATTTATTGTGTTGTATGTATATTGCTGACTGAAGGCTTTGGTCGAAGTACGCCAGAAAAGACTGAATATGTTGACTTTCCCTTGCCATTCCACTGATACGCACATAAATATATTTTTTTAGAGAAAATTGGATTTTAAGTGCACTATGTGGTTTGTCGCGCGCATTCTTGCAACTTGTCTGATCATGCGCACTATAAAATATTTTCTGTCAATTAGACAAATATGTGCACATAGGAATCCTCGGACCGATCATACAAAACTATTGTACGTTTTGTATTATGCTCTTCGTTTGGGGAACGAACCGTTGTATTCTTTATGATTCGTGTATGGGGATATGAACCATCGTCTTCCTTTACGAATAGTAGGGTTCTTAATCGTTACCCTTATTGTCAATGAATCACATAGAAAAATTTGAATCGTCACCCTACTTATTATAAATATGTGTCGGCTACTAAATTCAACATTCTTCATTCGAATCTGCTGATGGCTTTCCAGAATGAGTCTCTAAAGGAGGAACAAAAGTCTGATGATTTGACTATTATTTCACCTATTACGGCTAACTCTGGTTACGGCCTTTCTCCGCTCTAGAATGAGATCACTGATTCCCTCCATCCTTTTGTTGATTCAGGAAAACAAAAAGAATCAGCCAAAACAGACGTCTTACATCAACTGCTTGCATCATCAGACGTCTGTATTTTGTATGCTCTTATGATATTTATGAACAACTCGGCAGATTCTGACCTATCCTCTTCTTAAGCTTTTGTATTATCCTTTTATTTATTTTTCTATCAATAAAAAAAATTTTATTTTATCTTAGTGATACTTTCAAATCAAGACCCGTTGAATATATATCTGCTCAGAGGTATTATGGACATGGCAGGATAATTCTGTGGAAGAATTTGGTAGATGTATCACTCGAGGCATACTCGCGCTGAGTACAAATAATAAATTTTATATGATGCAATACTATCAGAGGTGATGTGGACACGATAGCTCACTAGTTTACTTCACTGGAAAAGAGAAGAAAGAGTAGTTCAGGGGCGAACTATTATCCTCTCTTTAAGGGATAATAAATAAAATATAATTCAGAGGTAATATAGACATGAATCACTTTATACTTATTGACTGGAGAGTAAATGTGTGAGATTATTCTCAATCCAACTGGGGATCAGGAATATGATATCCTTAAAACAACTAGACTTTAAGAATAGAATATTTTGGTTGGAGAGATTTGTTTAGATGATCTCAATGAGAGTGTCCCGTTGGATCTGAGTATTGTCTCGCTGGGGAACTTTGAGGACCCATTACCTATGTCTTATTAAAAAATAAATATAGGTAATAGTTTGAGAGGCCGTGTAGGCTACGAGTTGCTGGAGATTAAAAAACTATATTTTATTGTACATCTTATTTTAATTTGTTGGCTAAGGAGAAGAATATGTCGTGCTTAGACAAATACTTCTTAAGGAATTTTTCGTTGACAAGCATCGTTATCAAATCTCTATTAGGCTTAGCAAGCCTGTAGGTTCTATTGGAGAATACTGTCTCTACCACATAAGGACCTTTCCATTTAGCTTGGAATTTGTCTTTGCTCTTATGGGTTGTGATCATAGGTCTCCTCACTGAAAGGACCAATTCACCGACCTAGAATATTCTTTCCTTGGCATTTCGATTAAAAGCTTTTAAAATGCATGCTTGGTATAGTTCAATGTATTGTTGAACGTACATGCACTTTTTATCCAATGCTTCTAATTCTTGCAAGCGTAATCGATTATTATTATCTTTTGTTAGCTCATTAGCAATAGCTATACTGAGAGAAGGTGTCTAGATTTTAAGTGAAAGGACCACTTCACATCCAATGGTGTACAACCAGTTGGAGTTTGAACTATCGTATGATAAGCCCTTAAATACTCCCCGAGTCTCTCATTCCAATCGCATTTGTTGGATGATCCAAACATTTTAAGAAGTTTGATTATGGTATTGTTGAAGGCTTCTGCTAAGCCATTGGCTGCTGGACTGTAGGCCATAGATGCTACATTCTGGATCCAATTCTTGTCACAGAACCGATAGAATGCTTAACAGGAAAATTATGGTCCGTTGTCATGTATTAACCTCCGGAGAACACCAAAACAATAGATAACATGGTGTTTAACGAAGTTAATTTTGTTGGACATTTTAACTTCGATAAGCGGGACTACTTCTGCCCCTTTGGAGAAGTAATCGGTTATTGCAAGTATAAACAAATATCCTCTAGAAGAAGAATAAGGGATGATTGGACCAATAATATCCAATCCCCAAGATTCAAAAGGCCAGGAGGCAGCTGTAGGGTGTAAGAAATCTGCTTGTTGGTGGATAAAATTAGCAAAAAATTAACATAATCTGAATTTATGGGCATATTCTACGGCATCTACCACCATGGTGGGCCAATAATAACTCATTCTCTTGAGGCGGTCTTATAATTTAGAACCCGACTGATGTGCTCCATAGATGCCATCATGATCCTTATGGAGTGATTGTCTCGCTTCAGGGTTGGAAAGACAATGTAGCAGCAATCCATCATAAGAACGACAATATAATATTTTGGATGAGGCGTCATAGTAGAATCAAAGTGAACGTCTTTTAATAGAAGTTGCTACTTTCGGATCTTCTGGAAGAATCCCATAAGCAGCGTAGTCTATAAAAGGGTTTCTCCAATCTTTATCCATGAAAGTCGATGTTATGATATAACTATGTTCAACGTGCAAGTTATTTTTTGTACAGAATAACTCCCGTCCTGTTATCAAAATTGAGTGTCATCTCTTTAGGGGAACAACTAATGATACTGCTAGGCTAGCTAAAGCATCAGCTTCCATATTCTGTAAATGAGGCACATGCTCGATGAAGAATCCTTTAAAAGTAAAAGCTAGTTTGATTGTCGCTTGATGATAAGGGATGAGGTCTTCATGTCGAACCTCATACTCTCTCTTGATCTGATTGACTATCAGTTCTAGAATCTCCATAGGCTTCAAGATATTCTATGTCCAATTCTTTAGCTAATTGGATACTGATGAGTAGAGCATTATACTCGGCCACGTTATTGGAACATGGTTTACTAAGAGAATATACTCGATAAATGAGTAGTTAGTCAAGAGATACTAGGACTATGCCAACTCTAGCTACTACATTGCCTTTGGGTCATATTCTTGATGCGCCGTCAAAGAATAGTTGACATGTGTCAATCTCTCATTGCCATATTTGATTTTAAGACTTCATTTGGGATGTCATCATACAGTTTGAAAGTTTTTGGTACAGGATGAGCTGCCAGGAAATCAGCTAGCGCTTGACCCTTCACTACTTTTTGTAGGACATATACCATGTCATAAGGTGATAGCAATATTGCCTATGTAGCCAACCAAGAATTGAGTCGGCTCAGCTTGGTCATTAATACGTGAAGGCATTTACTCTAGATATGACATGAATGGTTTGACCTGACACATAATATCGTGTCTTCTGAATAGCAAACATCAAAGTGAGACATTCTTTTTCCACCAGATTGTTTCGATGTTCAGCACTGACCAACATGCGACTAAGATAATAGATCGCCTATTCAAGGCCTTCGTCACTCTTTTGTGCAAGAAAAGCTCCTAGGGAGTGATTAATTGCTCGAATATATAGTAAAAAGGGTTTTTCTACGATCTGAGACACCAGAACTGGCGGATTTATTAAATATTGTTTGATATCGTCGAATACTTGTTAACATACTTCATTCCAGACAAAGGATATGCCTTTCTTCATTAACTGAGTGAAGGGTCGACATCATCCCGAGAGATTGGAGATGAACCTCCTAATGTATGCCACACGGCCTTGCAAACTACGAAGTTCTTTGAGATTATGCAGAGGCTGCATTTCGAGGATAGCTTTGATTTTATCAGGGTCAATGTGAATACCTTTGGAAGTTATAACAAATCCAAGAAACTGGCCACTGGAGACTCCCAGAAAGGATATAGTTGGATTCATCTTCAACTGGTGGTGGCACATTATTTCGAACATAGTCTTCAAATCTTGAAGGTGATAATCTTTGTAACGACTCTTGATTGAGATGTCATCCACATAGCATTATACTATTTTCCATAAATGCTTCTGGAAACTTGTACTCATAGCTCGTTGATACGTTGCACCCGCATTATTCAAGCCGAAGGGTATAACTATATAACGGTAAACTCCTATTGGTATAGGAAAAGAGGTATGTTTTTCTTCATCAGGCGACATCTTGACCAGATTATACCCTGAGAATCCATCCATGAAGGACATATGTTCAAAGCCACATGTATTTTTGATCATGACATCTGTAATAGGAAGAGAAAATTTATCTTTTGGACAGGCCGAGTTCAGATCGTGATAATCTACACAGCCGGGACTTTTCTATTTTTATTCATGACTGAAACAATATTGGGTACCCAGTCTGGATGTTGCTCTTCTCGAATAAAGCCACATGCTATGAGTTTCTTGATTTCTGCTTCAATTGCATATATCATATCCGGATGAAACTGCCGTTGTTGTTGTTTCACCAGTTTAGCATTCGGAAGAATATTGAGCCTGTGTAGCTATTTGAGGATCTAGGTCAAGTATATCCTCAAAACTCCAGGAGAAGACATCGATATACTCCTTTATTAGCTGGAGTAAAGCGTGTTAAACTTCTTCAGGAAGACTCTTGCTAATGAAGATTGGTCTTGGGGAAGATTCTTCTCCTACATTAATTTGGACTATTTCATACTCTTTAGGTGGTTCACATTGCTCAAACCGAAGCTCCCATTGAGTATCCATTTGTTATGCCCATGGATCATTTTTGAATGGTTCCAATAGTTCAATGTCTTCCTTATTTGGGGAAGTTGACACCATATTTACAGAAAAAGCCTGTTTGAATATGCCACCCATACTTTCGTCAGAATCCCATAATGATGAGTCAGAAGAATGATAATGCATCTCTTCTTCTGATTCTGAAATTTTAGGACTTGTTGGTGGTATAAAATATCCTAAACCACAACCAGTCCATTGGTAGTATGTTTTCGGCTTGCCTTTAGGAGAGAGGTGACATATAGGAGTCCGTCTGTCTTTTCCATAATTTATTTCCAAGCCAGATTTTTAGTTATAGCATATCCCTTTTATGATGTTCTTGGCTGGTTGGTTGTAAAGATATGGTTGTATCCTTCCCATATCATCGTCAAAACTATAAGTCTGCCCGACTCTTTTGTTTATAGCTTTACCAAAAATTATCTGACGTTGCTTGTCCTGTCTCGATGGGACTACGAAGTATGCCTCCTCATATAGTTCATATGATGAACCATATTGGAATAAAGATGCCACAGGTATGAAAAGAGGTTCATAGAAGTGAAGAACCTCTAAGAATTTTTTAGCAAAGGGTTCAACATCAAGGTAGTGCGAATTAGAGTCTTCTTTATTCATGAAATATAAGATTTCTTCATCTTCCACATAGTTAGCAGAATCTTCAACCTTGACAGGAGGCTTGGCAAGATTGATGACTAGGGGTTAATCCACTAATATTGGTTGCTTGTTACGACAAAGATCGATAACAAGTGGCTCATTCTCCAGTGTTGGTTGTTCATTGCATCGAAGGTTGATGACCAATGGAGATGACTTGTGCAGGTCGATGCCGAGAGGCTTTGAAGGAGTTGGATGAGTAGTATATCCTTTGACTCTGATTATCAGAGGCTCTTCTTTTAGAGTATTTTTAGCTTCATCAATAGCTTTATTAACTTCTTCTTTCATATACTACAATGTATAAAGTGCAGAGTCAGCGAAATAGGCTTTTGACACCTTTGAATGGGTTGAGATCAGCTACCTCTGTTTTGACTGCTCCCCTAGTGTTTACATATTTGAAGCATTGATGTATAGTAGAGGGTATAATTTTATGCTCATGTATCCATGGCCGTCCCAGCAAAATATTGTAGGATACGTCAGAGTCAATCACATAGCATGTGACTTCAGTATGTAGATCGCCTATCTAAATTTTTAAGCGTATCTTTTCCAGTAGTTTACTTCTTCTAGCATTAAAGCCTAGAATGGTAGTACTGGTAGTAGACAGTTTGTGCATCGGTATCTTCAATCCTCTCGGTAGAATTTTAGGAATGATGCTGAGTAAAGAACCAAGGTCGATGTGAATCCGGTTTACCTTAATAGATTTGATATTACCGGTATAATACAGAGTCCTGTTATACTGATTATCTTTGAGTAGCATGTCATCTTGCGTGAAGGTGATGATAGGAATCTTCTCGATCATGCTGTGGCATTGAGGACATGCTAATGGCTCTTCATCAGGATTCTTGAGTTAAGCTAAGCATGAGTCTGCATGTATCAGAGCTTCGCTCAAAGCTTCACGAGTCTCCTTCGATAAATGAAGCAACTCAAATATGGAGTGTCGGGCTGGAGTATTAGCCAGTTGTTCCAATATATCAAAATTGTAAGGCTTTTTAAGTTATTAGGGGTACATTCTTCTTCAGAGATTTGTTGAAGCGTACTTCATTTTGCTTTCCTTTCCCTGTCGTAGTAGGCTTCGAAGGACCAGGTTCGGTTGTGACCGAAGCAGCAGGAGTTAGCAAAGTAGGAAGAGTGTTAGGAATATCTTTCGGGATAGATTCATAAGTTTTATGATAATCTTTGCCAGACCTGGTACCAGTCATGGATTTTTCTTCGGACATCGAAGAAAGAAGTACCATGTTACAAGACTTGAGTTTCTTTTTATCATGCCCCTTCTTAGAGTGAGTCTGTAGGCTAGTCTCTTCGTAGCCCAATCCACTATAGGATTTAATAGAATATCCTCAGAGTTATAGAGGAATACGTCGTCCCTTGTCAAAGTTTAAACCTTTAGCTTTCTGGAAATTATATTCCATATTTTGCATCAAGCGTACAGATTGTTAGTTGTATCCATGAAATTGGGGGCGATCCTCCTCAAGCACCTGAGACAAGGTCGATGCTCTAATGGTTGCAGAAGGAGGAGGAGGAATTTGTGTAAGAATACCTTCATATGCACTGAAGATTTGTTGTGCCCTATATAGCGGAATGCTGCCAATCATGGACCATTGTTGGTACGTCAAACGAAGCTTGCGAGTAGAGTTTAGTGGGGGCAATATTCAGATTTTGAAGTCTTATATCGAGCTATACACCTTTCTGATGTTGGTCCTGATCTCCGTCTGAATGAGGATCCGAAGAAATCATATTGCATGATTTATACTTCTTACCCTTCTTAGATTTTGAATTGGAAGATGCTGCTCTCTGGTACCAATTTGACAGCAGGTCGGGATGAATCCACGTAATATGGCCATGATCTGTGGTAAGAGACACAAATTCCTCTGTTTGACTTCTAGGTGAAGAAAGATTTACCACTTTCATCGTAGCTTGAGGTATTTGGACGATGCCGTTCAGGACTTCTTGTGCTAGAAAGTCGTCGAATTGAAGAGATACCATATTGGCAGTGACTGTCTTCTCTTTGTTATGAAGGGTGATATCTTTAGCATCTATCAACGGTTGTATCTTACTTTTTAAGATATAACAAGCCTTGGTAGGGTAATGTATATATCAGTGGTACAAGCAATACTTTGGGTCATCTGTTTTACCAGCCTTATTTTGTCGCTTGACATCAGGCAACTGCAACTTGTTGCTTTTTATCAAGTATTCAAAAATGCTGGGGATATCCCTCTCGTCAAAGAAATATTCTTCCTCGTCAAAGAAATATTCTTCCTTAGGCCTGGTAGACTCTGTAGGATTTTGTGTTGGAGGAGAGGTGGGTCACTTTGACAGATTTATCGCCAAGGCTTCATTTTCTTTGCTGTTGCGATTATTTGCACTATTGGAGGGACACTTTCCTTCCGCATTGGTCATTTGTAATCCTAAATTATGTGCCATTTTCGTGTTGCCTTCAGCAGCTTCAGCCCCGATGATAAATTTTTGTCCAGTCTTAAAATTGAGTTGGACCTGTCCAGAGCCCTACTATAGGGAGTAGGTTCTTTTTGCAGGTATCAATGAATGTGGAGTCTGGAATACTGGAGGGTAACTTCAGAGTTTCTTGCTTGAAATGCTTAACGAATTAACTAGCTGATTTTTTCTCCTTCTGTTTGATATCGATGAGCGAAGACATCATCATATCCATGCCTCCCTCGTAGAATCGTGAGAGAAAAAGATACTTCATGTCATCAAACAAGGATATACAGTTATCAGGTAACTGCAATACCAATCGTAGGCTATGTCGACTAAGCATCCCATGAATAATCTGGTAAGGAGAGCATCCTCTTTCTGCAGATGAGCCATCATCATATTGAAGTAATTAATATATTGGCTCGGTGATGTCTTGACTTCAAATAAGACTATTGATTAGGGTTTATATTTAGTAGGGAACATAACATTATTCTAATACGGAGGATAAGGTTGTTTCAACCCCAGCTTGCGGAGTTAGTCTTTGTTCTTTAAAACATTGACCTGTGCACGCAACTATCGGATATCTTTGAGAGGATCTTCTGGTCGGAGTGGTATGACTGACTGATATGATCCTAGTTGAACATGAATCATCACCGGCGGAGATCCACCCCCAATGTTGATAGGATTAAGAGTTGGTGCTACTGACGCTTGGTTTATGACCACTTCTGGATTTTTGTTATTCTGCAGAGGCATTATTCCAGGAGTAGGCTGCACAGGTTTAAATGAAGCCACTTTGACAGGTGTTGGTGTAGCAGAATATTGGGATGTCATTATTTGATGTATATTTTGCATCATGGTGTGCATGTCCTTGAAAGCGACCTATAATAAGTTGAGGTATTGTTCGGTGGCTTCCAATGGAGAAGCTTCTTATTCATCACCGATGGCATAAACGCTAACATCCCTGTGTAAGACAGAGGGATTGGTAAAAAGAACCGTGTAGTTGGAGTCTACACTATCAGTTTCAGAATCAGGAGGATTGCTACCCCCAGCCTCAGATTCTGGGGAATGGGGATTCTCGTGACGAACGAGCTTCCATCTTCGAGAATGAGTATTTTGGTATACTCCTTCAAAGGAGTCGACAAGTTGGTCAAATTTCCTCTGGCTGGGTATTCTTGAAGAACTTCGTCTTGATTGTCTCCTACCACGGGGAAGATGCGAAGCCATATATGCTGAAGCAAAGAGAGATTCATCATCATGCTCCTGGTTGTCAACTTCCTTTGTATGTTGAGGTTTAGGAGATATAGTGTAAGTCAATCGGTCAAACACAGACCATTTTGCTGATGCACAGCAATATTCGATTACAACTCTATGACAATTACAATAATGATCATTGGGAAATTTTGTTATAATATCAGAATGGTCCCTCTATTTACATTTTCGTACAATAAGCTCACATAAATCAAAAGAAGGAAGATAAGAGGAGGAAGAGGGCAGATTCTGCCTCTTTATATGAGGTATATTGAATCTTCCGTGCATATTTTTGGTCCCTGTAGAGTAATGTACTGGCTTAATTGGCAAGTGATTCATCATATCTCAAGCTTTTGCTCTTCAGGGAGGAGTAAAAGTTTTCTCTAACAGTCCTCTTGTGCACATGTGCAAAATCATCTTATTGTGTAGAGCTTGCA
Source organism: Iris macrosiphon (assembly GCA_036927795.1). Taxonomy (NCBI): domain Eukaryota; kingdom Viridiplantae; phylum Streptophyta; class Magnoliopsida; order Asparagales; family Iridaceae; genus Iris; species Iris macrosiphon. The sequence goes on from JAYESA010000010.1 coordinate 143,823,879, forward strand.
CCTGTTTAGTGCAGATTCTGTGGCGTAGTCAAAGTTGGCACACTTTGTTTACATGCATTTAATTTTGCGGAAAGGTCTCGACCTGGCGCACGAGTGGCATATAATTTTCCACTCCATTGTGCACGTAATCAAGATGTTAGGAGAATGATTCTCCCTGATAAATACTTTATTTGTGTGCTGGTTGGTTTGGAAAGTGGTGTCCATGCCTTGCTTGTCTCGAATATTATAGCAAATATACGCAGGCGGAGGAGCTTGGGTGTGGATCACCCTTTGCTCAAAATTATGTGAGTTGTGTGAACTATATCCTTTATTTAACATAATGGATTCAGAAGCTTGGGTATGGATCACCCTTTGCTTGAAATTGTGCGAGTTACGCAAATTGTATCCCATCTTTAACGCAAGGAAATTGTCCACCAAGTCATTGATCTGAACAGAATTGACAGGGCAACTCTCGTCAATCAAAATGCCCTTTCCCTTGTTGGCAGCAGCTTCGGGATATGCATGACGAGGTTTCAGCACCCACACTTTGCGAGTTTTTCTCGACTTGAGTTCGGATGAGGGGTGAGCACTACCCCCAGAATGGAGCATTTTTTTATATGCCCGTTGGTCGAACTTCTCGACCAAAGTCTTCTTCGTCGAGCCGACCGAAGCAGTATCGAGTTGAGCTATCACCTTCTCATCAGAGAAGAAGGAATTCCCCAACTGAGTTACATCTTGTTTGCGAGAAAAAGTTTTTACGAAACTTTTGTGTTACAAACTGTTGAAAAGAAATAAAAGTATAAAAAGATCCTAAACAGGAATCTAAGTACAATTAATTTTGGAAAAGTATAGCTGTAGAGATCTGATCTGCGGATGATCACTTTACTCCTTAGACCACTCGACGATGAAGAAATGCACACGACGACGGAGAACTGTAGACGAAGATAAAGAAATATAGGAAATACTGTGAACAACTTAGAGAGTTGAACAATAAGAAATCTGGCACAACGGCACGAGAAGCTTCTATTTCTCTCACTCTGCACTTGAATTTCAAAGACTTATAAATTCTAGCCCCTTTCTTTCTATCTATCTGTATGCTCTCATCTCTATGTGTATTCTGAAGGAAGTCGCTGCCTGTGTCCTTGTGTGTGTGTCTTTGTTGTACAGAACCTGTATTTACAGAGTTTATGATCGGTTACGAGAGTGTGCGCGCACTATGGATAGTCAATACTGTTTTACCATTATGCTCGCACTCTTGGTGGATTAATATCCCACGTTCTGCATGAGTGGGTGCATAACTTGCTGCATTCTTGGCACGCAGCTTCCTATATGAGAAAAGCATAGGTTGAGGGGGACAGTTATTTGTACAACTTTTATGAAAAATACAGCATGTAAGACACGCATTCGTAACTGCTCACTGTCGATTAGGATAGTATGCGCACTTTAGAAGTCATTTGGAGACTGGCGCATTTTTAGTAAGATTGGCCCTACGGCACATTTTTGAGGAAGTTGGCTGTAATCACCCTAAAATTTTCAGATTTTTAAAATCAATTTTTGGGAATTTTTCTGCAATTTTCAGGAATTTACATAAGTGCATTGGGTGATTATATAATTTTTAATTGCTAATAACTAATATTAAAATATAATAAAAATATGATTTTATGGTGTAAAATAGAAAACCGGACTTAGGGTAATTTTTTTGGATTTTATTGGGCCTTGGACCTATTTTTAAATACCTAAAAACTATTTGAAACTAATAAATTAATTAATATTATTATTATTATTATTATTTACTTTAGGCCCGGCCCAGTGGGCCGAAGCCCAGCCCAGCCCGCAGTTCTATCGGGTCGGGCGGGTCTGCCCAACCCGAACCCGCGCCCGACCCGACCCGGACCCCCATCCCCTTCCCCACACCTGTGCCCGCGGTTTCCGTCGCGTTCTCCGGCCACGTCGCCGAAGAACCGCCCGGCCTCACCCCACGACCCCACGTCACCCCTCCGCCTTCTCCGCCACGTCCCCGGCCAGCCCCCTCCTCGGCCACCCTATAAATACCCTTCCTCATCTCCTCCCCCAAACCGAACCCTAGCTCCCCTGAACCCCGATTCCGGCGACCCCAAGATCCGGCGACCACCACCTCGAACCCCTCCTCCTCTTCTCCGGACGACGCCGCTCCACCCGCCGAGTCTCCTCCCCCAGGCGCCAGCAGCACCAGCAGCAGCAGCACCCGCGGCTGCTTTCCCCCTCCTCCGCCCGGAGCCGAGAGCCGCCGTCCTCCCCGGGCCCATCTCCGCCGCCCTGATCCGCCCTTCCCCGGCGAGTCTCGGTCGAACCCGTCCAGCGTAGCTCCGGACACGCGGACACAGCCCTAAACCCTAACCCTAGGCGTGTCGGACACGAGTCAGACACGTAGGAAACTCGGTTTTTCAGACCAGTTCAGGTACTTGTAACTCCTTGCTCGTAACTCGGATTTTGATTCCGTAAATTGCAACGCGAAGCCTGTATGACCCTCTCGGTGCCCGGACAAACCGCTCGGGGCATCGCGTCCTGTGGTGATCGCACACCACGATCCAAAAATAGGAAAAATCAGACCCTGTTTCACCCCGGAACTGAGTACGCCCCGCCAAATGGGACGACTTGGTCGCGTGCGGTCTTCACAGATACGTGCGCATCGTTGATACGGACATGTGGGATTTTGCGAAAGCTGATTCGGGTGTGCGTGCACACCGGAATCAACGCGTATCCGCGGACATCGCCCCGTATCCGACTTTTTTGCAATTCACCCTAACTTCGTGCACACACGTCGGATCGAGACAAAACTTGCGCCATCGGAATCGTAGCAATACGCTGGTCCTGTGGGTCAAGTTTGGTTCGATTCTGAGAACGTTGACGGAATCGCGTGTCGTGGGCCCCGTAGGCCCCACTTGACGGGCGATTTTGTGATCGGCTCATCGGAATTCAATTCTGGAAGTTCCGTTGGGTTCGTATCAGCGTTCCTGACCTGTTGACACTAAGTTTGGTGAATTTGGAGACAGTTGACCCTGACACATTTTTCGGTGCAAAGCGGGCCCACCGGTGGACCCCGTTTTGGCCCAAAATTATCGTTTTTGCCCTTGTCTCCAAATTGGACCCAAGGACAGGCGTTTCTAGCTATTTGAAACCTTCTGAGCATAATGGTACTGTTTATTTTAGCTTTCGGAGATATCTCTAGAAATTTTCGAGAACAGGACCTAAGTGGAATCCAACCATCAGGCAAGTGCACCTTGCCAAACTTGCAGTCTTTATCTTCATATTTCCTGTAATAATACTTTGCTGGATGTCTTGTGTAAATTCATATAAATTTGTTTAAACTGCTTAACCTAGGAAACGTATGACGTACCTAGTGTCCGATCCTAGTCGGGTGCCAACACCGTACGCGATGTTGGGTTCGTCATTTAGAGATGGATTTACGATACCCTTTACTTTTGTACTTGATATATCAAGTACCCTACAACCCAGGACACTTGACACTATACATGGACAGAATCTTCCTGAGATATTCATGGTGATTCTGTATAGGATATAGGACTTGACAGAGATATTTTAGTTATAGACAGTTTGATTTGTTGCATTAGTTATAATCCCGCTGGCATGGACATGAGACGTTATGGTCATGGTTTGCATGATTACATTGGGTGGGGAGAGACACACAGGCTACAGGCTGTTCTATATATATATCTACTATTATTGTGAGGTTGTAGACTCTCCAGCAGAGCTAGACCCTTTACGTGTTATTACTGCTACCGGCTCCCCGACACAGACCTTGTAGCGGTTTCAGCCTGAGTACTAGTGTTGCTCTTATTTGTATATCACATAGATGGTTACATAGTTTACCCTGCTGTTCCATTTAATTTAATTGCACTGCATTTATTTGGCTTGTTTTATTTTGTGCCTTGCTATGTCCACTGAGGACCTGGAATGGATTATGTCCCCAGGTTTAGCCGAGGAGCAGTACCCCGAGATATACGGGACAGGAGCTGAGGCTATTGCTGGACTTGATACTGGAGCAGAACTGAACCCTGCAGATGAGGTGACTGCCGAAGACTTCTCCTGAGTACCTGATCCCGTACTCAGTATTTACTTTATGTTTATCTCTTTTGTTTCTGGCCTATTGAGCCAGTGTATTCAGACATAAGTCAGATTATTTCTCCGACTAACTTGTTGTTGATACTTATTTCCATTTTATTATGCAGTTTATTTCTTTATCTTTATGGATGAGATTAGTGTGATTTATTGTAGTAGACCTTCGTTACAGCTTAAGTACGCCCTGATGGCTCCATTAAATTGGGTTATCCATCGGTGCGTGCTGCTGGCCATTGTCGCGCATCTCCATTCCCTCAGCATTTTGGGACTGGGGCGTGACATAGTTTTTGTGGTGGCCCATGCAGGTCAAAAAAAATTGTTCGGTTTCAACTTAGGGACCGAACAGGCCTGCAATAAGATAGGATAAGTTATATGATCTCATCCATTGATTGAATCATTTTTGGACTCTATGTCGAATTCAATTTAGTTGCTTGAATTGCATCCTGATTTGATTTCTCTGTGCGTTCTCATTGTTTTCTTTTTATGCAGAGTAATAGATCCCAGAAGTGGTGACGAAAATCCCTTGAGTACACCGCCTGAAGCTGTGGTTACCTGTGAAGCTGGAATGACGCCAGATACCAGAGGACAATCCTCTCCGAGCAATCAAACTGGCCAGCCAAGTTCCAGGTTCAGGCGTGATGACATCCCGCCTCCACCCCAGTTCCCTCCTGCAATGCCTGTCTTCCCTCCAGGGCAGGCAATAGACGGACAGCAAATGTTCCAGATATTCTATGCCATGATGCAGGCACAATAACAGATCCAACAGGAGGCCCAACATCATGAGGCCGAGAACCTAAGAAACAGCCTAGTCGCAGCATTGGAACATGCAAATCCACCAGATAGGCGGCTAGCGACGGGATCTATCACGGATTTCCGTCAACTCAAACCCCATACCTTCTCGGGCAAGGAAGGACCAACTGAAGTTCATGAATGGCTTAAGAACACTCAGCACCAGTTGGAGGCCGCTGAACTTCCAAAAGAGAAGTGGATGACTGCCGTCCGGATGCAACTGACGGACAACGCGCACCATTGGTGGCTGTCCGAAGAAAGAAGGCTCGGACATGATCAGGTCACCTGGGAGGAGTTCTCCAGACTCTTCCAGGAAATGTACATCCCTGCTGTGGCTCGGTCAGAACTCTGAGACAGATTCAACCGCCTGATCCAGGGCAACATGTCAGTGGAGGAATATAACGCCGAATTCATTCGCCTGAGCCGCTTCGCCCCTTCTCTAATTCCTACCGAAGATGAGAAGGCGGAGAAGTTCTTTGATGGACTCAGGTTCGAGCTTCAGAAGTTAATCGGATCGGTCATGCCCACATCTTACTCCGACGTCCTAGCTGCAGCACGTCGGATGGAGCACGTTACTCGGAGGGAATCAAGCCTGAAACGTCCATTCTCCTCAGCACCGTCTAAGTCATCACCAGGAGAATCTGCTAAACGGCCCCAGAAGAATTTGCCTCAGAAAGCAGCAACAAAGAACCTACCTACTTGTCATTACTGCGGCAAAGTAGGTCATATTGAAAGAGAATGTAGACGCAAGCTGGGACTCTGCCTGGTTTACGGATCCGGACAACACTTCTCAAAGGACTGCTCGGAATATCGAGAGGGAGTTCCGAATCAACCAGCTCCACCTGCACCTAGGCCAGATCTTCCAGCTGGGGGAGCAACTCAGACAGGGTCTGGAGGAGCCAGGCCACCACTACCACCTCAGGCAGCTTTGTTCCAGCAGGCTCGTCAGCAAAGGGGTCCCGCTCAGGGACGAGGTCAGGCATATGCACTAGCAGTCACAGAGGAAGCTACTGCAGGCGAAGTGATAGCAGGTACCATATTAGTAGCTTCAATTCCTGCTGTAGTATTATTTGATTCTGGAGCCTCGCATTCATTTATTGCTGCTAGCTTCGTAGCCACGCATAGAGTAGCTACCGCACCTCTCTCGAAGATGAAGAGAATTCTAACGGGAGGTGGGATTATCCCGGTTAGTGATATCTGTAGATCATGTTCGGTAGTAGTCTGTGGCCGAGAGATGCGAGCCCAATTCCTGATCTTTTCTATGCCTGATTATGATATTATACTTGGTATGGACTGGTTAAGTCAGTACCATGCGATACTGGATTGCTGGCTTGGAAAAGTGATATTTAGACCCCCTAGCCTTCTTGAGTTTGAATTTCTTCGAGGAGCTGTAGAACAAGGGGTCCAGCCAACTCTTAGGGTATTAACTGTAGAAGAGGATTCAGGTTACCCAAGAGTCATATCAGAATTTGTGGATGTATTTCCCGACGACCTTCCAAGTTTACCACCTGATCGGGAGATAGAATTCACAATAGACCTAACTCCAGGAGCCGAACCTATCACTTCATCGGTATATCGGCTAGCACCTAAGGAGTTAGTGGAGCTGAAAGCGCAAGTCGACGATCTTCTGGAGAAAGGATTTATCCGGCCCAGTGTTTCACCTTGGGGAGCACCTATACTCTTTGTACCCAAGAAGGACAGAACCGTGCGGTTGTGCATTGATTACAGAGCCCTTAATGCTGTCACTGTTAAGAACCGGTACCCCTTACCACGCATTGATGACTTGTTTGACCAATTGAGTGGTGCTAGGGTATTCTCAAAGATTGACCTTAGATCCGGTTATCACCAGATTAGGGTAAAGAAGGAAGATATCCCAAAGACGGCCTTCAGGAATAAGTATGGACATTATGAATTCCTAGTAATGCCGTTTGGTTTAACCAACGCACCCGCCGTATTTATGAGTTTGATGAACGGAGTCTTCCATCTGTACTTGGATAAGTTCGTTGTGGTATTCATTGATGATATTCTAGTCTACTCCAAGGACCACAAAGAGCACGAGGAACACCTCAGAATTATGCTAGAAACTTTAAGAAGGGAGAAGCTGTATGCCAAGCTCAGCAAATATGAGTTCTGTATGGACAATGTGCCATTCTTAGGACATATTATCTCGGGTGAAGGACTGTCTGTGGACCCAGAGAAGGTCACTGCTATAGAAACCTGGCCTACCCCTACCTCTGTTGCAGAAGTGAGAAGTTTTCTTGGACTTACTGGGTATTACCGGCGGTTCGTAAAAAAAATTTCAAGGATCGCAGAGCCGATGACTAAGCTGACACGGAAGGATCAGGAGTTCATATGGACGGAAGAATACCAGAATACCTTTGAAGAATTGAAGAGGCGTCTAACAACAGCACCAGTCTTGACTCTTTCCTCAGGGTCAGGAGATTTTGTTGTTTATAGTGATGCGTCCAGCAGTGGACTAGGTTGTGTCTTGATGCAACATGGCAAGGTTATCGCTTATGCATCGAGGCAGTTGAAGGTCCACGAGAAGAACTACCCAACGCACGACCTGGAGCTAGCTGCAGTGATATTTGCATTGAAGATCTGGAGACATTATCTGTATGGAGAGAAGGTCGAAATATTCACTGATCATAAGAGCTTGAAGTATGTTTATACTCAGAAGGAGCTCAACATGAGGCAAAGGCGTTGTCTTGAGTTGATGGTGGACTTTGACATAGATCTGCAGTACCACCCGGGAAAAGCAAATGTTGTAGCCGACGCCCTCAGCAAAAAACCCTTGGCTTATTTCTTAACTGAGCAGCCTCAGCTATTATAAGACTTGCGAGATCTTCAGATAGAGGTTGTTTTACCTGGACAAAATGGTTTGCTGGCTAACCTCGAAGTTAAGTCATCGCTGGTGGAGAGAATCAAAGAAGCTTTGCCTAATGATGCCAGATTCCGAAGGCTGAAAGAGAGAACCGAAGCAGGCATGCAAACGGGACTTCGCATCCACGAGGACGGAACATTAAGGTGCAGAAATCGCCTATATGTTCCGAATGGAGAATTGAGGCAGGAGTTGATGACTGAAGCACATAGCTCCATATACTCTGTTCATCCAGGAGGAACCAAGATGTATCGGGACTTAAGATAATATTACTGGTGGCATGGAATAAAAAGGGAGATTGCCCGATTTGTGGCAAAATGCTTAGTCTGCCAGCAGGTAAAGGCCGAACACCAAAGGACTGCAGGTATGTTGCAGCCACTTCCCATACCTGAATGGAAGTGGGAGCATATTACCATGGACTTCGTCACTGGATTTCCAAGAAGCCCTAGTGGAAAGGATGCGATATGGGTTATTGTGGATCGGCTCACTAAGTCGGCTCACTTCTTGCCATTCAGAGTCGGACAATCCACGGAAGTACTAGTCGACATGTATATGCGACATATCATAAAATTACATGGAGTGCCGGTTAGTATTGTATCAGATCGAGACTCGAGATTTATATCTCACTTCTGGCGAAGCATGCAAGAGAGTCTCGGCACTAGGCTCAAATTCAGTACTGCCTATCATCCTCAGACAGATGGCCAATCAGAGCGCACAATTCAGATCTTGGAAGATATGCTGCGATCATGTATACTGGACTTCGGAGGATCTTGGAAAGATCATCTGCACTTAGTGGAGTTCTCCTACAACAACAGCTATCAGGCAAGCATACAGATGGCACCTTTCGAGGCGTTGTACGGAAGGAAGTGCAGATCGCCAATATGCTGGAGTGACGTTGGCGAACGTCAATTACTATGTCCAGAGTTGGTAACAGAGACAGTGGAGAAAGTAAGGCAGATTCAGAATCATCTCCATGCAGCCCAGGATAGGCAGAAGCATTGGGCCGATGCGCACAGACGCCCCCTGGAGTTCAAGGAAGGAGAGCATGTATTTTTGAGTATCTCGCCCACTAGAGGTACTATCAGATTCGGCAGCAGAGGCAAGTTAAGCCCAAGGTATATTGGGCCATTTGATATCTTGGAGCGCATTGGTGAGGTGGCTTATCGTCTTGCATTACCTCCATCCTTAGAGGGAGTGCATGATGTATTCCACGTCTCACAACTGAGGCGATACGTGACTGACCCAATCCATATAGTTGATCATTCTGAGATTTCGGTGGGACCTAGCCTGAGATACGAGGAGCAGCCAGTGGGTATACTCGACACCAGTGAGGACACTGCGAGGACAGACAATCAGACTGGTTCGGGTAGCTTGGAAACAGCACTCTCCTGGCGAATCGACCTGGGAACGAGAAGATGTTATGCGCCAGCGTTATCCACACTTATTTGCAGATGCAGGTAAAACCTAAGCATTCTTTAATTCTGCAGATTCGTGCCTTTGTAGTTTACCCTTCGATTGCGAGGACGCAATCCTCTTAAGGGGGGTAGATTGTAATCACCCTAAAATTTTTAGATTTTTAAAATTAATTTTTGGGAATTTTTCTGTAATTTTCAGGAATTTACATAAGTGCATTGGGTGATTATATAATTTTTAATTGCTAATAACTAATATTAAAATATAATAAAAATATAATTTTATGGTGTAAAATAGAAAATTGGACTTAGTGTAATTTTTCTGGATTTTATTGGGCCTTGGACCTATTTTTAAATACCTAAAAACTATTTGAAACTAATAAATTAATTAATATTATTATTATTATTATTATTATTATTATTATTATTTACTTTAGGCCCGGCCCAGTGGGCCGAAGCCCAGCCCAGCCCGCAGTGCTATCGGGTCGGGCGGGTCCGCCCGACCCGACCCGGACCCCCATCCCCTTCCCCACGCCTGTGCCCGCGGTTTTCGCCGCGTTCTCCGGCCACGTCGCCGGAGAACCGCCCGGCCTCACCCCATGACCCCACGTCACCCCTCCGCCTTCTCCGCCACGTCCCCGGCCAGCCCCCTCCTCGGCCACCCTATAAATACCCTCCCTCATCTCCTCTCCCAAACCGAACCCTAGCTCCCCTGAACCCCGATTCCGGCGACCCCAAGATCCGGCGACCACCCCCTCGAACCCCTCCTCCTCTTCTCCGGACGATGCCGCTCCACCCGCCGAGTCTCCTCCCCCAGGCGCCAGCAGCAGCAGCAGCACCCGCGGCTGCTTTCCTCCTCCTCCGCCCGGAGCCGAGAGCCGCCGTCCTCCCCGGGCCCATCTCCGCCGCCCTGAGCCGCCCTTCCCCGGCGAGTCTCGGTCGAACCCGTCCAGCGTAGCTCCGGACACGCGGACACAGCCCTAAACCCTAACCCTAGGCGTGTCGGACACGAGTCAGACACGTAGGAAACTCGGTTTTTCAGACCAGTTCAGGTACTTGTAACTCCTTGCTCGTAACTCGGATTTTGATTCCGTAAATTGCAACGCGTAGCCTGTATGACCCTCTCGGTGCCCGGACAAACCGTTCGGGGCATCGCGTCCTGTGGTGATCGCATACCGCGATCCAAAAACAGAAAAAACCAGACCCTGTTTTACCCCGGAACTGAGTACGCCCCGCCAAACGGGACGACTTGGTCACGTGCGATCTTCACAGATACGTGCGCATCGTCGATACGGACGTGTGGGATTTCGCGGAAGCTGATTCGGGGGTGCGTGCACACCGAAATCAACGCGTATCCGCGGACATCGCCCCGTATCCGACTTTTCTGTAATTTACCCTAACTTCGTGCACACACGTCGGATCGAGACAAAACTTACGCCATCGGACTCGTAGCAATACGCTGGTCCTGTGGGTCAAGTTTGGTTCGATTCTGAGAACGTTGACGGAATCGCGTGTCGTGGGCCCCGTAGGCCCCACTCGACGGGCGATTTTGTGATCGGCTTATCGGAATTCAATTCTGCAAGTTCCATTGGGTTCGTATCAGCGTTCCTGACCTATTGACACTAAGTTTGGTGAATTTGGAGACAGTTGACCCTGACACATTTTTTGGTACAAAGCGGGCCCACCGGTGGATCCCGTTTTGGCCCGAAATTATCGTTTTTGCCCTTGTCTCTAAATTGGACCCAAAGACAGGCGTTCCTAGCTATTTGACACCTTCTGAGAGTGATGGTACTGTTTATTTCAGCTTTCGGAAGCATCTCTAGAAATTTCCGAGAACATGACCTAAGTGGAATCCTACCATCAGGCAAGTGCACCTTGCCAAACTTGTAGTCTTTATCTTCATATTTCCTGTAATAATACTTTGTTGGATATCTTGTGTAAATTTATATAAACTTGTTTAAACTGCTTAACCTAGGAAACGTATGACGTACCTAGTGTCCGATCCTAGTCGGGTGCCAACATCGTACGCGATGTTGGGTTCGTCATTTAGAGATGGATTTACGATACCCTTTACTTTTGTACTTGACATATCAAGTACCCTACAACCCAGAACACTTGACACTATACATGGACAGAATCTTCCTGAGATATTCATGGTGATTCTGTATAGGATACAGGACTTGACAGAGATATTTTAGTTATAGACAGTTTGACTTGTTGCATTAGTTATAATCCCGCTGGCATGGACATGAGACGTTATGGTCATGGTTTGCTTGATTACATTAGGTGGGGAGAGACACACAGGCTACAGGCTGTTTTATATATATATCTACTATTATTATGAGGTTGTAGACTCTCCAGCAGAGCTAGACCCTTTACGTGTTATTACTGCTACCGGCTCCCCGACACAGCTTGTAGCGGTTTCAGCCTGAGTACTAGTGTTGCTCTCATTTGCATATCACATAGATGGTTATATAGTTTACCATGCTGTTCCATTTAATTTAATTGTACTGCATTTATTTGGCTTGTTTTATTTTGTGCCTTGCTATGTCCACTGAGGACCTGGAATGGATTATGTCTCCAGGTTTAGCCGAGGAGCAGTACCCCGAGATATACGGGACAAGAGCTGAGGCTATTGCTGGACTTGATACTGGAGCATAACTGAACCCTACAGACGAGGTGACTGCCGAAGACTTCTCCTGAGTACCTGATCCCGTACTCAGTATTTACTTTATGTTTATCTCTTTTGTTCCTGGCCTATTGAGCCAGTGTATTCAGACATAAGTCGGATTGTTTCTCCGACTAACTTGTTGTTGCTACTTATTTCCATTTTATTATGCAGTTTATTTCTTTATCTTTATGGATGAGATTAGTGTGATTTGTTGTAGTAGACCTTCGTTACAGCTTAAGTACGCCCTGATGGCTCCATTAAATTGGGTTATCCATCGGTGCGTGCTGCTGGCCATTGTCGCGCATCTCTAGTCCCTCGGTATTTTGGGACTGGGGCGTGACATTGGCACTACGACGCACTTTTGAAGGAATGACACTGTGGTGCACTTTTCAAGAAAATGGCACTGTGACGCACTTTTGAAGAGATTGACATTGCGGTGCACTTTTGAAGAGATTGGCACTATGGCACACTTTTGAAGAGATTGGCACTGTGATGCACTTTTGAAAAGATTGGCACTGCGATGCACTTTTGAAGAGAATGACACTGCGGCCCACTTTTGTAGAAAATGGCACTGTAGCGCACTTTTAAAGAGATTAGCACTGTGGCACTTTTTTGAAAAGAATGGCACTACGGCTCATTTTTGAAAAAACTGGCACTACGGCGCACTTTTGAAGAAATTGGCACTACGACACACTTTTGTAGAGATTGGCACTTCGACACACTTTTGAAGAGAATGGCACTGCGGTTTGGTCACTAAACGATGACCTGGGTCTAGGTGTCATAGATCCACTTTAATGATGACATCTGACTCTTCAGTTTTTGCATCTGTCAGTTGTCAGTCTGCTGCATTAAATATTGAGAGAAAGAAGATCGTTTATGCGCCATCTTTCATAACATTAAGAAAGTGCCTCACTTTTCTACTCTCTGAATAGTGCACCATTCTCTAAAATTAATGGAAACTGCGCCAAAGTAAGAAAATACGCGTCTTTCTTTTGGAACAAGTAGAAAGTGCGACATTCTTCTCCTTGTTGGATTTATTAGTAGAAAACTGCGCCATCTATCTGAGGCACACTTTTTATGCTTCTACAAAGACATGACATAAAATCCATGGTGATATGCTCCCACTTCTATTCCGGATTGGTAAAGGTTGAAGAAGTCCTGCGGGCCTCTGATGTTCATCTTTAACTTGTTGACAGACCAAACATCGAGAGACAAACCGAGCTATCTCCCTTTGTATATCTTTGTATATCTTCGTTCCTCATGGGTAAACGAAATACAGAGAACTGTGAGCTTATGACATGATTATTTGATGGATATCTCCACTTGGTATACAAAGACGATTACCAAATAAGAGCATTTTGTTACTGTGAATGCTTAGTTTGAGTCTATATCCTGCCTCGTATTCTGCTCTAAGTCGTTGAAGCTTGATATGCATAGACTGTGCTGCTCTGATCCTTTCTGCTATACTGAATTGAACTTGCAAGCCAGCCATCAATGTCGTATTTCCAAGTAATACTACTTTTACGTCTACATCCTGAAGATCTTCTAAAATCTCTCTTTGTGCCATGAGAAAGTAAGCTCATGCTCTCCGGCTCAAAGCATCTGCCACGACATTAGCCTTTCCTGGATGATACTGAAGGTCAAGATCATAGTTTGTCATTAACTCTATCTATCTTCTATATCTCATGTTGAGATCCTTCTGAGTAAAGACATACTTCAAACTCTTATGATCAGTATAAATCTCTACTCGATCTCCATATAGGTAATGCCTCCAAAGTTTGAGTACAAAGACAACTGTTGCTAACTCCAAGTCGTATATTGAATAATTTTTCTCATGGTCTTGAAGCTGCCAAGACGCATAAGCTATAACATTACCATGCTGCATAAGAACACACTATAGTCCTTTTCCTGATGCATCACAATATATCGTGAAACCACCTGTCCCATCTGGATGCATCAAAATTGGTGCCATAATCAACTTATGCTTGAGATTCTTAAAAAAGGTTTGACATTCATCTATTCAATCAAAGCGCACCTCCTTACGAGTCAAAAGTGGTAAGGGTGCAAAAATTTTAGTAAAGTTTGACATAAATCTTCGATAATATCATGCTAGTCCCAGGAAATTACGAACTTCTACAACTGTTCTAGGTACTGGCCATGTCTCAACGGCTTCTATCTTCTGGGGATCCACTTCAACTCCATCTTTTGTAATAATATGCCCCAAGTATAAAATATGATCAAGCCAGAACCCGCACTTGCTGTACTTTGCATATAACTTATGTTCTCTAAGAACTTAAAGAATTGCGCGAAGATGCTGCTCGTGCTCTGCTTCACTTATACTGTAAACCAAGATATCATCGATGAACACAATCACGAACTTGTCCAAGTATGGCAAGAAAATACGATTCATGAGATCTATAAATACTATTGGCATATTTGTTTCTCCAAAGGGCATCACTAGAAACTCCCAATGTTCATATCTTGATCTGAACATCATCTTGGGTATATCTTGCTCTCTGACTCTGATCTGATGATATTTCAACTATAAATCAGTCTTAAAAAATACCGCTGCTCCACTAAGCTGATCGAATAAGTCATCGATACTTAGCAAGGGATACTTGTTCTTGATGGTTAATGCATTAAGGGTACGATAATCAACACATAAATGAGAAGTGCCATCCTTCTTCTTCACTAGAAGTATTAGGGATCCCCAAGGCAGTCTACTAGCATGAATGAATCCCTTGGTTCTCAATTCTTCAATCATTTGATAAAAGACTTCCAACTCTGATGGTGCCATCCTGTAGACTCTCTCTGACACTGGTGTTGTACTTGGAACTAAATCAATGGTAAACTCTATCTCTCTTTCTGGTGGCATGCCTAGAAGCTCTTCTGGGAACATATCTGAAAACTCACTGACCACTCTTGGGGATGATACTCCTTCTACTACTGCAATTATCATAATTTCTGACGAAAACTCTATCTCTCCTCTAGAAAATAAGAATTCTTCCACTCCGGAGATACAAAAGATAACCTTGCCAGCATGGCAATATATCGTCGCATATCGGGCACTAAACCAATCCATGCATAGGAAGACGTCATAATCTCCCATAGGAAACTCTATCAGTCTAGTAGAAAAATCTCTTCCGTACACTACGATCTGACACGAGTTATAAACTCTATCTACTTCCACGATACCGTTACTTGTAAGTATATTGAGTTTTACTGATAATGATTTGGGTTCTAATCCAACTCGTGTCACAAATTATACAGACATAAAGGAATATGATGCACCAGAATCAAACAATATTGAAGTTGAATGAGACGTTGATGAGAATGGTACCTGCCACCACCTCACTTGAAGCTAGCTGCACCTCCATGGTGAGTGTCATAGCATAGCCTCATCCTTTCAGTGCTGGTCCTCGCTGTTGCGGACCTCCTTGCCTGGCTTGTACTTGAGCTTGGGCCTACGCATACTGGGGTCCTGCTGGGGAGGATGATAATGAACTAGCTCTGTGTGGTCAAGATCCTAGTCTGTGGCCTGGAATTCCACAAGCTAAGAACAACCCTTGTGCTCTGCGGCACTCTGATAAAATGTGTCCTGGTTTTCCACAATAGGAATATCCCACTGAAGGAGATGACCTCTGTTGAGGATGTGTCAGAGATGGTCGCTGAAACGATGCTACCGAAGTTGTCCTGGGCGGGGTTCCAATCGTCAAAACTCGTACTGCTGGAGCTGGTGCTGAAGACTGGGTGTAAGAACCGCCTAAAGTATGGGTCCTCTTACGACCTCAAGCCTTATCCATTATTCTCTGGGAGGTATACTAATATCTCTTTGCTACTCTTAACACAGCATCAAAATTTTGGAACTCGTGTTGTTTTACGGCCAATATGATCTCCAGGTGAAGTCCCTGCTGGAACCTTCTTGCTCGATCTAATTTGGTTGCCACTAAGGTGGGAGCAAACCGACTAAGTCTGCAGAACTCTGTCGCATATCGTAGACAGTCCTGCCCATCTGCTTCAAGTTGTTAAACCTTTGCTGCAAGTCATAACGCGATACCACATCAAAGTATCTGACCTGAAACCTTTCACTGAATACGGCCCAGGCGACGGGTACTGTTAGTGAAACCATCTGCTGCCCACCAGTCTCGGGCCAAATCTAAAAACTATAACCGAACCACCGAGACTTGCTCTCTAGCCGAAACTTTGGCTGCCTCCGGAATAGCCTCAATATCCTGAAGCTAAGCATCTGATACAATAGCATCATCGGTGCCATAGAAATACGACGGTTGGAGGCGCTTAAAGTTGCTTGTCGCGTTATTGGCTCAATGTCCGCCTCTTTCCAAATCTTCTTGTACTAACTAAATGAGTACATCCTCTCAACATCCTTGAGCTGTTAACAATTCCTTCAGGATAGCGATCAACACGCTGGTATCCCCTCCTGTATTAGGTACTGGTTGCACATGAGGTACTGGTTGGATCCGGGATTCCACATTTTGAGATATTCTGGATCCGACCCCTGAATGCTGAGGCTGAACCTCAAAAGTTTGTTGGACATCTGGATATTGTCCTGCTACTGGAGGAACTCTAGCTGGATTATCAGAAGGACCAAAAATAATATCCCTGAAAGATAAAGGACACAAAAATTATCAAAGGGACGAACATCATTGATCAAGGATCAAAGCAGATGTTGAATCAAGATCTCAGGGATATAAATTCGACAATGGAGAAGATCAAGGAGTAGCATGATTAAAACATCTAAAACACATTGGTAAACCTCCCATACCTCTGAATTTTTAGACCTGCATGGGCCACCACTTAAACTGTGTTATGCCCCAGAACAAGAATACTGTAGAGCGGGGGTAGACAAAGCCAGCTACGTATACAGAGTACTCTACACCCCGAGATACGGTCATGACTGTCTTGACATGTGAGGGTTTACTCTTTGGGCAGTCCAAGAACAGAGAAGTTTATACCTTTGGACTGTCTAAATTTTGGCAATCCTAAGTATAAAAATATCTTATACTTTGGACTGTCAAAATTTTAGCAGTCCTAAGACAGAAACTTCTTATTCTTAGGGTTGTCAAAATTTTGGCAATCCTACGTGTTGAATTCTGAAATTTGAAAACCTAAAATTGGGTTAAAAACTTCAAAGTAACATCCTTTGAAGAATCATTAACCAAAAATCTAATTATTGCAAATACATCAAATGAACACAGAAACTAAGATTCAAATAAATATAATACACTAGAATTGAATATATATATATATATATATATATATATATATATATATATATATATATATATATATATATGGAGTGGATTAGGAGCCCCGTGGGAGTCCCGTCGTTCCAGAATGTCGGATCGTGCAGGCCCCGTAATCCGATGGTGCAGGGATCGGGGCTTCTGCGGGGCTCCGGGGGCAGGTATCTTGATCTGTGTCAGGCCCCGTGTCACGTCCTAGAACTAGAATACTGGAAAGCGGGGAAAGACAAAGCCAGCTACGTATACTAGATTACTCTACACCTTAAGAAATGGTCACAGCTGTCTAGACATGTGAGGGTTTAACTCTATAATCTATCAGGCAGTCCTGGGTCAAGAATCATAGGTATCTCAATCTCAAGCAAGCAATAAGTTATAAGATGTATGATCACCAATCATATAATAGTGGGACATTCTAAACTGTACATACACAGATGATCATAAAGCTAGTTACAAAATGAAGAACTAGCAAGAGTACAATATTACATGATCAGCTCTAGCTATAGTGTATAATATGCTTTACATATAGGCCCACAGGCTAGAATATCAATTCCCAAAATACGTGCTAAACCTATGCTCAATGGCTAAACGCCTCAAAAGCAATAATGTACAAGATCAAGTGGGTGAGAAAGAAGAAACCCACTAATATCCTTGGGTGCTCCTCATGTTCAACATTTTGAGGCAAGAAATACGGGAGATCCTGCAGTCCTGCTCCAAAATCTGGCCATACAAAACCAGTAGGGTCAGACCCCAAAATTGTAAGTACCACAAAAGAGCCAAACTTAGGAACTAAAACCAGCATGTGGACAAATCAGTAAAAAATTGCATAAGGAACAGTTAATTAAGTTCAATGATTAAGATAACAGTTAAGCAGTTCACGAGTAATTAAACAAGGGCATCTGGAATCAGTTCTCCGGTTACTATTTTCGGATCAGCTGTTAATGAAATTAGGACAGGACTAGACTAGACTAGAAATTAAGCGATCACGGCCAATCATTCCCTACAGCTTGCTATCATTAGCTAATTAGGGTTATCACGGTCCTAGTTACTAACACATGCAGTTTGAGATTCCTTACAGCCATATGCCCTGCAGACTATTAGGGTTATCCAAACGAACAGGTACATAGTATTGATATATCATGTATAATTATTTTTTATCTTTTATGGTAGTACAATACTCGACGATGTACAAGAAGTGTGTCCCTCATAATGGAGAACTCCAAATCTATCAGGTGTCGCTGGGATACCGGGATTGCATGTAGCCAGGAAATCTCTCTAGATACTTTCTAGATAATTATTCTAGTTATTTGCCTAGACAATTATTAAGGATTCTCGACCGTGGTGCTCAGAAATCTGCCTTAGATATGATACAAGACATAATAGTAACTTGACGAGTATAATTAAAATTAACCACATGAATATCTGTCATACAATAGAGGAGCTACTAATAGCCTTGATCAGGACAGTTACATGAATTCTCAAGTCAGGAGTGCGCTACGTCGAGCCACTATCAAGATTATCAGGATCAGGAGTATCAGGGTTAATAATACAGTATCAGGATTATCAGTACAGGATCAAGATTATCAGTACAGGATCAGGATTATCAGTATAGGATTATAATTATTAGTATTATCAATTCTAAGTCAAGATTCAGGAGTTTATTTATAATGTACAATCACTCGATCATGTCAATAAATCAAGATTAATATCAAGAATGTTATATTCAGAAAATAACCTGGATTAACTAAAATAATGGGACAAAAGAGAACCAGGGAATCACCAAGAGTTAAACATATTAAAGAGAATACTGGCATATAGGCGCATAAATTAACAATTCATGGTTGGCGCATAAAATCAGACAAGAATATAACATCCACGCACAATGGGTCAAAAATCACCATTGGTGCACAAATGGGTATTAGCGCACAAATGCCAAAAACAAATTTGGCACACAAAGAGCCAAAATGGGTATTGGCGCATAATCACTAGTTCAGCCAGTTCGGGTGTAAACCCCCTCACCCAAAATAGATATTTTGTGTATATTTTATATTATTATAGATATTAAATTTCTTTAGAGTATTCTGTTATTTAATTAGCAAATGAATTTCTCGATATATTTACTTATATAAATATTTATTTAGAATCATTTTTAGGTTATTTTAGATTTTTGAAATTAATTAGGATTTATTTGGATATATATAGTCTTAATATTAGATAGATGCTAATTTAGTGTTAATAGATATTAATAAAATTTTATAAATTATTTGTATTATATTTAATTATATTTAAGATTATAAATTATTGAGATAAATTCAAACTCTATTTTAAATTAATTTAAATCCTGAACCTACTAGGAAATCAACTTAATGTATATCATATCCTTATTTAAATTCATCATAATCCTATCCAAATTAACCAATCCTAGTTGTATTTAATTAAGTAGTCTCCACTATTATAAATATCTCATCCTTCATATTTTTCTTCCCCAAATTTCTCTCTTTTTCGTCCAAAAATAGTCAAAATTCGTCATAAATTCAGCCTCATTTTCTACTAGTTATGACGAATTAAAAGGACGATATCTCCTAGCTCCGGACTCCAAACGAGGCCTAGTTTTTTTTGTTAGAACGATAATGAGGTTAGATTTCTGATTAAATAAATTGTTTTTCTAAATTATGAGTATTAAATTCTGGAAAATTCGTAGAGCACAGTATATCCAAAAATAGACGTGTTTCGATATTTTCGCGATTCCGGGAGAACCAGGAATCAGAATCATGAACCGTTTAAAGTTTCGGAAAGCTAATGTCGTGATCATCGACATATATTTTTTCCAGAATTTATTTCGAAGTATTTACATACTGTTAATTCTGTAGAACTTTTAGGTTAGAATTTAACCATCGGTGCACAATACAAAATTTGTATGTGCCATAATTCCCAAACGAATTTGAATTCGGATGAGCTGTAAATTCCAGCATATTTTTGATGCTAAAATCTACAAGAAATCATACATGAAAGTTGAGTTTGTGTCGGTTGACTTTTTGGTCAACAGATCGCCTCGATTTGCGTGCCATGAATCTCGAGTTGATAAAATTTAGTTTCTTTAGACAAAATTTAGGAATTAACATAAAAATCAGAATAATAAGATTAAAATAGGATTTTAGAGTAATTATTCCAAAATTAAATAAATTAAAATAAATTATCTTTTGACGTAATAAATTTGTAATACATAGGCTATTTGGACTGTGACTTGGACTCTGATTCATACCAGCAGCAGGACCCCAGGCAAGATACCTTGCCAAATTGTTACAGTACTTTGCATACTATTTATATTTCTGTTTATTCATTGCATGTGTAGTCTCGTTAAGTTATATTCATTGCCTGTATAGTTCGTTCAGTCATTACTATATATATTAGATATGTTGACACACACTTGACACCTAGTATCATGAGAGGACAATCATTAGGCGTATGGGCTTTTAACCACTCTGGTAAACCGTAGTATATAGTTCGCACTACGGGCGTGTGTCGCGCTGGTCGCTACCCCCGCGGTATGTCAATTTCTGGAGTCTCGCTGGTCGCTACCCCCGCGGTATGTCAATTTTTGATGTCCATTGACGTGTGTGTGAGTTGTGAGGTAGATCGAGTAGCCTACCCTTGCCCATACGTTGAAAAGTTGTCCTCATTTGCATTCATATAGATTGTCATGTACAGCGTACTTATCTATTTTCAAACCATATGCATGTTTACTGTATTCAAATTGGCTTGTATTTTCTGTATCTTGTTACGTCCCTCTGAGGACCTGGTCCGCTGCCAGGTGTATATTTTCTTGAGTATTTGCAGAAGCGCAGATTTGGATGGTTACATGTGATCCGAGGATATCTTCTCTTCGAGCTGTGATGGATAGCTGGTATTCTTATATTGTGTTGTGGTGTTGTACTCATATTGTATTTGTTCTTATATTCGAGTTGGTAGTGGATTTGTTTCCATCCAACTATCATCCTTAGATACTTCTTATTGAGATCTAGTTTGTAGATACTGGTTATTTATTTCTATATAATTTTGGTGGATGAGATTTAGATTTTATCCTGTGACTTGTATTACATTTTATACCACTTGTGGATTTTATATTCATATTACAGCGTACGTATGGATTTGGTTTCATATATTGGAGTTGCCATATCCATGTGGCTGGCATGCTTACGTATCTTAGTCCTACGTATTTTTGGGACTGGGACGTGACATCGGGCGTACTTTAATACAAAGTGCTCCAAGCAAAGATAATGCACAATCATACTAAAGCGTACTTCTAGGATCTTGATGCACAATGATAAAAGTGTACTAGCTAGGAGCTTGGCGCATATATCTATCATTGGCGCACAAATAAAAGTACCTAAGCCACGACTTTGGTGCACTTTTATCAAGTATGCCAGTATTGAGGTTGGGCACACAAACAAGCGCAGGAAGGTCTATTGAAAGACAAAACACAAGGTCCAAGACATGGCTCAGCAGTAGAGATAACTCTACAGTGGAGAACACAATTCTCAAAAATGGTCAGAAGTACTTGCTTAGTCATTAAGTAATACGAAAGGCTAAAAAGTGCGCCATCTCTGGAGAATGCCATATAGTGCGTCACACAGCAAAGTGCGTCATTCTCCAGAAGGGACAGTGTGCCGGTAAGGAAATTTTACCAAAGTGCGCAAACTCTGCAATATTTGCAAAGTATGCCAAATTGGCTTTTAAGCAGTGGCATACATTCTTGATGACTTGCCGACCTATTCAAAAGTGCGCCAAGTAGGATTGGCGTACTTTTGAAGGAATTGCCTTAGTATAAAAGTATGTAGAAGTAGAAAAGTGCACCCAGAGTACTTAACATATCTTGGCATATTTTTTAAGATATTTGTGAAACACACACAAGTGTGATCACTGGAACTTCGCTTATGCGACAAGAGTTTTCTGCGTACTTTTGTATATATACTCAGGCCAACTTTGTATTCTCCCACTTGCTATTCTCGGGATCCAAGAACAATCCAATCCAAGGAACACAAAATCATCAATGAGACAAGTTCTAAGTGTTACCCAAAAATAAAATTGATCAAATGATAAACAAGCCATACTAAGAGTCAAAGCAAGATCCATGGTTGTTCCTCCGGTTGGCAAGATGTAATTGCCTACGGTCAAATTCTAGCCTAATACCAACACTACCAAGGTCACCCACGGACAAGGCCAAGCTCGACTGCTGCTCTATGTTGTGGAAGAAATGAAGAAGGAAAGAGAAATAAAAGGAAAAGAAAAGTAAAAGAAAGAGAATGTAATTTCTTATATAGTCAAGGGATTAATTGTAGGTCATTGGATCACAATCCATGCCTCTCCCCGGGTTCATCACAGCCACCTACCAAGAAAATAAAGGGACCAACAGTCCAAAGCATGCAAGTAAGAGAAAGTTACAAAATAACCTAAATATTGTATGAATAGCATAAAGCAAGATGTAAGCAATTAAACAATAAGCAAGCTATACTTGTATAATACGCGTATATCGGATACGTATACTAGAACAGTGAGACGAGTCTCATACCCCAGGCCCAGAATACTGGTGTAACCTCCCCAATTTTTCTGGGATATTTTTAATATATAAATATGAACTTTGGTTAATAAATAAATATAATAATAGTTTTATAATAATATTTTACAATAATTCTAATAATAATAATAATAGTAATAATAATAATGGTAAAAATGGTCCTAATATTAATGACAATAAAATAGATTATTAAATAGTATCAATATATAAATAGTTATTAATAATAATAATGTTAATAATATTAATGGTAATAATAAAAGTAAATAAAATAAAATAAAATATTCAAAAATGAAAATATATAGGAAAAGAAATAATAAAAGAAAGAAATAAAAAGAAGAAACTAAAAGAAAAGAAAGAAGAGACAAATAGTGCTAATAGAACCCCCCTACCCGCGTGAACCTTTTCCTCCGATGTGGTAACTGATGTCCTAATAGGA
The DNA here is from genome assembly GCA_036927795.1 of Iris macrosiphon. Taxonomy (NCBI): domain Eukaryota; kingdom Viridiplantae; phylum Streptophyta; class Magnoliopsida; order Asparagales; family Iridaceae; genus Iris; species Iris macrosiphon. The sequence continues at coordinate 143,847,002 of JAYESA010000010.1, forward strand.
CTTAGAAACCCCCCTCCCGTGGGTTTCAACCAAGCCAAAATCGAGTAGGAAAAGTAAAAAAACCCTCCTCTTTCACCCTATAAATACACCACATATACAAAGCCAAACCCTAAGTTAATTTCACAAACTTGTAGACAAACCCTAGACCTACCTCTGTCAAAGTCTCTGCACCGCCCCACGACGACTGGAGAGCTGCCACCGACCGCTCGAAGATGGCTGAAACGGACTGAGATTCGGCAGCAGCAATCAATTAAGGTATCTCCCTTCTCGCGCTTGTAACTTCTTCGATTCTCCATGGAATTCAATTTCGTTTGATTTTTTTGAAAGCCTATGTGACCCTCTTAAATACCCAGTAGGTAGTTTTTAATAAAATGCAAATAAAACTATGCAAAACTAGGAGCCAACTTGGGAAAAAACTATATTTTTATATTGCATTAAAATTGTTTAAACTCCCTAATTTAGGTTCTGTTTATTTCCAAACCATGCACGTTTTTTAAAATATGATTAAAGGCATTTATTGACAACATATAGAACAACAAAACCTTCATTTTACTTTTAATTAATTCGATTTACTCGTAGAATAAAATATGTCCAAAGTTGATTAAAAATTATGTTTTTCGAAACTAAAAACTTGTGATACGGAGTGCGTCCCAAAAAATTGGACCACTACGTCACATATTAGTTGATCCAAAAGGCACATATGGTATATTATGAAGTGTGGGCTTTCGCATAAGTTGATTTGGACGTGTGTGAGCGTCAAAAATAACCCATATCCGTAAAAAGTCTCTCGTATCGACGTTTTATAAATTACCTCATTAGTTGGTGCAAGCTCGTCGGAACACGAAAAAAATTATGCCAACGGATCTGTGGTATCATGCTGGTCCTGTGACCCAAGTTTCATACAATTTCGAGATATTTGACCGAATCGCAGTTTTACGGGCCCCACGGTTTGACTTGACGAGTAAATTTGTGATCGACTGACCAGAATTCAAAATTGGATATACCGTTGAGTTTATATCGTCGTTTATGATTTGTTTAACCTATAATTTGTCCAATTTAGATATCTTTACCTCCTGACATATTTTTAGCTGCAAAATAGACCATATATGGACACCGCTTTGATCCAAAATTACCATTTTTTGACTATCTCGTTGATTCTGGAGACGTTGGTGATGTTTATTTCAGCATCCAAAGATGTTCATTCATAGTTCCTACTTTTTGGTTTCTTGTGCTTGTCGTCTGGACGTCTAAATTACTCTGATTGATTGAAAGACAAGTATACCTTACCATAGTACTGTTTAGTTACATTCCTTTTCTGCATATTTAATTTCTATTGTTTATTTTCAATTATTTTGCTATATAAGACTGCGCATCAAAGAAAGACTTGGGTGCAATGACGGTTGCGTCATCTTTTGTTTTTATTTATATTATGCATGTTGACCTAGTTTATGAGACCACCCTATGATTGAGGCATCTTTATGTTTTATTTGGCCGAAACATATTTATTACACGAGTTATGAGTCTCATACAGGATACGGACTTACGTAATAGGCTGGCCACATCTACGTATAGGTCATGTGATGGATAAGGAATAACTGCTAATAGAAATATCATGTTTTAGCAGATTTAGCAGTTACTAGAGTTGTTTGCATATTATGGATTGACACGTTAATAGCATTGGGTGGGGATAATATTGAGTAAGCATATGTGACTCCTTCACACTTTCTTTTTTGTCCCGTAAGCTCAACCGAAGATGCAAGGCATTAGGATCCCATTATTTACTATAAGCCTATGACGATTGAAAGACGTTATGCTAGTGGCCCATGGATCTCCAAGAGAACTACGTCCATCCCATTATTTTAGCCAAATAGTCCATACACGAAAAGTATTCTTAACTGTATATCACATAGACTGGTTAGGAGACCATGTTGGATGTTTACTTTTAGTACTTTATTGGCATGCTTTTATGAATCTTATTACATCCCTCTGATGACCTGGTCCCTTTCCAGGTATAGACGATCAGGATTATCCGTAGGAGTACGGACCGTGACTTGACTCATCATTCTCTGTCGAGGAGGTCTTACCCTCCGAGTACCCATGATTACTTCATAGTGGAGGGATCTTCTAGCTGCTGTTTCTTTATTTGACATTTTATTTTATATTGGAGTTCTGACCTCCTCTATTATTTTGGTTGATATAGTAGATTGGTAGTGGATTTGTCTCTACCCGACGATTATTCTTTTATTACTTTGTACTTGAGACTTTTAGTTATTATTTTGGTACTTCTTTACTTATTCATGTGGATGAGATATAGCTGCTTGTGACTTGTGTTGACAATATATGTACCACTTGTGAATTATTTATTCATATTATAGTGTACGCGTACGTTATGATTTTTCTAACATATTGGAGTGTCATATACATATGGCTGGCATGCTATGTATCCCTAGTCCTATATATTTTGGGACTGGGGTATGACATATTTTTGTGGTGGCCCATGCAGGTCGAGAGTATATTGTCTCGGTTACGTTACTGTACCGAGCAAGCCTGTAAATAGGATTAGAGTATAGTATCTCATCCACTTACTTAATCACCTTCTTTGAATTCCAATTTCTTACTCTCCTTGACCGCTTGAATTGTATCTATCTTGAACTTGTTTTAACGTTGTCCTTATCTTCGTGTCCAGCAAGATGAATCCTTCTAACGAACATGTTTCTCTCCTTGCCATCACAGGAATATAGAATTTTGCCTTCATCGATAATGTCCATGACTACACCACTCTAGCCGGGACAATCATCGCAGGCAGGCCAGATACCCCTATCAATTTATACGGACCCTCAGACTCCAGTACCTTCGGTGGGGAACCAGACGCAGCAGACTACAACTCCCCAAGGTGGGAGTATGCCACCACCCCCACCCCAGTTTCTGTCTCAGTTCGCCTCGCAGATACCCTTTATGCCACTTTTATAGTTTTTGCAGCCTGACGGAAACGTTACCTCGACCCAGTTCATACAGGCTAAGCTGCATGCTCAGTGGCAGCATAATGAGCTGCTGAGACAAGATCGTATAGCTACAATGAACAGACCACCAGCCCCTGTACCAGCACCAGCCCCGGTTCTATGACCTTAAGAGGGAAATGTCAAGGGTTTTACTCAGGTGAACCCAAAGCACTTCGGAGGTACGGAGACTCCGCTGAAGGTCTTCGAGTGGCTCATCAGCACCAAAAAGTTACTAAAGGCATCGCAGTTACCAGTGTACCTATGGATGACAGTAGTAGACCTTCTACTTGAGGAAAACGTCCACCACTGGTGGAAGGCTGAGCAAAGGCAATATGGCCTCGACCAGACATGGAAGGACTTCTGCGAACTCTTTGACGAGAGATTTTTTTCCCACCAATGTTCGAGATGTTCACTATAACCAGTTCCTTTATCTCAAACATGGGATTATGACGGTAGATCAGTAGAACGTAAAGTTCAGTAGACTGAGTCACTTTGGCGAGATATTGATTGCTACCGAGTTGGAGAGAGCCAAGAGATTCCATACCGGGTTATCACTAGATATTAAGAGATTCACTACTACACAGTCGAGGATAACCCAGGCGGCAGTTTTGGAAGAAGAAAGAAGTTAGGTACTCCTTCTGAAGGAGACACATCAGATGCAGAGATGACCTGCACCAGCATCAACAACCGCTAGAGTGCCCTAGGGCGGACCCATTAGATGCCCCTTGGCATATTAGCAGCATCAGTAAAGAGCAGGACCTTATCAGCCCCGAGAGAAGCCTCTTTGCCATCATTATGGAAGTTAAGGCATATTCAGAGAGATTATCGAGTTCTTTTGGTCCATTTTATGAGATGCGGATCGGAACAACATTTAGTGAGGGACTATCCGGTGCAGCAGGCCTTGGCACTTCCTCAGCCGTTGTAGAGGCCAGCACTTCCAGCACCACGACCAGCTCAGTAGATGTCGAGACTAGGAATGCCAGGAATAGGAGCACCTTGACCTGTAACAGGTGGACGATTTCAGTGAGGACCACCGCTACCAACTCAGGAGGACCAATTTGTGAGGGTCAGGCGACAAGGACCTCCTTAGAGGTTTGGACAGGCTTTTGCTATGGAGATGGATGACATAGAGCAGGAGATTGATGTTATAGCAGGTATTACCCTTATTTCTACTTTTTTTGCTGTGACATTATTTGATACGGAAGCCACACTCTCGTTCATATCTTCTAGTTTTGTTGCCAAGTACAACATTGCCACTACACTCTTGTCTAGTTGTGTTAGAATTCTCACTGGGGAGGGGTTGTACCTGTTAGCCATTTTGTAGATCTTGTTCTGTAGTAATTCATGACAGAGAGATAAAGGCTCACCTCTTAATCTTTCCCATGCCGAACTTCGATGTTGTTCTTGGGATGGACTGTCTAAGCAAGTACCATGCTTTCTTTGATTGCTATAGAGAAGCATTATCTTTAGAGTACCAGGCCAGCCAAAGCTCGAGTTTGCATGAGGATCCACTGAGATGCATGATGGTGCTCAGATGGCATTGGACGACTTTATTTATCATCCTATCATTTCAGAGTTTCAAGACATATTTCCAGAAGATTTGCCAGGGCTACCTTAGGACAGAGATATAAAATTCTCAATTGAGTTAACCCTAGGAGCAGCACACATAGCGTCTCATGTTTATAGATTGGCAAAGAAAAAGATGGTTGAGATGAAGGCACAGTTGAAGGAGTTAGAGGATAAAGGATTCATTCGACCGAGTGCATCACCCTAGGGAGCTCCAGTATTGTTCGTACTCAAGAAGGATGGGTCAGTGCACATGTGCATTGACTACAGAGCTTAGAATGTTGTGACTGTGAAGAATAAGTATCCTCTACCGCGCATTGATAACTTGTTTGATCAGCTTAGTGGAGCCAAGATATTCTTAAAGATAGACTTGAGATCGAGATATCACCAGGTAAAGGTACGGAAGCAGGACATTCCGAAGACCGCATTTAGGATGAGATATAGACACTACGAGTTTATGGTCATGCCATTCGGGTTGACCAATGCTCCAACTATCTTTATGGACTTGATGAATCGAGTCTTCTATCAGTATTTGGACCAGTTCATGGTTGTTTCATAGATGACATCCTTGTCTATTCAAAAAGCCACGAGGAGCATGATAAGCATTTGTGGATTGTCTTAGAGATATTGATGAGAGAGCGGTTGTATACGAAGCTCAACAAATATGAGTTCTTTCTGGATAAGGACTCATTTCTTGGGTATGTCATCACTTGAGATAGCATTTTGATAGATCTGGAGAAAATCTCTGCAGTTGAGACATGGCCCATTCCTATATTAGCATCAGAGGTAAGGAGTTTTCTTAGACTTACGAGATATTACCGACGGTTCATAGAAAATTTCTCGAGGATAGAAGAGCCTATGACTCGGTTGACATGCAAGGACCGAGAGTTCAAATGAACGGATGGGTGTCAAGCCGCTTTTGAGGAGTTAAAGAAGCAACTGACCACAGCACCATTGTTTACCATTCCATCATGATCAGGAGGCTACGTGATCTACAGCGACGCATCAGGAAAAGGATTACGATGCATATTGATGCAGCATGGCAAGGTGATTGTATATGAATCTAGACAGTTAAGAGTACATGAGAAGAATTATCTAACTCATGACTTGGAGCTTGCAGTCATTATTTTTTCCTCGAAGATATAGAGACAATATTTATATGGGGAATGAGTGGAGATCTATACCGAACACAAAAGTCTCAAGTATGTCTTTATGCAGAAGGTGCTGAATATGAGACAAAGACGGTGGCTTAAATTGATGAAGGACTTCGGGATAGAGCTATATTATTACCCGGGCAAGGCTAACGTAGTAGCAAATGCGTTAAGCCGTAAGCCTATGGCACTATTCTTGATGATGCGAAGAGAATTACTGGAGGACTTGCAAGATCTTGGCATTAAAGTTGTATTATCAGGAGCAGACAGGCACTAGCCAACTTGCAAGTGCAGTTATCGCTAGTAGAGAGGATCAGGGCAGCTTTGCCTACGGATGCTAGAGTTAGGAGGATGAGAGAGAGGACCGAGGCAGGAGAGCATATAGGGTTTCGAATTCATGCTGATGGGATATTACGATGTGGTGATCGTCTATATATTCCCAATGGAGAGCATCAACAGGAGATGATGGCAGAGGCTCATAGTTCGATATATTTCATTCATCCTGGAGGCACCAAGATGTACCACAACTTACGACAGTATTTTTGGTGTCATGGGATAAAGAAGGAGATAGCTCACTTTGTGGCCAAATATTTGGTGTGTCAGCAGGTCAAGGCTGAACACTAGAGGATAGCAGGGTTATTGCAACCACTTTCAATCCATGAGAAAGTGAGAGCACATCACTATGGACTTTGTCATGGGCTTCCCGAAGAGTCCAAGTAGGCGAGTTGCTATATGGGTGATAGTAGATCAACTTACCAAGTCCGCTCATTTCTTTCCTTTATGAGTTGGCCAGTCTACAGAAGCTTTGGCTGACTTATACATAAGACATATCGTGAGATTACATGGCATTCCAGTTAGCATTGTGTCAGACAGAGACTCGAGTTTCATATCCTAATTTTAGAGGAGCTTGTAGGAGAGTCTTAGGACTCGTCTGAAGTTCAGTACGTCTTATCATCCGCAGACAGACGGACAGTCAAAACTTATTATTCAAACGCTGAAGGATTTGTTGAGAGCATGCATATTGGATTTTGAGGATCATGGGAGGACCACCTACATATTATGGAGTTTTCCTACAATGATAGCTATCAAGTGAGCATCTAAATAGCTCTGTTTGAAGCTTTGTATGGGAGAAAGTCTAGGTCTTCCTTGTGTTGGAGCGACATAGATAAACGTCAGATCTTGGGGCCAGAGTTGGTTGTCAGCACTGTGGAGAAAGTAAAGAGGATACAGGGGCACTTGCGAGCAGCACAAGACAGACAGAAGTAGTGGACATATTTTTATCGTCGTCTTTTGGAGTTCAAGAAAGGCGATCATGTCTTCTTGAGGATATCACCAACTAGAGGCACTATTCTCTTCGGGGGATGCGGCAAGTTGAGTCGAAGGTACATTAGACCATTTGACGTACTGGAGCGAGTTGGAGAAGTTACGTATCGACTGGCACTACCACCTTCACTTAAGGGAGTGCATGATGTATTCCATGTGTCACAACTAAGGCGATATATGGTAGATAACAGTCATGATATCGATCACTCCGAGATCATCATTGGGCCGAGTTTGTCATACCAAGAACAACCCGTGAAGATTCTTGATTATCGAGAGAAGGTGTTGAGGAATCAGTCGATTCCTTTGGTTCGTGTGGCATAGAGACATCACTCGACAGGAGAATTCACTTGGGAGCACGAGGATGACATGCGCAAACATTTTTCGTATTTGTTCGAAGAGCAAGGTATGATTTTACTTTGTTCTTTTCTGCCGTATAACATTCTTATTTTCCTATCATGCTTTAGTTTTAATTTTGAGGGCAAAATTTTTGTAAGTTGGGTAGAATGTAACCGCCCTATTTTTCTAGAATTTTTGTAATGTATAAATAGGAAATTTGGTTAATAAATAAATATAATAATATTGTACAATAATGCTAATAATAATAATAATAATAATAATAATAATAATAATAATAATAATAATAATAATAATAGTAATAATAATGGTAAAAATGGTAAAAGTGGTCCTAATATTAATGGCAATAAAATATATTATTATATAGTATCAATATATAAATAATTAATAATAATAATAATGTTAATAATACTAATGGTAATAATAAAAATAAATAAAATAAAATATTAGAAATAAAAAATATATAGGAAAATAAATAATAAAAGAAAGAAAAACTAAAAGAAAAGAAAGAAGAGACAAATAGTGCTAATAGAACCGCCCAGACCCACGTGAACCTTTTCCTCCGACTTGGTAACTGAAGTCCTAATAGGACTTAGAAACCCGCCTCCTGGGGGTTTCATCCAAGCCGAAACCGACTAGGAAAAGAAAAAAAATCTCGTCTTTCACCCTATAAATACACCACATATACAAAGATAAACCCTAATCTAATTTCACAAACTTGTAGATAAACCCTAGCCCGACCCTTGCTGAAGTCTTTGTGCCGCCACACGACGACCGGAGAGCCTCCGCCGACCGTCCGAAGTTGGCCGAAACGGACTGAGATTCGACAGCAGCAATCAGTTAAGGTATACCCCTTCTCGCTCTTGTAACTTCTTCGATTCTCCATGTAATTCAATTTCGTTTGATTTGGTGGAAAGCCTATGTGATCCTCTTCAATACCCAGTAGGTAGTTTTTAATAAAATACAAATAAAACTAGGTAAAACTGGGAGCCAACTTGGGAAAAATTATATTTTTATATTGCATTAAAATTGTTCAAACTCCCAAATTTTGGTTTTGTTTATTTCCAAACCATGCACTTTTTTCAAAATCTAATTGAAGGCGTTTATTAACAACATATAGAACAACAAAAAGTTTCTTTTACTTTAAATTAATTTGATTTACTCATAGAATAAAATATATCCAAAGTTGACAAAAAATTATGTTTTTCGAAACTAAAAACTTGCGATACGGAGTGCGTCACGACAAACCGGACCACCACGTCATGTACCAGTTGCTCCGAATGATGTGTATGGTATATCCAAATGTGTGGGCTTTCGTGGAAGTTGATTTGGAAGTGTGTGAGCATCAAAATCAACACGTATCCGTAAAAAAAATCATATCGACATTTTACAAATTCTCCATTAGTTGGTACATGCTGGTCGGAATACGACAAAACTTGTGCCAATGGATCCATGGTATCACGCTGGTCCTGTGACCCAAGTTTCACACGATTCTGAGACAGTTGATTGAACCACAATTTTGTGGGCCCCACGTTTGACTTGACCGGTGAATTTGTGATCGACTCACCGGAATCCAAAATTTGATATATCGTTGAGTTCATATCGTCGTTTAGGATTTTTTTTACCTATAATTTGTCCTATTTAGAGACCTTTACCCCTAGCATATTTTTTGGTACAAAGTGGACCACATATGGACACCGCTTTGAACCAAAATTACCGTTTTTTGACTATCTCGCTAATTTTGGAGACGTTAGTGATGTTTATTTTAGCATCCAAAGACATTCATTCATAGTCCCTACTTATCAGTTTCTTGTGCTTATCGTCTAGATGTCTATATTACTTTGATTGCTTGACAGGCAAGTATACCTTGCCATAGTACTATTTAGTTACATTCCTTTCCTGCATATTTAATTTATGTTATTTATTTTTATTTATTTTGCTATATAAAATTGTGCGTCCAAGAAAGACTTGGGTGCAACGACGGTTGCGTCGCCTTTTATTTTTATTTATATTATGCATGTTGACCTAGTTTTACAAGACCACCCCATGATTGAGGCATCTTATGTTTTATTTGGCCATGACACATTTGTTACACGAGTTGTGAGTCTCATGTAGGACACAGACTTGCGTATTAGGCTGGCCACCTTTACATATTGGTCGTACGATAGATAAGGAATAACTGCTAATAGAAATATCATGTTTTAGCAGACTTAGCAGTTACTAGAGGTGTTTGCGTGTTATGGATTGACACGTTAGTAGCATTGAGTGAGAAGAACAATAAGTAAGCATATGTGACTCCTTTACACTTTATTTTTTGGCTCGTAAGCTCCACCGGAGATGCGAGGCATTATGATCCCATTATTTACTGTAGGCCTATGACGATCGAAAGGCGTTATGTCAGTGGCCCCTGGATCTCCAAGAGAACTATACCCATCCCATTATTTTGGCTAGATAGTCCATAAGCAAAAAAGTGTTCTTAACTACATATCACATAGACTGGTTATGAGACCATGTTGGATGTTTACTTTCAGTACTTTATTGGCATACTTTTATGTATCTTGTTATGTTCCTCTGAGGACCTGGTCCCTTTCCAGGTATAGACGATTAGGATTATCTGCAGGAGTATAGACCGGAACCTAACTCACCATTCTCTGTCGAGGAGGTCTTACCCTCCGAGTACCCATGATTACTTCATAGTAGAGGGTTCTTCTAGCGACCTTTTTTATTTGATATTTTATTTTGGAGTTCTGACCTCCTCTATCATTTTGGTTGATATAGTAGATTGGTAGTGGATTTGTCTCCACCCGACTATTATTCTTTTATTACTTCATACTTGAGACTTTTAGTTATTATTTTGGTACTTCTTTACTTGTGCCTGTGGATGAGATATAGCTGCATGTAACTTGTGTTTACAATATATGTACCACTTGTGAATTAATTATTCATATTATAGCGTACGTGTGTGTTATAATTTTTCCAACATATTGGAGTGTCATATACATACGACTGGCATGATACGTATTTCTAGTCCTATGTATTTTTGGATTGAGGTGTGACAACTGGAGAGCGGGGGCTGACAAAGCCAGCTACGTATACCAGAGTACTCTAGTACCCCAAAATACGGTCACGACTGTGAATAGACATAGGAGGTTAATGCTACAAGCCATCAGTCAACCTAGGTCAAGCAATCATAGTGTCTCAATCACAAGCAGAAAATTACAATGTATAAGAAAATATGATCATTAGAAGCAAAACAGTAAAGCGTCACAAACCATATATACATAGTTGATCAAGAAGCTAGTAATACAAAATGAAGAACTAGCAAGAGTGTAAGTCATACATAATCAACTCTAGATATAATCTAGAATATGCTAATCATGTCATACCAGTAGGTGATATAACAAGTCCAAAATATGAGCTAACAGGTGCTTGGGGCTAAATGCCACAAAAGAATATGTACAATAAGCCGCTGAACAAGATAAGAACCCACTCAATCGATTTGGTGCTCCATGTGGTTACCATCTTCGGGAATAGACGGAAGATCCTCTGGCTCTTCTACCGGATCTGGCCAAGCAAAACCAGTAGGGCCAGACCCCAAATAGTAAGTACCACAAAGAAGGCCAAACTAATAAACTAAAACCAGCAATACAACAAAGAGCTACAATATCCTAAGCAATATGCAACTACCAGGTATAATATAAAGTGCACCAAAAAATAAGAAAATAAAACAAGAAACATGTAAAAAAAAAACTAGACGGGGACATGTACGGGATCATGCAAGGAGAACATAAGCATATAAGTAAACTAGAATAAAAAAGTAACGAAAAAGAACTAGTACAGTATCGAGATCATGGCAAAGGAATCATGTAAGGAACAGTGCATATAAGTAAAATAACATACAAGATAATAGATAGGAGTACACCACAATGGGTCACCGTCAGGCAAGCAAGATAATATAAGACAAGATAACACATGGACTCCATCCATCAATCACGGCCAAGCAAGAAGTACGGCTTGCTGTGTTAGCTAACTAGGGTTATCACAAGTCCTAATTACTAACAAATGTAATATAGGATTTTCATATGGTCTTATGCCTTCCAGATTGTCAAAGCTACCCAAATATCGGACGACAGTAAAGTAAATACTAGTGGATAAACCACCCCTCGGAGAGATGTGCACCTAAATCCAAGTTACACAAAGGTGAACTTGAGTAAGTCAATTTAATATGCCACTACTAGAATCCTGTCAGGCCCTGGACCCAAAATACTAGAAAGCGGGGGCTGAGAAAGCCATCTACGTATACTAGAGTACTCTAGTACCCCAAAATACGGTCACGGCTATAAATAGACATGGGGGGTTAATGTTACAAGCCATCAGTCAACCTAGGTCAAGCAATCCTAGTGTCTCAATCACAAGTAGAAAATCATAATACACAAGAAAATATGATCATCAGAAGCAAAATAGTAAAGTATCCCAAACCATATATACATAGGTGATCATGAAGCTAGTAATACAAAATAAAGAACTAGCACGATTGTAAGTCATACATGATCAACTCTTGCTATAGTCTAGAATATGCTAATAATGTCATGTCCATTTGGTGATATAACAAGTTCCAAATATGAGCTAACAGGTGCTTGGGGCTAAATGCCACAAACAAATATGTATAATAAGCAGGTAAATAAGATAAGAACCCACTTAATCGATCTGGTGCTCCGTGTGGTCACCATCCTCGGAAATAGACGAAAGATCCTCTGGCTCTACTACCGGATCTGACTAAGCAAAACTAGTAGGGGAAGACCCCAAATAGCAAGTACCACAAAGGAGGCAAAACTAATGAACTAAAACCAATAATACAACAAATAGATACAATATCCTAAGCAACATGCAACTACCAGGTATAATATAAAGTGCACCGAGAAACAAGAAAATAAAATAGGAAACATATAAAGAAAATTAGACGAGGACATGTACGGGATCATGGAAGGGGAACATAAGCATATAAGTAAACTAGGAGAGAAAAGTAACAAGAAAAAAACTAGTATCGGGATCATGGCAAGGGAATCATGTAAGGAACCATGCATATAAGTAAAATGACATACAAGACATTAGACGAGAGTGCACCACGATGGGTCACCATCCGATAAGCAAGACAATATAAGACAAGACAACACATGGAATCCATCTATCAATCACGGCCTAGCAAGAAGTATGGCTTGCTATGTTAGCTAAATAGGGTTATCATAAGTCGTAATTACTAACAAATACAATATAGGATTTCCATGCGGTCGCATGCCCTGCAGACTGTCCAAGCTACCCAAATATCGGACGATAGTAAGTAAATACTAGTAGATACACCACCCCAGGAAAGATGTGCAACTAAATTAAAGTCACACAAATGTGAACCTGAGTAAGTCAATTCAGTATGTCCCATACGACGGTGAGCTGGAAATGTGCACTACTCGATGGCATGCTACAAGTTTATTTGTCAGTAAAATATTGTCGGGGCACGGGACTGCATGCAACCATGAGATCCTCCCCCAATTCTCTAATTATTTAAGCTAGTTATTAACCTTAGCAATTTATTTCAGGATTTCAGGTGTGGCATTCCATAGAATCCATCCTAGACATGATGATTCCTGTATGAATGAACTAGACAAGATAATATTTTAGCAAGCACAAGCACAAGCACAAGACTATACAAGAATACAACCAAACAGTTATAGGCATAACGAGCGTACACTATAACAAGCCACAACAAGATTATACGAGATTGGTGTATAATAGGTAGGAGGCCTAAACTATACCGGGACTGGTACAAGATAGATGTATAATGGGTCAGTGTCCCCAAAACTATACACAACAGGTGTATAATGGATTTATGGCCCCAAAACTATACATGATGTCAAGCCAAGATTGGCACAATCAATCAACGAGAGTGTACCACGATGGATCACTATCGGGACTGGTACTGGACATATGTATAATGGATAAGTTTCTCCAAACTATATGCAAGCCAGAAAAATGGTATAATAGGTAGGCGCCCCAAACTATACAAGGAGCCTGGACTGGTCTGGACAAATGTATAATGGATAGTTGTCTCCAAAACTATGTACGACAAGTGTATAATGGGTAAGTGGCCCCAAACTATACAAAATATCAGGTCGGGTCGGGTAAACAAAATAGACAAGAAGAGTCGGGAAATAGTACAAGAAAATAATACATGCAATATGCGCATAAGCGCCAAACAAAAAGCAACAAAAAGTACAATAAAAAAATAAACACATAAAAAAGAGTACACGACCGGTATACCGTCGATATACTACAATATACCGTCGGTATACCGTCTAGACCAATTCTAGGAAGACAGGAAGAACAAGAAAGGGGAATCGGTATACCATCGGTATACTTTATTATACTATCAATATGCCGGTCTAGAGATAGCAAAAATACAACAAGTTTTGGATTCCAACAAATTGTTATACCGTCGGTATACTACAGTATACCGTCAGCATACTGGTCCAAGTCACAACAGGTTCTAGGATTCTAAGTCGAGCCAAATTGGTATATCGTCGGTATGCGGTTCCCATAGGCAATTCTAGGAAAAATAAAATCAAGACGGGTATTTCGAAACCGAAATCATATTCCGAAACTCAATACCAGAATAAGAAAAATTAGCGACGCAGAAAAGAATCGCCAAATCGCTAAATTACGTCGCCAATACTAAGTAGCGACATTTTAATTTAGTCGCCAAAAAGCTAGTCGATGATCAAACGACATCGAGAAACATAGTTATAGTGACGTAATTTAGCGACGTTTAAAAGTCGCAAGAACGGCGACTCTTAGCATCTCAGGTCACCAAGTTTGTGACATTTTATTTTAGTCGATAATTATCGTTAAATTTAGCGACAACTTGTGACATAATCAGCGACAAAAAGCTGACATGGCCAAAATTGCCATGTCAACAATATTTAGCGACGATTAACGACATAAAATAAATTATTTGACAGTTTATCGACGCCATTAGCGACTCATATGGACGTCAATGAACGTCACTAAACATCACTGAACGTCGCTAAGATTGAAAAAAAATGAATGCCTGCAATATCACAGTATAACATGCCAGCAGTATGATCATATTTTAAATAAATAGACAGACCCGGAGCAACCCTTCGTTGAATTTCTTGGGTTTGTTGACCCCTTCAGTGGAACACTCAACACAGGTACAATCACACAACAACAATGATAAAATAACTCAATAAAAAGCACTAAGGCCCGAATATAGTCATACAATATCTAGTCACAATAAAAATATACAAATAAGTCACACAATAAAAGTGTACAAATAATAACTACAAACTCCCATGAATGGGCCAATACACACATGTCAAAAATACTACTACTGATCAGGAGGAGGAGCCACGTCGAATCTGAGATAATAGGGCATCAAACTGCTCCTGTATAAACTTCATGGAACCTGATGCAGGAGTCGATGTAGATGACGATGCAGGAAGACCAGGAGGACGTTGTTGCTCCAACTCTGTCAGTCGAGCGTCGCAAGTATCCATGATAGATAATAACCTCCTAGTACTATGCTCCATTCGATCGCCCATCTAAAGATGTAATGCCTACATCCTAGATAGTGAAGTGCCCATGGTCTCCACTCGATCGCTCATCTCAATATATGATGCCTGCATCCTCGATAGTGTGGCATCCATGGTCAACTATGACTTATACAGTGATGTCACGTTGTGCTCTGTCGACGTGGCCAGATCCCTCGGCTCCATGATGCTACACTCCAGCGATTTAAAATGTGCTATGAGTGTCGCATCATCCGTCTGTGGCTGTACCGTAATCCTCTCCATCAACTCATCACGCAGAGATGCGATCTGAAGGTCAACTCTCTCCTAGGTTCGCTGTGACTCCTGGGAGGGCTGTGGGGTATACACATTGGCAGAGGGTATCCTAGAGGACTGTGATGCAAAATAGGCACCGTAGGATCCCATACCGTAGTATGTACCCCTATGTAGACCACCAATGGATCTCATCCACAGCTCGTCATCAGACGAAGGTGGGTGGGCCGGGGGTTTCGAGGAACTATCCCCCTCTCCAGGTGTGGTTGGGTCGACTCTTCGTGGAGCCTCGTATACTCATCCTAGAAAAATATATATCTGTCGATAAGCGTACTACTTACTATATATCTTAGGTACTTATTACTAATTAGATGTATTTTTTCTAAGTTATATCAAAATTAACATAACATAAGAGTAATACTTACGTAGCTCTGCGTCGCCCTATCATCGATAAGTTGTCCCCCTTCCTATGAGTGGCGAGGAACATTGTCACCATGTTCACGTTCTCACCCCTATAGACCTATTAAGATATATATTATTTGTTATTAAAGTAAAAAAATTAGGCCACGATGAATAAAAATTATATGTATACAATGAAAAATATACCAAGCAACATAAATATTCTGTCATCAAAATCGACTCACAACACCACTTTCCCGCGCTCTACCGAGCCGCCTTGGCCTTCTCTAACTTTTTTCTATACCTATCCTCGTTGAATCTAGCCCTCATCGCAGTCCATTGTTCAGACATGATCCAGCCTTGGATCAGTTTTCCTTCACGATCACGAGCCTTCTAATCATTCATAGTATCACGGATGAGCTTGATGATGATGGAAGGAAACTGCTGCTCGATTTGTGCGGCTCGGTATGGTGGATAGAAATATATTCTCTATAAGAAGTACAATAGTTAGTTATAAAATATTAACATAAAAATATTAATGATGTTAAAATCAAATATACTTTTACCTTGAAGTGCGTAAACCAGAATGTTTTTCTCTCTTCCGAGTAGTTTATCCATGGCCCACCATAGTTTTGCCATAGAAAATATCCCAGTGCTCTCTGTACCGCCAAGGGACGATATATATATACATTGATAATTAAACTCATTAAAAAGTAAATATATATATATATATATATATATATATATATATATATAAGAAATAAATAAATAACTAATTAACTTACTTTGTAGGGCCATTGGCCCAAATCTCCATTGTCGTCTTATCCGGCGGAGCGCACGGAGGATTGCTCTGATATGAAGACGGAGTCGACTCAACCGCCATCTCCTCCTCTTTCTCTGTGGTACTGTCAGCAGCAGGAATACTGGATGGAGCATGAATACTAGACGGGATACTCTCGGGCCTGGAACTACTGGTCCCAGGAGTATTGCCACGTGCGATCGTCACAGTCGTAGTCTGAGGTACTACTGGTCGATAGTATGGAGTACTCGGGGATGAGGATCGGGAAGGAGTATCTGTGTCCTGAAGAGTACGTCTAGAGGATCTACCACGGGAATATGATCCGCGTCATCCAGACATATCTGAGAACAACATATAATAATTAAATATATATACAAAGATATTTAGATTATATGACATAAATAAATACACAGAAGTTGTGAACTAGGCCACAATAAAATTCTAAATGATAAAAGTGTCACCATCATAAAACATAAGTATGTATCACTGTCACAAACATAAGTATCATAAAACTAGGCCACAAATACACAGAGATATGTATGTATCACCGTTACAAATATAAGTATCACACAACTAGTATTAAATGAATTTTATTTAATTTTCAATCATCATCTGAAAATTTATTTTGTTCGTCTTCCTTCTCATCCTCCTCTTCATCTTTACTTTCATCTACTTCGTCATCATCTTCCGATACTTCTACCTCTTCTACTTGATAAAATATGTCATGAGTAACTTTCGTTGAGTCCACATCTATAATATTTACAACAAGAGGTAGGTGATCTTCCTGATAAGCTATTTCGTCAACGTCAAAGATATTTCTAGCTTTAGTCTTACAGACTTCCAACCAATCCGACCTCCCAGTTCCTCGTTTAGGATAAATTGTGAGTATACTATCTGAGCTTGACTTGATAGAATAAATGATTCATATCCTTGATATCGACGTCGGTAGTTTATATCCACAAGACCATGCTTGTCAATTTTTTAACCTTGATCTTGGATGGGATCGAACCACTCATACTTGAATAACACGATCTTAGCAGGCTCTGTGGCATAATTATATGTCAACTCCACAATCTTTCGTAAGACGCCAAAGAAATCAATGCTTGGATCGATGTCTTTGTATTTTAAAGATTTGATATACAAACAACTATTTTTCGTAGAACCGAGATCCGGGAAGCTATCTCTTATTAGGGTATTTTTTGACTATTTTTCGTAGCCACCAAGTATTAATTATGTTGTCAAGCATATTCTTCTCAATATGTATGACATCAAGGTTATGTCTGATCATATAGGTGCTCCAATATGGCAGGTCCCAGAATATGCTCATCTTTGTCCAGTTATGAGTTTAACCAAATCCATCACACTTGTACCCCCTTGTAGGATCTTCGATAGCACTTGGAATCTCTGACCTCCTCCCATATAGTGTCTCCAGACCACCTTGGCGGTGGATCGGCCTTCTCTACAAAACCGACACGGAACGCATTCCTATTCCTCCTGAACGGATAATCTTTCAACAAGAATTGTCGATGACAA
The DNA here is from genome assembly GCA_036927795.1 of Iris macrosiphon. Lineage (NCBI taxonomy): Eukaryota > Viridiplantae > Streptophyta > Magnoliopsida > Asparagales > Iridaceae > Iris > Iris macrosiphon. Next base: position 143,864,979 of record JAYESA010000010.1, read on the forward strand.
TCAAAGAAGTACGATTTTCCTCCGTATTTTAAATGGAAAGCCTTAGTACGGTCCATGCAATACGGACATGAGCGACGACCATGAGTGCTCCATACCGATAATATTCCATAGACCAAAAAGTCGTTGATGGCCCACATAAGTGCTGCCCTCATCAAAAAATTTTGCTTTCTGAAAATATCATACGTGTTGGTGCCTACTTTTCATAGTTGATTTAACTCATCTATCAATGGCTGTAAGTACACATCAATATTTCTCTTGGGATTGATCAGACCCGAAATGATAACGGTTAGAAATATATACGGAGACTTCATGCACATCCAAGGCGGTAAGTTATACGGGGTGACAATCACAGGCCAACACGAATACTGGGATCCCGAAAGTCCAAATGGGGTAAAACCATCGGAGAAGAGCCCCAATCTGACATTATGCAAATCCAAAAAAAAATTAGGATACTCTCAATCAAAGTGTTTCCATGCTTCTCCATCAGATGGATGATGCAACACTTCTTCGATCTATTCCCTGCTGTGCCAACTCATATTTTCGGTAGTCTCCTTCACCATAAATAACCTCTGTAACCGCGGAGTCAAAGGGAGGTAGTGCATCGAACCGGTCGACTTTCTTGTACCGAGAGTCTTTCCAGTACCAGTTGCCTTGTTGTGATCTACACCACAAAATTTGTACACTGCTTGATCTTTGTCTTCTTTATAGTACAACATGCACCCGTTGTGACACGAATCAATTTTCTCATATCCCACCATAGCGATCTAACTATTCTCTTAGATCGGTAGATGTCTTTAGGTAACATGGCACCCTCTAACAAGATCTCTATAATCAACTCGATCAGTCGGTTGTAGCATTCTTGCGATATGTTAAAATCAGACTTTATGCTCAATAGCCTGGTGACTACCTCTAACTGTGAACGATCCTCACAACCAGGATGCAATAGAGTCCTTGCATTCTCCAAAAACTCCATAAATTTTGCAGCATTGATATTTGGTGCCTCCTCAGCTGCTTCATGATTGTCCAGATCAAAAGTAGGCCCCGCAGCATCGAAAACCATATTCACGTACCCGTCGTCGAAATTAACCTGCTCGTAGATATTCATATATGACTCAATCTAAGGCTCCTGCTCTGATGTTAAAAGCACAAGCTCTCCATATGAGGTCCACTGATAGTAATTTAGAGTAAAATCCCTCGAGTACAAATGATATGTCACATGCACTTCTGGACGATGTTTTAAGTTATGATATTTCACACACGGACACTTAATTTTTGTGCCGTCCCTATACTCAGGGAACGCCTTAGCGAACTGCAGGAACTGCTCTACTTCCTCTATGTATTTATCCCGCACACCGTACATGTCATCAGGATGACGGTTGTACATCCACAAATGATAATGCATGTAGTAATTCAGATCTATTTCTAGATACTTCTGCAAAGATGAATATACATCGTTCAAGTATATTATCTAAATTTTCATCAAAGTGAGTATTTAATTCATATCGTTGGTATTCGAGTTGTGATACATGAGTATCCATATCGTGACTCATGAGTATCTATAAAATAAGTAAATAGATAAGTTTGATATTGATTTCCAAGCCTAGATAATATGTGAACAAGAAATACGTGGATACTCACATACTCAATATACTCACTTGTATCTTGACCTAGCTAGAAACCTAATAAGAAATAGGTAAATGAACCTAGAAATCATGAGACCTTTGGCTCTACCTTACGCTCTAGTGTCGAAAGCCATGAGACTAAAATATAAAAGAGAAGAGAAGACTTATGTCTCATGGCTTTCGGTACTAGAACGGAAAGTAGAGCCAAAGATTTCAAACTCCAATAAATGGACGTCTCATGGGTTCCGGTACTTTGGGTTCCAAGTTGATAATTGGATTGGCCTATATAGCTAAACTAGTCAATACTAGGCTTATCAAGTCATTCTAGGTTAATACCTTGCTATACTAGGTTTCTAAGTTATACTAGTTAATATAGACTATACTAGCTGTCATGACCCGCACCTGCATAATCGGGACACGAGTACGTGGGTACGTCCAGCCTATACCGCAGCATCGATAGTAGAACGTTGTCTAGGTTATCATTATCTATCTAACTATTATACTAGTACAACCAGTACTACCATGTACTCAATCACAATAATCTAAAAGAAGAACGAACAAGAAAGATAATCAATAATATTCTACAAGAAGGAAACTAGACAAGACATGAAAGAAGGAACACTAACTAATCTCTACAATAGTCACCTCAAGGCCATAGGGTAAGAGTAGTCTTGTTTATAACACCATTCTGATATCCCGAAATGGAGAGCACAACCATCACTGAAAAATATTCTCCAATCAGAAAAGGAGCAAAGTACATACCTCTGAAAGCAGTTCCAGAAGCATAATAGAGCATATATAACAAATAATAGAAAATAATACAAGATAACTAACAATAGTAAATAACAATGAACTGGAGTGAATAGGTAATATATTGGAAGGTAAAGAACATACAATATGAATAGCTGAAAGTGATAAAAGTAGATATACTAGCTAATGTGCCATAGAGTACAAGTTCATTATGTGATCGGTTTGTGTTAAACACGAAAATAAGCACACTAAACACGAGCAGTGTGTGAACACAAATATAACAAGGTAACACGATTACATGTGTGATATATAATCGACATATACATGAATATAAGAGAGCTTTGATCACATAACCAACTCCTACTCCCCCATCCCCAACCAATACTCATGGATCCAATCACGATACGTTACGAACATGAATATAAGCACACTGATCACGAGCAGCGTGTGAACATGAAGTACACTAAAATTAATACCCGATACACACGATAAAATATATGTGAAGGAGTACCCACTGCACACGGTAGAAAATAATATCTCATGACAGGATCCATTTAATACCAGTCCGTGTAGCCACTGTGTCGAAATCAAGTATACAGTTCTAGAATAAGTGATATATACACTATCATGCAATAAAAACTAATAAAGAGATGTACTCATTTGGAATCTAGGGTAAAGTATCAATCTGTATCCAAAATGGTGCTCCGAAGACATAAATATGAAAATTTACATCAATAAAAGGTTTTGGAATGATATCAAGCTAAACTAGTCTATTTCTAGGTCATTAGGCCAATTCTAAGTCAAAATAGTCAAACTAGGTTAACTCTAGGTCAAACTAGTCAAACTTGGTCAAACTAGCTATTTCTAGGTTGTATGAGTCCATCTCTAGGATATTAGGTCCATATACGAGGTATCTAGACTATACTAGCTATAATAGGATACTAAAGTATCAATACTATACCGTATCGTAAGATATGCAAAATATGATATAAGAAAGTACTATACAATATATATAAATGTAATATATATTAATATTTCCTAGCTAAAACTAGTACTAATGGATACCTTGGCTTTGAGCCAACACGGCATCACAAAAGCTATACCCATCTTGATACACAAACTCAATACCTTGAGTAACTCTAATACCTAGCAATTACCTTGGTATCACAAGGTAATACTAACTAACAATACTAACTTACCTATATTATTAATAACTAGCTAACCAAGGTATATAGATATACCCATATATATATTTAACTCATAATAACTAACATTACTTCTATAACTACTAACTAATACATATCAAATATATACACTAACTAATCATGATACTCTAACTAAATACTAACATATACTAACTATCATCATTAACTAGATATTTTTAATAACAACTAATAACATTAACTACTTATATACTAGCTGATACATATTAACAGAGCTAAGGTATCTAACTCATTACTCAACTAATACTAACACACAACCACTGACCATAACTAATCATAACTTATATCTGACAACGTAACTTATCTAACATCAATATAAACCAATATCAACATCGAACTTACGACATACCTACACCTTACAACTAAGCCAATACCAACCCCAATACTATCACCTGATCCCTCACCTTACCTAGATACCCCAATGCCTAAACCTCACCCTTACTTCCCGAGCTCCTACTTGTTGTTGGTGCTCTAACTCAGGTCTGTACCAGACCTGGCACTTCCCTCTCTGACACATGATACTTTTACTCTTATTCCCTTCTTTGGAAAAACCAAGAGCAACACATCCTTCACTTGTATAGTCATAGGACTGTTGCGCACTTCACACCATCACCTATAATGCACATCACCACAATAATCTGTTGTTGCTCTAAATTACTCTAAAACTATATCACATAATTGGTGCTACTGTAACACAGGTTAAACTCTCCCCCTTGTAACCTACTGCAGAGGCCATAACACACATTGCTGAATTCTCATACTCCAACACTCTTCACTATTCCAACACTCTTCACTGCTCCAAACTACACATACACTCTTGCAGTTCCTTAATTCAAAGCAATGGCTGTTGCCTTGCCCAAGTGTTCAGCAACACATGATTGCTACATCCAACCTGCTGTACACATGATTGCTACATCCAACCTGCTGTGCTTGCACAGCAGGTCCCCTACTGCTGCTGCTCCTGAGCAGCACAGTGCTGTAACCACTGTTGTTCATCACAACAAGGTCCCCGAACCCGACTGCACTGCTGTGCACACATGTGCACAGCCTCCACATGTTGCTGCTGTGCACACAAAGGTGCTCAGTCCTATCAAACCCTCTCTTATTAGTGTTCATAATGAACACAGTCCATAAGTAAAACCAACAGTGAACATACCAACAAAACTAACTCCAACAGTGCTCATAACTCACCATATCAGTCCACAATCCTCAATACACCTTAATACACATATATATAATAAGTATAAACATAGGTAGATCAATATCAAATCAATATATATCTATATATATCATATACACATCAATAACCATACTCAAATAGCTACACACGAGTCTAATTAAAATAGAATATAAAACAACAAATACGTGGAGTGCATCGCACTCGTATCACACTCAATCTATGATACGCTTGCGATACGGCTCCAACAAATCACTAAACATATCATGAAGGATACGAGCAAGCCTAAAATCATCATTATAAATAATACAAAGTGCTAGCTACTCCACTACATATCCGTGTCAAAATATGACATGCTCAAACCCCGTATCGAAGAAAAAAACCCCAAATCAACCCGTGTCATCAAATTGTCATGACACGGCTTACATGTATCCAATTGTGGACACGACACTAGACTCACTCACAAAACCAAATCAAACACAAAAATATCTATCTAACCTAATGACAAATACTTGGTATGCCAATCTCGGATTTTTTCTAAAATTAACACAAAATACATGGTAACTTCCAAAATTGGGGTCCCTAGTAGTCAAATCTTCTCCCTATAGATAGCCCTAGTCCATAGGTGGGTTCCTAATAATTAAACTACAGATTTAGAGTCTAATTAGAAGGGAAAAAACTGAATTACACCTATTGGAAGATGGATTCTCAATAAAAGTCTCCAATGACCTCCAAGAAGCCTCAACTTGTGCAAATTTCTTCAAATTGTAGATCCTTGACTTCTTCTTACTTTTAGAGTCTCCAATGGTGAAGTATGGGTAAATTATGATAAGATTTGGTAGAGATTTGGTGTAGATTTGGTGGAGGAAAGAGAGAATTTAGGGAAGAACACTTAGATCTAAAAATTTGGAGTGGAAAGGAAGGAGGAGAGAGGGTGAAGGCTCCCTCTTATGTGGCCGGCCGCCCTAGCTTGGGGTTCAAGTAATGTAGAAGGTCACAAATACCCCTTGGGGCTTGTCATGAAGAAATGGGTTAAGGTGGAAGCTTCTACTCCTAATGGTTGGTTAATTAATCTCTTAACTTAATAAAAATGACTAACTATTGGGCGGAAGTCTAGTCTAACTAATATTTCTCCATGACAAGTCTAGTTGGGTCCAATAGGTTCACTAACAACTAATTAGACTAAGGGCTAACAACTACCCAATAATTAATTATAATATATAGACATATACAACCATAACAATTATTGAAATAAAAGATAACCAAAAATATAAATACTAGTTTTATAAAATAATTATCACTTTAAAAAATAATTTTGAAATACAAATATTAACATTATTACCAGTAATAAAAAAAGACAAAAATATCCCTCTCCGAAAAAGCGGTAGTGACACTAGCTAATATATTATATTATATATCATATACTTAATATAGATTATATATACTAAATGCATTACACTATCTTAGCCTAATACCCATTAACTAGCTATATACTAATACATCACAATAATACTTTAACCAAATATCCACATCGACCTAAAACCTTAATAATTGACTATAGATACTAAGATATCACTATCTAATTAGTTTCCACATATGCTCTCTTAGCTATCAAGATACCTCAACACCAAGTACCCAAGTATCCTATGTTAGCAACCTACCCTATCACATTGCCTACAACCCTCAACCGCACCTATGATATCTATACTAAGATACATCTTTCATCCACAAAAACTATGTCATGTCCCAGTCCCAAAATATCAAGGGACTAGACACGTGGCAATGGCCAGCAACACGCACCGATGGACAAACCCAATTTAATGGATCCATCGGGACATACTTAAGCTGTATTACAATGATCCGGGTCTACTAATCTCATCCACAGAATGAATATAACAAAGTCAATATAAGGAAATAAAACATCAATATTAAGTCACAAATAATTAAATCGGAGAACAACCCGATAATCAAGTCTGATACATCTGTTCATTTAAACAAGAATGTAAAGAACATCACAAACTGAGTATGGAAGAAACATATACTCAGGAAAATCTATGGCAATCACCTAGTCCTCGGTTCCTGGTTCTGCTTCACTGTATGCACCTGATCCTACTTCGGCTCCTGCTAATGCTCCTGTCCTGTAAATCTCAGAGTGGATCTCTTCTGCAAATCCTGGGGACATAATCCGGATCCAGGTCCTCAGGGGACATAGCAAGGTACAAGAAAGCTCATGCCAAAATAAATATAGTGCAACAATAAATGAAACAATAATGTAAACTATATAACCAGCTAAGTGATATGCAAGTGAGAGTTTTAGTCATACTCGGGCTGAGACTACTACAGGATCAGTGTTGGAGAAACCTATAGCAGTATTTTCTCGAAGGGCCAGTACGGTACCATAGTTCTGTTGCCAGAGACTAAGGCACTTTCATTAAATTATTATATATATATATATAATCATCCTTTTGTATGGTAAATCTCTCCCCTCCCAATGTAATCTCACGTCTCATGTCCATGACACGCAGGATCAAAACTAATGCAGCAAGTTAGAATAAAATCTAAGCATGTAAAATATATATGTCATGAAACATGTATCCTATACAAAATTACCTTGAATATTTCAGGAAGATTCTGTATCATGATTAGTGTCAGGTGTCCTGGGTATAATGTACTTGATAATGCAAGTACTAGAATGCAAAGAGTCACGATATCCATCTCTAGGTGACGTTACACAACTCTGTGTACAGTGTTGGCACCAGACTATTAATCGAACGCTAAGTAGAGTCACACGGTCCTAGGTCAAGCATGCACAATAATTATATATGTCAAGGAAATAAGTAGCAAAACTGCAAGATTTGGCAAGGTACACTTGCCTGGGTTTCCGGCTCCAATTGTAGCTCTGGCAGCAGCGGGGTTTATAGGCAGTACTTCGGTTGCTGAAATAGATATCACCATCAGATCCAGAAAATATCAATCAGCTAGAAACGCCTGTCCTTTAGTCCAATTTGGAGACAACGGCAAAAATGACAATTTCGGGTCAAGACGGGGTCCATATGTGGGCCACTTTGCACCGAAAAATGTGTCAGGGTCAAAGGTCTCCAAATCTGTCAAACTTAGTGTCAACAGGTCAGAAACGTTGATACGAACCCAATGGAACTTTCAGAATTGGATTTTGATGAGCCGATCACAAAATCGCCAGTCAAGTGGAGCCTGTGGGGCCCACGATACGCAATTTTGTCAACGTTCTCAGAATTGAACCAAACTTGGCTCACAGGACCAGCGTATTATTATGAGTCCGATGGCACAAGTTTCGTCTCGATCCGACGTATGTACACTAAGTTACAACGAGATCTAGAAAAGACAGATACGGGGCGTTGTCGGCGGATACGCGTTGATTCCGGTGTGCACGCACATCCAAATCAACTTCTGCAAAATCTTGCACGTCCGTATCAACGATGCGAACGTATCGGTGAAGACCACACACGACCAAGTCGTCCCGTTTAGCGGGGCGTACTCAGTTCCGGGGTGAAACAGGGCGTTGGTTTTCCTGTTTTTGGATCGCGGTTCGCGATCGCCACAGGACGCGATGCACCGAGCGGGTTGCACGGGCACCGAGGGGGTTACACAGGGTTCGTGTCACAACTGACGGAATCAAAAACGGGGCAGCGAGAAGAGAGAAATGGGTACCTGAACAGGGCTCCAAAAACCAAGATTTTTTCGTGTCCGACACGACACAGGGGACACTGTGTCCTGTGTCTGGGCCGAGCTAGGGTTAGGGTTTTGCCGTGTCTGAGCTCACCGGAGACTGGAGGGTGCCGGAGGGAGGCCGGAGACGGCTGCGGCGGCGAGGGCCGGAGGCGGTGGCTCGGCCGGAGCACACTGGTGGAGGCGGCGGCGGGTGCTGCTGCTTCTGGAGGCGTCGGCTCGGCTGGGGCGGGCTGCGGTGTTCGTCAGGGGCGAGCTCAATCGGAGGGAGGAGGAGAGGGAGGAGGTTCTGGAGTCGGGCGACTGCAGGGCTGGCGGTGAGGTCCGGTCGAGTGGTGAGGGAACAAGCGGCCTGGCGGCGGCTGGTCGAGGGATCAATGGGCGGCCGGAGTCCCGGGTGCTGGGGTTTAAATAGGGATTCGAGGAGAGGGATTGCCGGAGGTTGCCGGAAAAGGAAGGGAAAGGGCTGGGGGTTTCGCCGGAATAGGAAGGGAAGGCGTCGACAGGTGGAGGAAGGTGAAATGGGGGGTCGCCGGCGGCCACGGCGGCGGAAACGGCCGCCGGTAGGTGAAGGGTCGGGGAGAAAATTAATTTGGGGGTTAGGTTTTAGTTCGGGTCGGGTCGGGTTCTTAGCGGGTCGGGTCGGACCCGGATCCGACCCGTTAAAGGGGTTGGGCCAGTTCGGGCAGACCGGCCGGTTCGGTCTATTTTGGGTTCGGTTTAATATGGTTTAGTTGAACCGGGTTCAGATTAATTAGGTTAATTTAATCAATAGTTTTTAGAGCTTTAAAAATACTTCCGGGGTCCAATAAATTCCCGGAAAACTATCCTATGTCTAATTTTTCATTTTACACCATAAAATATTATTTTCATAATATTTTAATATTATTAAACATCATTTAAAAAATCATTTAAATTCAAAATACCTTAGTTTAATTACATAAAAATCTCAGAAAATTCCAGAAAATTGTAAAAAATTTCCAAATTAAAATTTCTTGAAAATTAGGGGATTTACACACCAACACTTGATACTCAACACTAGTACATAACTCTCTCAACACATAACTTTGCATACTAAGAAGAACACTTACACCAATGCATATATATGCACCCTCAAGTGACACCCACAAACACTATACTTAATCCTAACCCCCAATCCAATTATACACGCAGCACACCCACTGATATATAAGGTTAGTGTGTGTGTGTGTGTGTGTGTGTGTGTGTGTGTGTGTGTGTGTGTGTGTGTGTGTGTGTCCGAGTTTCACCCACAACACCATCTCAGTGTGTGTGTGTGTGTGTGTGTGTATGTGTGTGTGTGTGTCTGAGTTCCACACACAACCCCCAATCTAATTCCATATACAATACCATCTCAGTATGTGTCTGTATGTCTGTGTATCTGTGTCCGTATTAGGGTTAGTGTCCGTGTGTGTTAGTGTGTCCGCGTGTTTGTGTGTCCGCGTGTGTCAATGTATGTGTGTGTCCGTGTGTGTTAGTGTGTCCGATTTGGGATTAGGGTTAGTGTCTGCATGTGTGTGTGTCCGAGTTAGAGTTAGGATTTACCTAAGGAGGGGTGGCCGGAGAGGAGGGGGTTGACCGAGGAGGGGGTGTCCGGAGAGGAGGAGGAGGAGCTCGGTGGAGGAGGAGCCTGGAGAGGAGGGGGAGGACATGGTGGCGGAGCAGGAGCTAGCCCGGAGAGGAGGAGGAGGAGCTCGTTGGAGGACGAGGAGGAGAGGGTGCCCAGGGTCGGCGCCGAATATCTGGAGCTATGGAGCCGAAGGGGGTCGTGGGGGGTGCACGGTCGAGCGGGGGTTAAAAAAGTTTTAGAAATTTTTTGGGGATGATGGGGGGAAAATAAAATCTTTTAACCTAAATTGGAAAATATTAGCGATGTCAAAATGCAATATCGCTAAACGTCACTAATTTTATAATATTTAGCAACGTATGCAAAATGACGTTGATACACGTCGCTATAATAAAAAAATAGCGGCGTCTTGCGACATCTGGCGACATCTTATTCGTAATATTATTCGTAGTCGTTGACCGTCGTAGACAGTCGCTAAAAGCAACGTCCTGCGACGTTAGAATATGATGTCGCTAAATTCGTAAAATATAGCGACGTCATAACTAAACGTCACTAATTGGACATATTTTGGTAATGACTTAACATAAACTGGTCTAGCAAGATGTTATGTCTAATGGTAAGTCTCATTTAACATATATACTAAGTCTCGTGGCAATCACTCCGGTTATCGTTTGTGTCACTGAGTTACCTAACCAGTAAATATCAGGATTTCTACAAAAAAGTCGAAACATACTCAAAACCAATTTTTGAAACTAGCCCATGACAAAAAATTACTAGAGAACATATTTAACAAAACCACTAACATATAATTCTAAGCATAAACCACCAAGAAAATCGAAAACTGCAGTAAAATAAAGTCGTTCAAGATTTTGTCAAGCTGTACTTGCGAGCCTAAACCTTCAACTTCACCACCAAGAGGGGTTCAGAAACCACACTCTTAGGACTCAAGACCAAGCTCCAAGCTCCAACGAAAAATGGAGAAAAAATAAAGAAGTGAAGAAAGAAAGAAAGAAAAGAGAGAGGAGAGAGAAAATAATTATATATATATAAGAGGTGATTTAATCGTGACCGTCCGATCGGCCACGTCAGCGATCTAAGTCACGAGATTAAATCAATCTCAACCACACAAAACAAAACCAAGAAACCAATGGATAATAGAAAGTATCAAATACTATTCATGAAAAGATCTCACAAAAATATCTCAAAAATATCTCAAAATATCTCAAAAGTAAAACAAATATCAGTTGAACGGTATGCCAGAGTATACCGCCGGTATGCCGGTCGGATAGTAAAGTTTCAAATTTGAGAAAATTTTCGGGATTCTACGAGATCCAATAAAATACAGTACATAATATAAAATATGTATCCATATACCAATACAGATACAGTGAGGCGGGTCTCACAATCTGCCCCATATATATATATATATATATATATATATATATATATAAAAGAAGAAGAAAGAAGAAGAAGAAGAAGAGAAATAAAAAAGATTTACCTTGATTAGAAAATAGTCATGGTGTGTGCCATCTCCAATTAGTGTTGGAATATGTAGATGAAGTAGGGAGAAAAAAGTAGGAACAGAAAAAAAAGGATTTGGTTGAGAGAGAGAGAGAGAGAGAGAGAGAGAGAGAGAGATGTAATGTGTATTGTCCCTAATAAATTTTACTGACAACCCCTAACAAAAATACTAATATCATGTGTTGTCCCTATCATATGCTTCCACCTGACAAAATGGGCTGTGCCTTTATCATAGGCCATTATTTTCTTCTTAAAATTACATACCCTTAGGGTCTACTTGGTAACAGTATTTTGACCGCTTTTGGGATATTTTTGAACCGATCGTTTTGTGAAGTTTTTTAAAAATTGTTGTTTGTTAAATTTTTTTTGAGGTATTAATTTTGGTCGGCTCAAAAATTTCTCAAAACTAGTATAATATAATTTTTTGTGTCTTTATAAACATCCCAAATTGATCTGTTTTAAGGGGTTTTATTATTTTGCTATATTTATATCTTCACCAAAAGTATATAATTATAACTACTAATATTCTACCTTATTTTTTCTTTTTCATCAGTGCTTCTTTTCTAATGTTTCCAAACTACGGTTACTTTCCTCGATAACTTTTTAAAATTGTTTTCTCCTACTTTCATCCGGACGTTTCTATTATTTAATGCATTTTTATTATTTTGATCAAATGTAGACTTCTTGCAAACTACATCTACTTGTTTCATTAAGTTCTTAAAAATTTTCTCTCCTACTTTCATCCAGAGTTTTTTATTATTATTTTATGTGTTTCTATTATTTTATTTATGTATGGACATCTATGTAATTAAATTCGTGTAAAATACTTGCAGAACCGTTCATTAATGAATTTCCAAGCATAGATTGGAGTGATTTAAAAGTCGCTATTTAAAACTACAAAAAATCGGATTCTCATAATCGGTATTCTAAAAATATCTCATAACTGCTACCCCTATAACTGTCAAGCAGATCCTTAGGAGAAAAGAAAATTGAAGAAGCAAATGCTATCAATTGACAAAATTGGAACAAAAAATGCATAAAAAGGATGATAAAGTGAAGGTATGGAGTTCCAGTAATAAAAAGATTAACAAAAGAGAATTTGAAAGATATGAAAAATAGACCATCGTGATTTAAAAGACTATACAGAGATCATCATCATCTTCATATTGAAAATTTTGTGATGAGACAAAGAAAGAGAGCACATATGAGAATTCTTATTATCTTCCTCCACAAAAAATGCCATTAGAAAAAGAAATTCCAGGAGTAAAATAGTGATAGCAAATTTTTTTTATCGATCTCGCTCATTCCTCATAAACTCAACTTATTTTTCATGTGCAACAATAAAACGAGGAGGAGCATGATTCATAAAAGAGAAGGAAAAAATTTATTGTATGTGTCGACCTCAGTGCACCTTTTTACTTCCCAATCATTAGATTACATGAAGATATGTGCATGCACATATCCCCATGGCAATCTAATAATTTGCATAAAAATTGTACACTGAGACCGACACATACAATAATTTCTCTGGAAGACCAGGCCTAGAGGAGGAGGATAATACAACATCAATAGTCGCATCTTATGATAGGATAATTAGGAGACAAGGACAAAATAGTCAAATAAAAATAAGTATATTAAAGTTCACAAATTTTTTTTTTTTTTTTAAATGAGTCAAGATATAAAAGAACACGCAATTTATTTTCTAATAATTTGGAGGACTTGTAAGATATTGGTAAGGTTTAGGAGTATTTATATATGTATATTAGATTCAAGGGACTCATATGCAAATTTTTACACAGGTGGACGTTTCACATCTTTCAAATAAAATAAGGGCCTAAATTGTTTCGGAACATAATATATTTTCTAAAAATAACCTTTAAAAATGGTAAGCCCAGAATTATAATAATAAGAAAAAGACAAATGGTTCCCTAAAAAAAAAAGAAAAAAAAAGACGAATGGTAACCCCATATTTATAATCTCTTCCTTTAAACAGTAAAGTTGTGTTGCGTATTCAAAACTTACATCTGAGAGAGGTGAACAACTACTGTATTATTTAAGCCGCCTTTCAAAAATACAATTTGTCAAAAATATCTTAATTTAGTAGTATTTTAGGCGACCCAACTTAATTAATAAATAAGTGTATGCGAAACGTGATTTTGGTTCTTGTCATAGTCTGCAGCAGAACAACAACAACTTAATTAATAAATAAGTGTATGCAAAACGTGATTTTGGTTCTTGTTATAGTCTGTTTAAATCGTCTTCTGAAAACTTTAGTAATACTCTTGAAAAGTATAGTTTCAAAAATAGATTTTCTTATCCAGCATAAACTTTTTGGGATTTGTACAACTCATGTTGTATTTCAGTTTTTTTTGGGCCCACTGTCTCTACTTTTATCATTTATTAATTAGAAAAAATAATACTTTTCTGCTCCGATTCGAATTTGGACAGATGGGACGGACGCCTTCCATTGCAGCCACTAACATAAATTTTGGTATGCGAAATACTATATAACCATAAATTATATACTCCCAAAAATCAAAATCCAATAAATTAAATTGTCTTCTGAAAACTTTAGTAATATTCTTAATAATATTCTTGAAAATATGGTTAAATTTTTTTTTTATTGTCCAGCATAAACGATCGAAATTTATAAAACTCATGCAAATTCTTTTGGATCCACAATCTCCACTCTCATCATTTATTAAATAAAAAAATAATAATATGTTCATACTCCGTTTCGAATATGGACAAATAAGATGGGTGTCTCCTATCCCAGCCACTTAGACTAGAGGTGGTTAACATATGGTTCTGATAGTCAGGCATATATTAGGATTTATAATGTATTATAGTCTTTTTTGGATCCACTGTCTTCATTTCTACCATTTATTAAATAGAAAAAAATATTACTTTTCTATTTTCATGGACGGATCCAGCACATAGTCGGGCTAGGACCCCAAAAAAGAAATTTTCATTCTTTTTATTTGTTTATATATTTACATATTTTTAATTTTTTTTTATATGGATTAGTCTATCTTAGTCTATCATAGTCTAGTTTAGTCCATCGAAGCTTAAATTTCTGAACCTACTGAATCTGAAAAGATGTGAATGATGCATGCATCCAAAGTTACTTAGACTAAAGGTGATTAACTTATGGTTTAAATAGTTAGGTATAAAAGAAGGGCATTGGTTTAATGGTTTAATAGTTATCATCTACATTTTCTTGTTTCAATGTTTATTTATTTATTTGGTTGCCAATAAAATGGAAGCCACCAAAATAAGGGGCCAACCATGGGACCAAGATTGGAACACGGGGGAGCGTGGTCATGGGCCGGGAGTAGGCCCAAGAGGAAAGGTTGTCGTTTTCCTACTTGACGGTGATTGACCTCTTTGGTTCTTCAATGATAATTAGGAGGTCATCGCTGCAAACTGAATTATTGAGGAATTAAATTAGTAGGACCTTTCTTTCTCACTGTCACGTTGCTGAGGTGGACTGGTTGGACTATGCTATGACTACAACCAAATGCCTACAACCTTCTTATAACTGTCACATGGCGTCCACGTGACAGTCATTCATTGAAGAAGGAAAAAGAGATGGAACCGATTGTTGTCTGGGTGGCTGTCATGTAGCAGAAATGTCACGTGACAACCGTTTATTGGAGAGAAGTGGAGCTGGATGTAGCCCACATAGTAGAAGGAAGAGTGGAGTTTTAGAAGGTTTTGGTAGTAAACTCAGCATCATTGTTGTCTCTTTCGTGCAAAATTTTTGTTTGCCTCTTTCTGACGTAACTCCCATCATGTGTGGCATAGTAGGGTCGGCTTTTTTTGCTTCTCTCTACAAAAAAATCTATTGATAAGGAAAGGGAATTAATTATTAAAAACTAAATGACAAAAGTAGACCACAATTAAGATCTACTTTTAAAGAGTTAAATAATTAGTTTAGCTTAAAGTAGGACAACACATCAAATGAATTCATTCAATCTATCACAAAATATTGAGTTCTATCTCTACTGGGTTAGTGATCATTCTTCTATTTTTCAATATTGAGACATTTATTCTGTGTTAAACAATTAGGTTTTTAGGGTTCATGACATGGGTTTATTCTGTGTTAAGCATTTATTTCTATGTTATTCAATCCATGGTTCCTAATCTTCCATCTAAGGTAAAAATTAAACCCTAATTTTCTTCAGTGAGAAGCCTCCTCTCTCTCTCTCTCTCTCTCTCTCTCTCTCTCTCTCTCTATATATATATATATATACATATATGAGAAGGGATCCACATCTCCCTATTTTTATATCTTCTAAGCATCCCCATGATAACAACCATTGGATCTTGTTTAAATCATATAATCTTAACCATTGAAAAATGAACGGTTAAGATTAAAAGATCCAACGGCTGTAAAAGAGGAAATATTTCGAGGATACAAAAATGGAAGGATATGGATCCCTCATATATATATATATATATATATATATATATATCTGTGTGTGTGTGTGTGTGTGTGTTACCCTCACTTTTTCAACTAGGGGTAGTTTGGTAATTGAGCATGGGTATATTTATTTTAGAATATAATATTAAATATTGTGCATGTTGTAAATATTTATTTATTGTATTATTAGATGTGATATTTATTTTGGACTTGTGTTAGTGGATCTAACTAATTTAGTTTAGATCCATGGACCAACATTTATTTCTAGTTAGAATTGAGCCCAACAGTAAGCACATTCATTAGGAGGATGAGTTAATTAGTGAAACCAATTAGATTAGAACCTTGCCTCCTTAATTATTTTTTTATGACAAGCACCAAGGGGTATTTTGGACAATTCATAGTAGCTTGGAGGAGAGGAAAGGACCGGTCACCTATTGGAGTGGGGAGAAACTCTCTCTCCTCATTTGTCATTCCAAATCTTGATCTAGAATTTTTTCTCTTCCAAATTTTTTCATTCCCACACCAATTTCTACTCAAATTTCTTCTCAATTCTTTTCCTATTCATCATTGGAGGCTATTAGAACAAGGACCTACAAGGAGTAAGCAAGGATCTACAAGGAGGAGCAAGGATCTACAAGTTGGAGGCTCTTGACACCCAATTTAGAGATTTTATTGGGAATCCATCTTCTAATAGGTACAATTCAGTTTTTTCTCTCTAATTATGTTCTAAATCTTTAATTTAATGATTAGGAACCCTCTCATGTACTAAGGCTACCTATAGGAATTGAAATTAGGTTCATAGGAGGCCTATGGAGAAAGTTATGTGGTATTTTATGTCAATTTTGGAGGAATTCCGAGAATGGCACATCTTGTGTTTGTCAATAGGTCAATTAGATCAAATTGACATATGTTTGTTTGTGTGTGACTAGTGTCGTATCCACAATTGGATACGTGTAGGTCGTATCCTAATAATTTGGCGATACGGGTTGATTTGGGTGTTTTCTTCAGACACGAGGGTTTGAGCATGTCATATTTTGACACGGAAACGTAGTTGAGTAGCTAGCTCTTCGTATTATTCATAATTATAATTTTAGACTTGCTTGTATCCTTTGGGATACGTTTGGTTGTGTGGTGGAGCCGTATCGCAAGCGTATCATAGAATGAGTGTGATACGGGTACGGTGCACTTCACGTGTTTGTTTTCTTGCATTTTGATTCAATATACTTTGGTTAAAAATATTAGAATATTATAATTATATTGTTATATGCTATATATGTATATGTGTAATTATGTATATGTTCTACATTTTATTTTGATGTATGGTTGGTCATGAGAGATAAGGGGTTCATATGCATCGCTACTGTGATTAATTGTATATATATATATATATATATATATATATATATATATATATATATATATATATATATATATATATATATATATATATATATATATCGTGTGTGTGTGCAGTGTGTGAGTGTCGAGTGTCAGTGAGAAGGGGTCAGGTTGCTGGTATCAGCATGCACAGTGGGAGAGCAGCAAGAGGAGCAACTGCAACAACAAGCAGCAACTACAACCAGCAAGAGCAGCAGTTGCAGCAGCAACAGCAAGAGGACCAACTGCAGCAGCTAGCAGTTACTGTAACCAGCAAGAGCAGCAGTTGCAGCAGCAACAGCAAGAGCAGCAGCACTGCAGTAGTAAGGGCAACAGCAACAGCAAGAGCAGCAGTAGCAGCAACTAGCTAGAGCAGCAACTTCATGATGTACACTTGAGAAAGGGGAGGTTAGCCTTGACTTATAGCTCTAGTCAGTAAGTTGTATAGATAAACCAGTTAGTTATATGCATATACATATTGATAAACTAGTTATATATATATATATATATATATATATATATATATATATATATATATATATTGATTGTTAGTAAGTTATAAATATATAGATAAGAGATATATATGTAGATGAGCACTAGTTAGCATTGGTTAGTAGTATTTCTAGATTACCTTGATTGATACCAAGGTAATGAGAGTTGAGGTATCTTGGTACAGATAGTAAATATTAAGAGGTATGTTAGTACATCAGTTAGTAGAGTATTGTATAAGTTTAATGCATGTTAGTATATAGTTAGGTATATGGGTAGTTAGTTACATGTTAGAATTTGGATTACCTTGTGATACCAAGGTAATGTCAATGTATTGGTTTATACTCAATGTATTGAGTTGTATATCAAGATGGGTATGTAGGTGGTGTGATACCGCATTGGTTCAATGTCAAGGTATCTACTTAGCATTAGTTAGCTAAGAGTACTATATATATATATATATATATATATATATATATATATATATATATATATATATTAGTATTTTTATATCTAATAACTTGCGTATCTTATGATACGGTACTTTATTGGTATCCTAGTATCTTAGCATAGCTAGTATGGCCTAATTACATAGTGTATGGACCTAATATCCTAGAGTTGGACTCATACAACCTAGAAATAGCTAGTTTGACCAAGTTTGACTAAGAGTTGACCCAGTTTGACTGTTTTGACTTAGAAATGGCTTTATGACCTAGAATTGAACTAGTTTAACTTATTTTTATTCCAAAATCTTGTATTGATGCAATATACCATATATAGGTCTGTGTGACACCAGCTTGGGCATCGAGAGACACACCTTGCTCAGGACCTCTTGCGAGTACATTTCTCTGTTAGTTTTTATTTCATAATAGTGTATATATCTCATATTCTAGAACTGTATACTTGACTCCAACACAGTGGTTTCACGGACTGGTACTACATGGATCCTGTCAGGAGATGTTATCCCCTATCGTGTTCAGCGGGTACTCCTTCACATGTACTTTTATCATGTGTATCGGGTATTGATTTATTGTATTTCCTGTTCACACACTGCTCATGTTCAGTGTACTTATATTCGTGTACAGATACTGCTCGTGTTCAGTGTGCCCATATTCATGTTCGTAAGATATCGTGATTGGATCCATTGGTATTAGTTGGGGATGGGGGAGTAGGAGTTGTGTCACGACTCGCACCCGGTGAAGGGATGCAAGTAGAAAATAATACCCAGCCTACGCCGCAGCATCGGAGGTAGAACGCTGTCTTGGTCAACTATACAATCTAATTATCTCACAATAATGCATAATCCTTCAATAATACCTCAACTCCAAGAAGAGAGTAATAAACTTAATTTAATACAATACTCAATCATAATTCTATAGCACAATAAGATATCAAAGAAGTCTAACATAACTATACAATCTAAACAAATATAACAACAATAATAACCAAAATCTCAATATAAGCCGAAAACAAATCTGGTACCAAAAGCTAAAGAAAACTAACTATGAAAGACTAGTGATCCAGATAAACCTCCCGACAATCACTCCAGAACTGGTGGGTCCAGGTCTACATCATCTATAGGTCGAAGTCCATAGTATGTCGGACACCAATCTCCCGGATCCTCTGAAAAATATTTTTCAGTCAGGAATGGAGCAAAGTACATCTCTAACAGCAGTTCTAATAAATGATATAAACAATGTAACAGTAAATATATGTGAAATATACCAGATGCCATATACATATACAAGAGATATGCAACAAAGGAAATACTGGAAATAAATACAAGAATGAGCAATATGGAATGAACAAGAAATACTAATGACTAAGTGAGTGAGTACCAGCTTTAACATGTGATCAGCTTCAGAACTTGATACAAAATTTATGGCCTGGCTAATCATACGTGCAGTGTATGATTAAAACTATTCAATGAACAAGACTTGATACAAGGAGGGTATGATCACATATCTATACCACATACTTCCCGCCCCCGACTGGTATAGTGGATCCAACTATGGTACGTCATGGCACGGGTTTCCACAAGAAGGGCGCTACTCTCCTCATTAACCAATGTCTGTACATGTACAAGAAGAACAATGAAACAAGGCTTGCACAAGATACACCATACATACCAAGAAATAATATCTTATGACGAGATCCGGATATACCAATCCGTGTAACCATCATGTCAAGAAATCAAGAATATCTACACTAGATACAAGGAACATAGAGGATATCATAAATGAAAACTATTAGAGAATGTACTCGCTTGTGGTCCAGAGCAATGAATGTCAAACTGTGTCCGAACTGGTATCACACCGATCGATATATGGAATATTGCATTAATACAAGGTTCTGGAATAAAAATAAGTTAAACTAATTCAATTCTAGGTCATGAAGCCATTTCCAAGTCAAAATAGTCAAACTAGGTCAACCCTAAGTCAAACTACCTATTTTTAGGTTGTATGAATCTATCTCTAGGATGTTGGGTCCATACACTATGCATCTAGGCCATACTAGCTATTCTAAGATACTAAGAAACCAATAAGATACTGTATCCTAAGATACGCATGTTTATAGATATGAAAATAGTAATTTATATATATATATATATATATATATATATATATATATATATATATATATATATATATATATATATATATATATATATATATATATATATATATATATATATATATATATATATACAAGACAATACATATAGTATCTAAGCTAATTAATGTAAATCGGATACCTTAGCTTTGAACCAATGCGTATCTCACTACCTACACACCCATCTCGATACTAAAATCCAATACTTTGAGTATCGACCCATTACCTTGACATTACCTTGGTATCCCAAGGTAAGTCAATCCTAGTGCATATATAGTTAATACCCAATACACTAGACTATACTAATATAACTAAACTATATGCTAACTTATAGCTATTAATCTATTTAACACTAACCATGCATATCAATCTTACCTACTGACTTATCATATATAATATTAATACATAGATACTAACTTAACATCATAACTTATCAATACAAAACTACAAAACTAACAAGTACTAATATATCTATCTAACTACTAGCTAACAAGGTATATAACTAACTATCTAGGTATACTAACTATACTAATAATAACTACTAAATATCTTAACTAACTAACCTCTAAACTCACTGAGCTAAACCATTTACCTGTTACTAAACCCCTGATCTCATACCCTTGCTGCTGCTGTTGCACGCCGTAACGCTAGTTGCGCGCCTGCACGAGACTGCTGCAGCTCGCTGCTGTAGCTCTACTGCTGCATGCACTGCTGCATCGCGTGACCGCTGCTGTACCGCTATACCGCGCTGCTGCAGCTGCGCTGAACTACTACAGCGCTGTGCAATGGCTGCTGTTGTGACTCGCTGCTACAACGTTGTGCAATGCAAACTGCACGCAGCCTGAGCTGTAGTGCTCGATTCCCCCCCCTTCTTCTCACTACACACTCACTCACTTACACACATCTCACTCTATCACTCCCCACACTAAGACACACACACACATATATATATACAAACACCTATGCACACACACATACATATCTATAAACACCAACATAGCTAATACATCATTTATATATAATCACTTAAAGACACATATCCATATATATATATATATATATATATATACATACGTAAACATACACACATACCTATATACCACACTCTACGTATATATATATATATATATATATATATATATATATATATATATATATGTGTGTGTGTGTGTGTGTGTGTGTGTGTGTGTGTGTGTGTGTGTGTATCGTATCTCTTAGAGTTATATAGATATGTATGTGTATATCTATAGATATGTAATTATATATATACATAGGTGTATGTATCGTATCTCTTAGAGTTATATATATATATATATATATATATATATATATATATATATATATATATATAGTTATATATATATATATATATATATATATATATATATATATATATATATATATAACCACCAATCATCATACATATATACCCATATATATATATATACCTCTACATATATATACCACATACATACATATGTATATATCTATATCTACATACATATATATATATCCACTAAGTATACATAACTACTATACTAGTAAATGCATATACATCCACTTATTCTCATGGCCACCAACACTTCAAATGCAACGTGGACACTCCTATAAATATACATACACATATATATCACACCATCATATAATTTTACCCTTTCTAATAGATATTACCAAGTCAACTTGAATCTAAAATTCAATAAAATAACACGTGGAGTGCATCACACCCGTATCACGTTCATTCTATGATACGCTTGCGATATGGCTCCACCACACAATCAAACGTATCCCAAAGGATACGAGCAAGTCTAAAATAATATATAAACAATACGAAGAGTCAATTACACAACTATGTGTCCGTGTTAAAATGTGACATGCACAAAGCCCCGTGTCGGAGAAAAAATCTCCAAATCAACCTGTATCTCCAAATTGTTGGGATACGGCCTATACGTACCCAATTGTGCATACAACACTAGTCACACACAATCAAACATATGTCAATTTTGTCTAATTGACCAATTGACAAATACAACAAGTGTCAATCTCAGAATTTCTCCAAAATTAACACAAAATATACCATAACTTCCTCCATAGGCCTCCTATGAACATAATTCCAATTCCTATAGGTAGCCTATGCATATGGGGTGGTTCTTTATGGTTAATTCACAGATTTAAAACCTAATTAAAGAGGAAAAATGAATTATACCTATTGGGAGATAGATTCCTAATGCAACATCCAAATTGGTTGAAATGCGCCTTCAACTTGTAGATCCTTGCTCCTGTTTGTAGATCCTTTCTTCCTCCTTGTAGATCATTACTCTAATAGCCTCCAATGATGATTTGGAAAGGAACTGAAAAACAATTTGGTATAGGAATGAAAAAATTTTGTTGAGAAAAATTCTAGATCTAGATTTGGAATAAAAATGAAGAGAGAAAAAGTTTTTACCCCCTTTATATAGGCCTTACTTGCCCCCTCCCTCAAGCTACTATGTAAGTCTAAAATACCCCTTGGGGCCTCTCATGAAAAAATTAATTAAGGAGAAAATGTTCTAGTCTAATGGGTTTAACATAATTAATCCTCCTCCTAATGATTGGGCTTATTATTGGACTCAATTTTAACTAGAATTAAATGTTGGTCCATAGATCTAATCTAAACTAGTTAGGTCCATAACACAAGTCCAAAAATAAATTTAACATGCTAACAATAAATAAATAATATAATAAATAAATATTCAATATGCATAATATTTAATTAATTACCAAATGGCTAAAATATCTTTTCCTAGAAAATATGGTAGTAGCAAGTCTACCCCCCTTAGCAAAATTTTATCCTCAAAATTAAAACTCTCACCCCTCTCCCTTAGGCCAGTCATAACCTATTCATACAAATTTTACTATGGTCAAACCCC
Organism: Iris macrosiphon; assembly: GCA_036927795.1. Taxonomy (NCBI): domain Eukaryota; kingdom Viridiplantae; phylum Streptophyta; class Magnoliopsida; order Asparagales; family Iridaceae; genus Iris; species Iris macrosiphon. Next base: position 143,888,373 of record JAYESA010000010.1, read on the forward strand.
ATCAATCACAGTCTAAAATAGTACTATTATATAACACACAACTCTACCATTCTACTGAAAGAGGAACCATACTTGGATATATTCTCTAACTATCATTAATTTCTGTCTCTGCCCTGCTGTGGTGTCTTCCTCTACTGGTGCAGGGTGATCTGCTATGCCACCTGTGGCCTATTCCATCTCACACTAAGTATTCCCTAATCATCAACCTAGTCAAGATATTCTTAATACTGAGGGTTACCAAATACTAGTGATATACTATAGTTCTAGGTCATGGACATACTCAATGACACTTTCTACCTAGGATACTATACAAAACACCACTAAGATACTACCTCATTTATTTGTTTTAGTTCTTGTAATCACCAAAATTTCTCAACCATTCTCTTGCAAGGAACACTTGTATACTTTTTCAATCATGTATTTTATTAGCATACCCTTGTCCAACTTTAATACTCCCAATAGGATGCCTTACTCAAATCTTATTACTGTCTACACAAGGCACCAGCTCTCATATGCATTTTAGATGACATCCTTATACCAAGTTACTCATATTTCTCCTCTATATTATTATACTAGTTACTAAAATGCTTGTGCCTAAACTTTCATAATACTTGAGGTACTCCGGCTCTTGTTACTAGGGTATCTCTTTCTATCTGATACTTGGTGTAACTCATCCTCTAACATTTGTTAATCATCCTAAGGTTCTCATCTATATATTAGTATCATAATAAATACACAATTACCTTCTAGCCATTACAACACCATGACATCTCACTGGTATCCTTATACCCCTCATACTTTTCTCTGATACATACGACCTCTATACTCAAAATTAGCAAGGTACTATACCTACTAAACTTACTTCTATATATATATATTGTCTCTCTTCTCTACTTCTTGGATCACTTGTACTATTACTTCCAAATGATTTTCTATCCATATTAACTGATACACCAATCTAATATTATCACACAAGGTACTTACTGTTACTAGTACATTACTCAACTAATCCTCGATATAGAAATTCTCGCACTCTTGATATAGTAACACTAGCTTCCTAACTACACAACATATGTCCTTAATGTTCTAGGACACTATCTTCATCATTAGATCACCTCATCACACTCCCTAGAACTCATGATCACTTGCATTCAATGCTCTAGTTATTAACTTCTATAATACACATTTTACTTCACTCTCAAAGGCAGGCACATGGATCCATATCTCTATTGATGTATAAGTATCTTCCCTTAAACCTTTTACAGACTGATATACTAATCAGTGATGACCAATCTTGATATTTCTCAACCCATGACATACTATTAAAAATTTTAATACTCAGGCTTCTACATTTATGAACTTTCACACTGACACTCATCACCTACTATGCATCATGCACACAATTTCTACACACTTCTCCCATCTATTGCTTCCAACACATCATTAGCCTTAATATCATGTGATATACCCATCACTAGTCATATACTGGTACACTCCTATCTACTCATATCAATGCTCTACTTTTACTTGTAACAAAAGTCTTACTACATTAGTAAAATACATTCTTATTCCCCCACACTCTTTCTATGCCTAATGGTACCACTCTACTATGGCACACTCAAGCATCAATAACCCAATAGAGTGTCATGCTCCATTGATATCCAACACAAATTCTGTGATATTTAATTGTTTACATGGCTCACCCAACTACCTAAATTCATGAATATCCAGAGCATGCATGCTGATACTGATACAAACTCATGGAACCACCACTAATACTCTCTACTCCCCCTTCTACCTATAGTACAAATACTAACTGTACTGACACCTATCATAGAACTATTGCTACAAGGTACTACGCTATGGGTTATCTCTAGATTGATGCCTGTTGCTCACATGCCCAACCAAGAACCACTTACAGACTCACAAGCCACACTCCCAATAGTCAATACTGATACTCAAGATACAGACCTAATTACAAGTCATCAATTATCACACTAACAAGGAACCCTAATGGAATAAAACTCTATAAGGAACTGGACTAAAGAACTAAAGGTATCTTTACTGCTAAGCTAAAGAATGATGGAACAAAGTCCTATGAAAACAGAAGTGGATAAGTATTGGGATGATACTTTAAGAACCAATTTAAGATACAACCTGATAATCATATACGTCTGTCCAAAATTATGAAACTCATAATCCTCGCTATGCCAGTAAGAATAGCTGCGATAAATGATAGATTCTATAACTTAGGTTTGCACCTCTATAATCATGTTGTCTAGAATCCTTGCTGTGCCAACTAGTATAGCTGCAAAAAATTCTAAATTTTATAACTAAGATATGTACATCCAAAGTCAGGTCCCTACGTTTCCGCCATGCCAGCTAATATGGCTACGATAAACTCTAGGCTCCATAACCAAAGAAGGAATTTTACCTTTCTTACTGTCCTTATCAACATATATCATCAGATGATACCGTAATTTAGTCCATAAAATTTATCTTGATATGAAATCAAACTCAATAACGAACACCAAGAATTAAATTCAATAACTGATCACCAAGAATCAAATTCAATAACAACAAGTGAGAGCGGACGAAAATAAGGAAAATATTTGAATTGGAGTTTATAATAAGATTCTTAAGGGTCATCGCAGGAATCTCTCAAGAAATTTTATGATTGAGTAACCTCTCTCATCCTAGTATCTTATATCCTATATCATATCACAGGCTCACAGTAGTACAACTAAGTCGTCGCACTACCATGACATCGTACAACTTGCGAAGCCTGACCTGCATGGGCCACCACTAAAAATGTGTCACGACACGCACCCGGTGAAGGGATGCAAGTAGTAAACAACGTCCAGCCTATACCGCAGCATCGGCGGTATAACGCTGTCTTGGTCAACTATACTATCTAATTATCTCACAATAATGCATAATCCTCCAATAATACCTCAACTCCAAGAAGAGAGTCATAAATTTAATTCAACACAATACTCAATCACAATTCTATAGCATGATAAGATATCAAAGAAGTCTAACATAACTATACAATCTAAATAAATATAACAATAACCAAAATCTTAATATATGCCGAAAATAAATTCGGTACCAAAAGCTAAAGAAAACTAACTATAAAAGACTAGGATCCGGATAAACCTTCCGCCAATCACTCTAAAACTAGTGGGTCCAGGTCTGCATCATCTATAGGTCGAAGTCCATAGTATGTAGGACAACAATCTCCCGGATCCTCTGAAAAATGTTTTTCAGTCAAGAATGGAGCAAATTACATCTCTAACAATAGTTCTAATCAATAATATAAACTATGTAATAGTAAATAGATGTGAAATATACCAGATGCCATATACATATACAAGAGATATGCAACAAAGGAAATATCAGAAATAAATACAAGAATGAGCAATATGGAATGAACAAGAAATACTAATGACTAAGTGAGTGAGTACCAGCTTTAACAAGTGATCGACTTGGGAACTTGATACAAGATTTATGGCCTGGCTAATCATACGTGCAGTGTATGATTAACACTATTTAATAAACAAGACTTGATAAAAGGAGGGTATGATCACAAATCTATACTACATACTCCCCTCCCCCGACTGGTATAATGGATGCAACCATGGTACGTCATGACACGAGTTTTCACAAGAAGGGCACTACTCTCCTCATGAACCAATATCTGTACATGTACAAGAAGAACAATAAAGCAAGGATTGCACAAGATACACCATACATACCCAGAAATAACATCTCATGACGAGATCCGGATATACCAGTCCGTGTAACCATCGTGTCAAGAAATTAAGGATATCTACACTAGATACAAAAAACATAAAGGATATCATAAATGAGAAACTACCAGAGAATGCACTCGCTTGTGGTCCAGAGCAATGAATGTCAAACTGTGTCCGAACTGGTATCACACAGACCTATATATGGAATATTGCATTAATAAAAGGTTCTGGAGTAAAAATAAGTTAAACCAATTCAATTCTAGGTCATGAAGTTATTTCCAAGTCAAAATAGTCAAACTAGGTCAACCCTAAGTCAAACTACCTATTTCTAGGTTGTATGAATCTATCTCTAAGATGTTGGGTCCATACACTATGCATCTAGGCCATACTAGCTATTCTAAGATATTAAAAAAACCAACAAGATACCGTATCCTATGATACGCAAGTTTTTAGATATGAAAATAGTAATTTATATATATATACAAGATAATACATATAGTATCTAAGCTAATTAATGTAAATCGGATACCTTAGCTTTGAACCAATGCGTATCTCACTACCTACACACCCATCTCGATACTCAAACCCAATACCTTGAGTATCGACCCATTACCTTGACTTACCTTGGTATCCCAAGGTAAGTCAATCCTAGTGCATATATAGTTAATACCCAATACACTAGACTATACTAATATAACTAAAATATATGCTAACGTATAGCTATTAATCTATTTAACACTAACCATGCATATCAATCTTACCTACTGACTTATCATATATAATATTAATACATAGATACTAACTTAACATCATAACTTATCAATACAATACTACATAACTAACAAGTACTAATATATCTATCTAACTACTAGCTAACAAGGTATATAACTAACTATCTAGGTATACTAACTATACAAATAATTACTACTTAACATCTTAACTAACTAACTAACTAACTAACTAACTAACTAACTAACCTCTAAACTCACTGAGCTAAACCATTTACCTGTTACTGAACCCCTGATCTCATACCCTTGCTGTTGCTGCACGCCGCAGCGCTTGCTGCACGCATGCACGAGACTGCTGCTGCACGCCGCTGCACGTGCGCTGCTGTTGCTGCAGCTCTACTGCTGCATGCACTACTGCACCGTGCAGATGCTGCTGCACTGCTGCGGTGAACTCCTGCAGCGCTGTGCAATGGCTGTTGCTGCGACTTGCTGCTGCAGTGCTGTGCAATACAAACTACATGCGGCCTGAGCTGCAGTGCTCGTTCCCCCCTTCTTCTCACTGCACACTCACTCACATCTCACTCTATCACTCCATACTCTAAGACACACACACACATATATACAAACACCTATGCACACACACATACATATCTATAAACACTAACATATCTAATACATCATTTATATATAATCACTTAGAGACACATATCCATATGTATATATACATACACACACATATATATACATATATACACCTACATACGTAAACATACACACATACCTATATACCACACACTCTCTGTCTCTCTCTCTCTCTCTCTCTCTCTCTCTATATATATATATATATATATATATATATATATATATATATATATATATATATATATATATATATATATATATCCACTAAGTATACATAACTACTATACTAGTAAATGCATATACATCCACTTATTCTCATGGCCACCAACACTTCAAATACAACGTGGACACTCCTATAAATATACACACACACACACACACACACACACACACACACACACATACATACACACACACACACATATATATATATATATATATATATATATATATATATATATATATATATATATATATATCATACCATCATATAATTTTACCCTTTCTAATAGATATTACCAAGTCAACTTGAATCTAAAATTCAATAAAATAACATGTGGAGTGCATCGCACCCGTATCACACTCATTCTATGATATGCTTGCAATACGGATCCACCAAACAATCAAACGTATCCCGAAGGACATAAAAAAGTCTAAAATAATATATATGAACAATACGAAGAGTCAATTACACAACTACGTGCCCGTGTCAAAATGTGACATGCACAAAGCCCCGTGTCGGAGAAAAAAATCCTAAATCAACCCGTATCTCCAAATTATTGGGATACGGCCTACACGTACCCAATTATGGATACAACAATAGTCATAAACAATCAAAAACATATCAATTTGATTTAATTGACCAATTGACAAACACAACATGTGTCAATCTCAGAATTTCTCTAAAATTGACACAAAACACACCATAACTTCCTCCATAAGCCTCCTATGAATCTAATTCCAATTCCTATGGGTATCCTATGCATGTGGGGTAGTTTCTTATGGTTAATTCACAAATTTAGAACTTAATTAAAAAAGAAAAACTGAATTATACATATTGGAAGATGGATTTCTAATGCAACCTCCAAATTGGGTAAAATGAGCCTTCAACTTGTAGATCCTTGCTACCTCCTTGTAGATCTTTACTCTAATAGCCTTCAATGGTGATTTGGGAAAGAATTATGAAATAATTTGGTGTAGAGATGAAGGAATTTGGTTGAGAGAAATTCTAGATCTAGATTTAGAATAAAAATGAAGAGAGAAAAAGTTTTTACCCCCTTTATATAGGCCTCACTTCCCCCCTCCTTCAAGCTACTATATAAAGTCTAAAATATCCCTTGGGGCCTCTCATGAAAAAATTAATTAAGGAGGGATGGTTCTAGTCTAATAGGTTTAATATAATTAATCCTCTTCCTAATGATTGAGCTTATTTTTGGGCTCAATTCTAACTAGAATTAAATGTTGGTTCATGGATATAATCTAAACTAGTTAGGTCCACTAACACAAGTCCAAAAATAAATCTAATATGCTAACAATAAATAAATAATACAATAAATAAATATTTAACATGTACAATATTTAATTTATTATCAAATGACTAAAATACCCTTTCCTAGAAAATATGGTAGTGATAAGTTGATTATGTGATCTAGCCCCAGTGTATTCGTGTACATATCGATTACATACCATACTTGTAATCGAGTTACCATATTGTATTCGTGTTCAACCTAAACCGATCACATAATGAACTTGTATTCTATGACACATTAGTTATATTTCAGTTATTCCCATATTGCAGATGTTCTATTACATGTTCTTCATTCTAGTACATTACTTGTTTACTCTAGTTTATTTTATTCTATTGTTTAGTTATGTTGTATTCTTTTCTATTATCTATTTTATATGCTCGATTATGTATTTGAAACTGCTTTCAGAGGTATGTACTTTGCTCCAATCCCGATTGGATATATTTTTCCAAATGATTGGCTCATAGATCAGTGTCCTACATTCTACGGGCCACAGGAGGGCATACCATTAGAGGATACTCCTATAGACCAGGAGGACTTAGTTTCAGAGCCTGAGGAGGTTTAGTTTATTTTGGTGGATTTGTATTAGACTTTTATTGAGATTCATGGCATGCATATTATTTCAGTCTTGTGGATTGTATTGTGATTCTTTTCTTCGTTATTCTATTTGTGCTCTATCTTCCTTAGTTTGCTCTGTGATTGAGTATAGTTATATTTGTGAGATACCATATTGTTCCTCCGTTTGGAATTGAGATGATTGACTGGTACCATATATATATTGTTGAGATGTTTAGTTAGTTAGAGTTTACCAAACAATGTTCTACCGTCGATGCTGTGGCGTAGGCTGGACGTACCCACGTACTCGTGTCCGAATATCCGGGTGCGGGTCATAACACATATTTAGTGGTGGCCTATGCAGGTCAAACTATCATAATTAGAGCGATATCGTAGTAGCGCTCGCTTAGAGTACTACTACGAGTCTGCTTTAGGAAATAGGATTTAGGCTGAGAGTATACTCAATCACAACTAGGAAACGCTTCCAAATATCTGTTTTCTATCCTTATCTATTGAATGTTTGCTTTACTTTAAATAAAATCTTTCCTTCATTGACGATATCGTATCTTACTCAATAATAATTCCTTTGTTCCATCTATCTTCAAGATCCTATCGAAGACGCGTTCCCTGCGCTCAGGCGCAATGTCAGCACGATCAGTCACTTCATCGCCTATGATGGCAGCACTAGTAGACGCTGTTCCAGCAGCTACATTCCAGAGATCAGCTTCACCGATCTAGGTAGGCATATCTGCAGCAGCTTTCGGAGGTGCTCCACCTCTGGTACGGAGGGCAGCGTCGACAATTTCAGAGGATCTTCCACCTCCACCATCCACAGTCGATCAAATATAGATGTTTGCGCTCTTTCAGCAGATGATGCAGGCACCGCAGCGACAATATGAGGTTATGAGGCAGGATATTAAGAATGCTCCCCTGATTATGCTCACAGCAGTCGAGAGAGTCGCCTTAGTCCAGCCACAGACGACACCACCTTAGATTACCCTGTAGCAGCCGAGGCCGGGGACCATCATACACTTCAAGAGGATGGGGCCGAAGTACTTTAAAAGCACTAAAGGGATCATTATGCTGATGATTGGATAGAAGACATTGAGCGAAACCTGCGGCTGGCACAAATTCCAGAGTTATTGCAGATAGAGGCTACGGGGAGCATGATGTTCGATATTGCATTAACTTGGTTCAGGACGAACCCCAGGATCTCAACACCAGGACTTACTTGGGATGCTTATAAAGTACTCTTCAAGAAAAGTTTTTTCCAGATGTGGCTCTGATATCTCTAGAGAACCAGTTCTATACCTTGTTCAGGGAGGTATGACGGTGGATGAGTATGCGGCAGAGTATTACAGATTAGGCTATTTTGTGGAGGGGCAGAACCCTAGAGGAAGAGCCAGAAAGTTCAGGAAGGTCCTGAACCGGGAGATCAAATCACACACGAATGGAGATCCCACCGCTACTTTTGACGAGATTTTGAGACAGGCACATCGGGCAGAGGTTGATCTAGAGTTTGGCTCTAAGAGGCCGAGAGACACAGGAGGATCCAGTACCAACATGGGTCCAATACAGCTGCCTCATATTTAGCAGCAGCACCAAAGATACTTCCAGCATCTGAGGCAGTAATATCATGGACCAGCTAGAGTGCCGGCATAGCAGATGCACCATATCTAGAGGGCAGTTATTCCTTATACTTTCTGTAAGAAACAAGGACATGGATGTGATGCATGCAAGATGAGATTGGGCTAGTGCTTATTTTGTGGATCATGAGACCATCAATTGAGGGCTTGTCCTAAAGTTTTAGCTCGTCCAGCTTAGGGCGGAGCTCAGGCACAGAGAGCACCCGCGAGACCACAAACGGGACAGCAGAGATGACCTCCTCTACCACCATAACAGTAAAAGTTCACTCAGCAGCAGCAGCAGCAGAGAGGTGCCCAACGACAGGGGCGAGCTTTTGCCTTAACCGTCGATGAGGAGGAGCCAGTCGGTAATATTATCTCAGGTTCAGTCTATCTTGATTCTTTTTCAGCTCATACTTTATTTTATTTTGGTGCTTCACATAGATTTTTATCTATATCTTTTGCTCTGAAATATCATCTTGAGTCTGAATCATTGGCGAGGACTTGCAAGATCATGAATAGGGGTGGCATTATCCTGGTCAGTGATGTTTGCAAGGATCGAAAAAAAATTTTAGAAGACCGAGAGTTGAGCATATATCTACTCGTAATGCCACTTCCGAGCTACGATATAGTACTCGGGATGGATTGGATAATTAGGCATCATGCTAGTATCGATTATCGAGGAGGCAGAGTTTTGTTCCACGTATCAGGAGAGATAAAGTTTGAGTTTGTTAGAGGAGCAACAGAGCAGAGCGAAGGTGACTTTTGTGGAGCTTTAGTCGAAGAGCATGAGCCACCATATCCATTGATTGTGGAGTATATGGATGTCTTTCTGGAGGAGTTATCGGGGTTGCCACCAGACAGAGATGTGGATTTCTCTATAGATTTGGTGCCAGACACAGAGCCAATATCACAACACATCTATAGAGTGAAAAATATCGAACTAGGAGAGTTAAAGAAGTAGGTGGATGAGTTGCAGGACAAGGGCTTCATCCGTTCTAGTTCATCACCATGGGGTGCTCCGGTATTATTTGTACGAAAGAAGGATGGGTTTGACTACAGGGCACTCAACAACCTCACTATCAAGAACAAATATCCGTTGCCGCAGATTGATGATTTATTTGATCAGTTAAGCGGAGCGAAGGTATTCTCAAAGATAGACTTGAGGCTGGGGTGCCACCAGGTGAAAGTGAAGAAGGAAGATATTCCAAAGATAGCTTTCATGACTCGGTATGGGTAGTCTGATTTTTTGTTAATGCCATTTGGGTTGACCATATTCATGAACCTGATGAATAAGGTGTTTCATCAGTACTTGGATCAGTTTTTGGTAGTATTTATTGATGATATACTAATTTATTCGAAGACCCCAGAGGAGCATGAGAAGCACCTGAGGATAGTTCTGGACACCCTCAGGAAGGAGAAGCTATCTGGGAAGCTTTAGAAGTATGAGTTCTTCGTTGATAAGGTTGAATTCCTCGGGCATGTGTCACGACCCGCACCCGGTATAGGGGCACGAGTATGCGGGTACGTCCAGCCTATGCCGCAGCATCGACGGTAGAACGCTGTCTAGGTCACAATAAATACTAATGTAACTCTCAACCTGTCAATGATATCAATCTCCATAAGGAGGATAATATACATCTCACAATATCTCATAATGTAAACTCAATCACAACAACTATAAGAGTATAAAGGCATGATAAGAGATGAGAAGAATGACATAGTAAAACACCATATCTCAAAGTATAGATAAATCACAGTCTAGTTGTCCAACATAAGGTCTCCACAAATCTCCAATTAAACTTAACATAAGTCTAAACATAAACTGAAATAAACCTCAATAAGTCTCAGTGCATAATATAATACTATCTAAATAGCTGCAGGTAATGTCTCATCTAAAGGAATAGTCTCCTCTAAGATCTCTGGTGTGTAATCTGCATCTATACCCGGTCCATAGTGTGTAGTACAGAACTCCTCAAGATCCTCTGGAAAAAATATCCAGTCAGGATTGGAACGAAGTACAAGCACTAACAATAGTTCCACATATATTGACAAAAACTATAATACAGTGTAAAGAAATACAAGACAGATATGAATACTGGCAATAAAAAATACTGGAATAAGATATACTGGAATAAATGGAATACTGGAGCATCATCATCAATATACATCTAGCAATGAAATAGAAATACAGGTACACGCAAGAACAATAAACTGGTATGTATATGAATGCTAGAATCATGACTAGAACATGTAGAGATGCTAGATCAATATACTAGAGATACATGTCAAGAACATCTAACTAAGTGTGTGAAATATTAGCATATCATACGATCGGCTTGGGACTGATCAGGCTCATTACATTGGTTAGCTATCATCCTTGTAAGGTCAGGCTAACCATCCAGATAGCTATGATACGAGTAATAGTCAGGCTAACCACATGTAACAGCTATGAGACATGTAATGGTCAGACTGTATCGATGTGAGGTGTGGGTGAGCTATGATGCATATAAAGTTTGGGTATGATCACATAAGCTACTAATATTTCTCCATTTTCCCCAGCTAGCACGATGGATTCCAAATTACGACTCCTCGTGACAGGTCTCAATGATGCCAACTCGTGTAAATAACAGTGTTAGAGTCATGTACGCTATACAATAAGAGTTATAGAGATAATCAACATAATGGAAACAGTCAGAGAATGTACTCGCCTGTGATCCTTAGCTGGAAATACCAATGTCCGGATTCCAAGATATCGTCTGAGTGATCCAACAGTCCTATAGATATATTATAAACACAATACTGCATCAGACATTACACTAATATACAATCAAACACCATGATCTTAGGGACGACGCTAGGGGGTCACATCTGTAGTTGTTGTGCATAACAGACAGTCAATGATGCGGTCTTGCCAGTATGTCGGTGTACATGTGGCAGTCTGCTAACATACTACTTGGTCACAGGTCAATGTAACTATGGTATCCGTGGTTATACTCGGTTATCTAGTACATAGATATATATTATACATATTACAATCATACTAATTAATTACACTTATAATAGATATATGTATATACATAATAGAATTTATACTATGTATATATTAAATATATATATTAGGGATCCATGTACGATACATATATGTAGGTATATATATACTTAATTTGGGAATTATACTATTTATATACATATACATTAATATACATTTAGACATATATTAATACGTATGCCAATACGTATACACCAACTATATATATATCTATATACCCACAAGACACGTATACTAAACCCTGGCTATAACGTGTGCATATAATGAAGAATATGCCTATACGTATACGTCTACGTGTATGCAAGGAGAAGAAAACTGAACCAGTGTACGTACACGACAACGACGGGGTGCTGGTGGTGCGTGGTTCAGTCGAGGGGGTCGACGTGGGTGTTCGGGCGAGGTTACTGGATCCAGTTGGTCGGCGGCGCCAGTCTCCGGTTGGGTCGGCGTCTCGGGTAGTCGGCCCCACAAGAAGTCAAAAATTGCAGCGGTTTTCGGCCAAGCGCAGGATGGCTCGGTTCAGCGGCGACGGCCTCAGGCCAGAGGAGAGAAAAGCTTCTGGTCCGGCGAGGCGAGTTCGACGCAGGCGTGGCGTCGTCGGCTTACAGTCGGGTTCAATTCTGGCAGACTGCTCGAGTCGAGCGGTGGAGGGGACGCTCGGCAGCGGGTTTTTGGCGTCGTCTCGGCGGTGAAGTGGTGGTGTACTCGGGGAGGAAGAGGGGCAGGCGGAGATGTCTCGAGGTCAGTTTCCGATGGAGGACGAGGCGAGGGTGTTGTGTGGAAATGGGGAGATGCGCGACAGGTCCGACGGGTTGTCCGACGGGGAATAGTAGGTCGGGAGGAAGCAAAGAAGAAGGAGACGTCGGCTGTGGTATTTGGTTTTGGGTTTAAAAGAAAGAAAAATAGTTAAGATAATATATATATACAAAGGGGTGTGGGTTTGACCTAGAATTGGTTCGACTGGTCAACCCCTCTTGGAATTTGGGCTTCTCATAGAGATATTTCAAGGGCCATGATTAAAATGGGTTCCAAATAAATGGCTAGGATTGCATGGTTCAAAAATGAAAGGAGGGCCAATATTTGAGGAGGTTGATATTGTGCCACACACTCCAAAAATCATGGAAAAATTACACATGAAGAAGAAAAGGTTTATTCACTTGTCGAGTCCAACGGGATGGACACCTTAATACACTTTTGCATAAGAGTGCCCAAAATTAGAGAATTACACAAGTTTGGATTTATTAATTTAGAAATGATTGAAATTGGTGTTCTAAAATTAATTAGAAGTATAAGGACTGAATTGTGGTGAGACACAATTGTCATGAATAAAATAGACTCAGAATAAAACATTACCCTAATTTGGGTTGCTCAAAATGGGTCGAGATTGTGTCTCCAATTTCGATTGGAACACACAAGGATACAAAGTTTGATTTATATAGAATTAAATATAGTCGGTTGCAATGAATGTTGTACGACTAAAATGAAGCACAACAAGACATGGTTATGAGTCACACAAGGATCAATATAACAGTCTGGCACGTCTAAGACAAGGATGTGAAATCAGTTGGGAGATAAGGGCTAGCGTAGTGCTCTAATTATCGAAGCAACGATAAGGTACAACAATCAATTAAATCACAGCAATTTAAATATAATTAATTATCATGCAATTATTTACTCATTAATTACGAAAAGACAAAAATACCCTTAATCTGAAAAGTGTGGGTGACATCATGTGATTATAGGAGACGGGATCTCAGTAGACCCGAAGAAGATTTCAGTAGTTGAGTTGTGGTCTACCCCGAGTTCAGTGGCAGAGATCATGAGTTTTCTTGTAATGGCAGGCTATTATCGGGTAAGGTTTGGGTTGTGTGTTGCAGCTGAACAGGAAGGTGATTGCCTATAGTTTCAGGCAATTACCCCCGCATGAGAATAATTACCCTACCCATGACTGGGAGTTGGCAGCAGTTATTTTTGCTCTTAAACTGTGAAAGCACTACTTGTATAGAGAGTGGATAGAGATCTTTACAAATCATAAGAGCTTGAAGTATGTGTTTACACAAAAAAAGATCAACATGAGGCAGCGACGATGGTTGGAGTTGATGATGGACTTCGATATTTCTTTGCAGTACCATCTAGGGAAGGCCAACTAAGTCGCGAATGCCTTGAATAGGTATCCAGTGGCAATGTATTTGACGAGGGACAAACATTTATTGGCCGATCTTGATAGTTTAGGCATTGAGGTATTAGTTCCTGGAGTTGTAGCACGATATAGGAATTTCAGGTACAGTCATAATTGATGGACTGGATCAGAGCTGCACAGTTCAAGTATGAGTCTCTGAGGAGCATCAGGGCACAAGTCCAGATAGGGTTGACAGAGGACTTCAGTATTGCAGATGATGGAGCATTGCGGCACAGTACCAGATTGTGTGTGCCGAGTAGAGCATTTCTCAAGAAGATTCTTCAGGAGGCGCATTGATCTCAGTACTCTATGCATCCAGGTGCCAACAAGATGTATAGGGACATAAGAGAGCATGTTTGGTGGTATGGTATGAAGCGGGAGGTAGCTAGCTTCGTATCTAGATGTTTGGTTTGCCAGCAGGTAAAGGCGGAGAGACAAAGGCCAGGTGGATTGCTTCAGCCTTTACCCATTTCAGAGTGAAAGTAAGAGCATGTGATGATGGATTTTGTTTCAGGAATTTCGCGTTCTCCAGGTGGTAAAGATGCGATTTGGGTTATCGTAGACATGTTGACCAAATCAGCCCACTTTCTTCCATTTAAAGTGGGTACGGCTATGGAGAAGCTCACGGAGAAGCCCGCGCATCAAATAATCAGATTATATGGAGTTTCAGTGAGCATAGTCTCGGATCGGGATAGTCGCTTCATGTCCCACTTCTGGAGGAATTTACAGGCTAGCTTGGTCACTCAGCTCAAGTTCAGTACCGTATATCACCCTCAAATAGAGGGACAGCCGGAGAGGACTATCCAGAATCTCGAGGATATACTACGCACCTGTGTTTTGGATTTTAGAGGTTCTTGGGAGGATTATCTTCACTTTGTAGAGTATTCTTACAACAATAGCTACCAGGCCAGTATAAAGATGTCAACATTTGAGGCATTGTATGGACGGAGATATCGCACTCCATTATCATGTGTAAGCCCCCTGATTTTCAGTAATTTTTAATTTAGATTTTTACAATTTTTTTGGTATTTTCTGAGAATTTTTCTGTAATTATAATCTAGGTATTTTATAATTAAATGATTTTTAATTGCTTTTAATTAATATTAAAATAGTATGGAAATAATATTTTATGGTGTAAAATGGAATACCGGACATAGGATAATTTTCGGTGAATTTATTGGACTCCGAAAACGCGTTTAAAGTCCTAAAAGCTATTGGATATCTAAACCAAACCAAACCAAACCTGACTGAACCAAACCAACCCAACTCAAACCGAACCGCTATACTTAACCGAACCAACCTAGCTTAACGGGTCGGGTCGGGTCGGATCCGAGTCAAACCCGACCCGGACCCGTTAACCCTAGCTAAACCCTAATCTTAATTCGGGTCGGAACAGTGTTTCTGACCCGGCGGTGCGCCTATTTAAGAGCCTCAACGTTCGTGCCCTAGCAGCCGCCTTCCTCGAGATCCACGAAGCCGCCGCCGCCTTTCTTTCTCTCCAGCTCCGCCGCTCCCCTCCTCGACGGCCACCCGCTGCACCCCGCCACGCCGAGTCCTCAGCCCTCGTCCCCGACCCTGCAGCCCCGACTCCACCGACGAAATCCCCCGACGAACTCCCCTGCCCTAACTGCCCTATCCGCCCACCGCTGTCACCCGACCTTGACCTCCTCCCCTTGCAGCCGAGCTCAGCCGATCCTCTCCTCCCTGCGGCGCCACTCTCCTCCTCTCCACCACCCACAGCCTCCCCACAAACCCTCGACATCCCCCGACCGTCACCCTCTCCGCCCGTCGACCCCGCCTACCGCTGCACCCGACGCTGATCGACGGACTGCAGCAGTTTGAGCCCCCCAACGCTGCTTAGGTCTGCTACCACCCCGCTCCAGCGGCTGTGCCACTTTCCCCCATCCGACCTCCACTGTCAAACTTCACCACCACCACCTCAGCCGACTCCGAGCTCCACCCGCATGCGACCCAACACAGCAGCTCCCCGACCCGCTGACCTAGCCTGGACACGGCAGTGCAGGACACAGTGGACACGAGCACATCAAACCCTAGTACCGTGGACACAGAGACCCGGACACGTCTAGGACACGAAGGAGATACTCGGACACAGGAAATCATCGTTCACGGAGCCCTGCTCAGGTAAACCGTTCTCTCTCCTCGTTGACCTATTTTCTGTTCCGTCAGTTGTGACGCGTAGACTATATAACCCTCTCGGTGTCCGTGCAACCCGCTCGGTGCATTGCGTCCTGTAGTGATCGCAAACCGCGATCCAAAAACAGGAAAAATAATGCCCTGTTTTACCCCGGAACTGAGTGCGTTCCGCCAAACGGGACGACTTGGTCGCACGCGGTCTTTACCGAAACGTGCACGACGTTGATACGGACGTGCAGGATTTCGCAGAAGTTGATTTGGATGTACGTGCACACCGGAATCAACGCGTATCCGCCGACAACGCCCCGTATCCGTCCGTTCTAGAACACGCTGTAACTTTGTATACACACGTCGGCTCGAGACGAAACTTGCTCCATCAGACTCGTAGCAATATGCTGGACCTGTGACCCAAGTTTGGTTCGATTCTGAGAACGTTGACAAAATTACGTATCGTGGGCCCCATAGGCTCCACTTGACGGGCGATTTTGTGATCGGCTCATCGGAATCCAATTTTGGAAGTTTCGTTGGGTTCGTATCATCGTTCCTGACTTGTAGACACTGAGTTTGAGGAATTTAGAGACCTTTGACCCTGACACATTTTTCGGTGCGAAGTGGCCCATAGGAGGACCCCGCTTTGACCAGAAACTGTAATTTTTGCCCCTGTGTCCAAATTGGACGTAAGGACAGGCGTTTCTAGCTATTTGATATTTTCTGAATCTAATGGTGATGTTTATTTCAGCAACCGGAGTAGTACCTGCAGATCACACTGAGACCAGAGCTACAGTTGGAGCCAGGACCCCAGGCAAGTGTACCTTGCCAAAACCTGCAGCTTTGCTACTTATTTCCTGGACTTGTTAGTTATCAGTGGGCAAGTGTACCTTGCCAAACTTTGCAGTCTTGCTACATATTTTTCTTGATTCTTTTACATTGTTGTGCATGCTTAACCTAGGACCGTGTGACTTACTTAGCGTCCGATTATAGTCGGGTGCCAACACTGTACGCAGTGTTATGTATTATCATCTAGACATGGACATTCGTGACCCCTTTACATTCTCGTACTTGTCGTATCAAGTACATAGACCCAGGACACTTGACACTATTCATGAGACAGAATCTTCCTGAGATATTTATGGTGATTCTGTATAGGATACAGGTTTATGACATATGCATTATACATGCTTAGACATTATATGACTTGCTGCATTAGCTTTGATCCTGTGTATCATGGACATGAGACGTGAGATTACATTGGGTGGGGAGAGTATTACCATATCAAAGGCTGATTATATTATATATATATATATTATTGTCTGGAGGTGCTTCGGCATATCTACTGGAGTCGTGATACTAATACTGTTATGGGTTTCTCCGACACTGATCTTGTAGTAGTCTCAGCCCGAGTATGACTAAAACTCTCATTTGCATATCACTTAGCTGGTTATATACTTACCTTATTATTTTATTATCTGCTGCACTGCATTTATTTTGGCATGAGCTTTCTTGTACCTTGCTATGTCCCCTGAGGACCTGGATCCGGATTATGTCCCCAAGATTAGTTGACGAGATCTATCCCGAGGTATACGGGACCGGAGCATTGGCATTAACAAAAGTAGGTGCCTATATTGGAGCAGAACCAGGATCTGAGGACGAGATCGTACCAGAGGACTTCTCCTGAGTATTGGCTTGAGATACTCATTTATTTCTATTTCTAGTTCTTTATTTTCAGTCTATTTCATTGATGTATTAGACTTATTCTCGGATTGTTCTCCGAGACACTTTTATTGAAATATGCTAGTTTATTTTTATTTGCGTTATTCTGGTTTTGATCTGTGTTTTATCTGTTGTGGATGAGATTAGTATAGACTGTGACTTGTATCATTGGACCTACTCATTGTTATATTACAGCTTAAGCATGCCCCGATGGATCCATTAAATTGGGTTTGTCCATCGGTGTGTGCTGCTGGCCATTATCACGCGTCCGGTCCCTCGGTATTTTGGGACTGGGGCATGACATGATTTTTGTGGTGGCCCATGCAGGTCAACGACTAAATTGTTCGGATTCAACTTAGGGACCGAGCAAGCTTACAATAAGAATATGATAAGTTTTAGGATCTCATCCACTTGCTTGAAACGTTTTTGATATCTATATCGTATTCGAATTAAATTTTCTTGCATCATGCCTTAATTCCTGTGCGCCTCTTATAGTTTGTTTTGATGCAGAGTAATGGATTCAAGAGCAAACGACGAAACTCCAACAAACACACCAATAGGTGCGGTAGCCACCTACGGAGAAGATTAAGTGGCACCATTGAGTGGAGATCCCTCTACTCACCAAGGCAGCCAAACAGATCAACAAGCTTCTAGGTTTCGACGTGATGACATCCCACCGCCTCCGCGGTTCGTTCCACCAATGCCCATTTTCCCACAAGGACAGCCTATGGACGGGCAACAGATTTTTTAAATGATCTACGCAATAATGTAAGCTCAACAGCAGATTCAATACGAGGCTCTGCGTCACAGCCTAGCACTCGTACTGGAGCAGGCGAATCTACCAGCATGACGACCAGTGACAGGATCTATCACCGATTCCCGGCAGCTGAATCCCCGTACCTTCTCAGGAAAGGAGGAGCCCACAGAAGTTCATGAGTGGCTCACCAACACACAACATCAATTAGAAGCAGCTGAGCTTCCATGGGAACATTGGATGACGGTCGTCAGGATGCAATTGACGGACAATGCGCATCACTGGTGGCTATCTGAGGAGACACAGCTCGGACCAGACCACGTCACTTGGGAGGAGTTCTCCAGACTCTTTCAGGAGATGTACATTCCAGCTACCGCTCGATCAGAACTGCGGGACAAGTTTAATCACCTCACTCAAGACAATATGACAGTGGAAGAATACAACGCAGAATTCATTCGTCTGAGCCACTTCGCCCCAACCTTGATTCTGACAGAAGAAGAGAAGGCTGAGAAGTTCTTCGACGGACTAAACATTGAGCTACAGAAACTAATTGGATCCGTTACACCTACATCTTACTCGGACATCCTTGCTGCAACCCGACGCATGGAGCGCGTCACCAGGAGAGAGACCAGTCTGAAATGGCCTTCCACATCAGCACCCGCTAGAGCACCACAAGAAGAAGCTGCAAAGAGACCTCACCTACACCAACAGCAGAAAGCATCTACACCACTAGCGCCAATCCTACCTTCTTGCCACTACTGTGGCAAGAAAGGCCATCTTGCAAAGGAATGCCGACATAGATTGGGATTATGTTTAGCTTGCGGATCTAGGCAACATTCGGTGTAGGAATGCCCTGAGCATAGAGAAGGAGCACCAAGGGCAAACCAACAAGCTCTACCAGCACCAGGAGGATATCAAGCAAGGCCACCTTTGGCACTACGACCAGCACCCTTCCAGCAGGTCCAACAACAGCAGAGGGCACCCCTTCAAGGATGCGGACAAGCTTTCGCGATGACTTTGGAGGACACGCAGATTCGTGGAGTAGCTAATGCGCGTAACCTTTTATAATTATCTGCTTCTAGATTTGCTTTAGTTTTTGCATGTTGGTTCGCGACCTCAGCCTTAACCTAGTAATTTTGAACTTGCTAATAACCTGGAATATTTTTATAATTGATAACCTAATATGTTTTATAAGTAATGAAATATAGTCTTCTAAATTTCCTTCATCCGAAAAATTGCATAACTTTAATGCTTAGGGAAATAATTTTCCCTATGTATTATTCTTACTCATCCTTGAATCTCCTTGATCGTGATGTGCTTCGAACAATGTTTGCAACCATGTCATCTCTGTTGACCGGGTATTCTTTGATTGCAAGGACGCAATCCTTTTAAGGGGGGTAGATTGTAAGCTCCCTGATTTTTAGTAATTTTTAATTTGGATTTTTACAGTATTTTTTGGTATTTTTTGGGAATTTTTCTGTAATTATAACCTAGGTATTTTGCAATTAAATAATTTTTAATTGCTTTTAATTAATGTTAAAATAGTATGGAAATAATATTTTATGGTGTAAAATGGAAAATCGGACATAGGATAATTTTTGGTAAATTTATTGGACTCCGAAAACGCGTTTAAAGTCCTAAAAGCTATTGGATATCTAAACCGAACCAAACCAAACCTGACTGAACCAAACCAACTCAACTCAAACCGAACCGCTATACTGAACCGAACCAACCCAGCTTAACGGGTCAGGTCGGGTCGGATCCGAGTTAAACCCGACCCGGACTCGTTAACCCTAGCTAAACCCTAATCTCAATTCGGGTCGGAACAGTGTTTCCGACCCGGCGGTGCACCTATTTAAGGGCCTCGTGCACCTATTTAAGGCCTCGACGTTCGTACCCTAGCAGCCGCCTTCCTTGAGATCCGCGAAGCCGCCGCCGCCTTTCTTTCTCTCCAGCTCCGCCGCTCCCCACCTCAATGACCACCCGCTGCACCCCGCCACGTCGAGTCCTCAGCTCTCATCCCCGACCGTGCAGCCTCGACTACACCGATGAAATCCCCCGACGAACTCCCCTGCCCTAACCGCCCTATCCGTCCACCGTTGTCACCCGACCTCGACCTCCTCCCCTTGCCGCCGAGCTCAGCCGATCCTCCCCTCCCTGCGGCGCCACTCTCCTCTTCTCCACCACCCACAGCCTCCCCGCAAACACTCGACATCCCCCGACCGTCACCCTCTCCGCCCGTCGACCCCGCCTACCGCTGCACCCGACGCCGACCGACGGACTACAGCAGTTCGAGCCCCCCAACGCCGCTCAGGTCTGCTACCACCCCGCTCCGGCGGCTGTGCCACTTTCCCCCATCCGACCTCCACTGTCAGACTTTACCACCACCACCTCAGCCGACTCCGAGCTCCACCCGCCTGCGACCCAACACAGCAGCTCCCCAACAGGCTGACCTAGCCCCGGACACAACAAACCCTAGCCTGGATATGGCAGTGCAGGACACAGCGGACACGAGCACATCAAACCCTAGTACCGTGGACACAGAGACCCGGACACGTCCAGGACACGAAGGAGACACTCGGACACAGGAAATCATCGTTCACGGAGCCCTGCTCAGGTAAACCGTTCTCTCTCCTCGTTGACCCATTTTCTGTCCCGTCAGTTGTGACGCGTAGACTGTATAACCCTCTCGGTGCCCGTTCAACCCACTCGGTGCATCGCGTCCTTTGGTGATCGCAAACTACGATCCAAAAACAAGAAAAACAACGCCCTGTTTCACCCCGGAACTGAGTGCGCCCCACCAAACGGGACGACTTGGTCGCACGCGGTCTTTACCGAAACGTGTGAAACGTTGATACGGACATGCGAGATTTTGCAGAAGTTGATTTGGATGTGCGTGCACACCGAAATCAACGCGTATCCGCCGACAACGCCCCGTATCCGTCCATTCTGGAATATACTGTAACTTTGTGTACACACGTCGGATCGAGACAAAACTTGCGCCATCGGACTCGTAGCAATACGCTGGTCCTGTGACCCAAGTTTGGTTCGATTCTGAGAACATTGACAAAATCGCGTATTGTGGGCCCCACAAGCTCCACTTGACGGGCGATTTTATGATCGGCTCATCGGAATCCAATTCTAGAAGTTCCGTTGGGTTCGTATCATCGTTCCTGACTTGTAGATACTGAGTTTGAGGAATTTGGAGACCTTTGACCCTGACACAGTTTTCGGTGCGAAGCGGCCCACAGGAGGACCCCGCTTTGACCAGAAACTGCGATTTTTACCCCTGTGTCCAAATTGGACGTAAGGACAGGCGTTTCTAGCTATTTGATATTTTCTGAATCTAATGGTGATGTTTATTTCAGCAACCGGAGTAGTACCTGCAGATCACACTGAGACCAGAGCTACAGTTGGAGCCAGGACCCCAGGCAAGTGTACCTTGCCAAAACCTGCAGCTTTGCTACTTATTTCCTTGACTTGTTAGTTATCAGTGGGCAAGTGTACCTTGCCAAACTTTGCAGTCTTGCTACATATTTTTCTTGATTCTTTTACATTGTTGTGCATGCTTAACCTAGGACCGTGTGACTTACTTAGCGTTCGATTATAGTCGGGTGCCAACACGACGCAGTGTTGTGTATTGTCATCTAGACATGGACATTCGTGACCCCTTTATATTCTTGTACTTGTCGTATCAAGTACATAGACCCAGGACACTTGACATTATTCATGAGATGAAATATTCCTGAGATATTCATGGTGATTCTGTATAGGATACAGGTTTATGACATATACATTATACATGCTTAGACATTATATGACTTGCTGCATTAGCTTTGATCCTGTGTATCATGGACATGAGACGTGAGATTATATTGGGTGGGGAGAGTATTACCATATCAAAGGATGATTATATTATATATATATATATATATTATTGTCTTGAGGTGCTTCGGCATATCTACTGGAGTCGTTATACTAATACTGCTATGGGTTTCTCCGACACTGATCCTGTAGTAGTCTCAGTCCGAGTATGACTAAAACTCTCACTTGCATATCACTTAGCTGGTTATATACTTACCTTATTGTTTCATTATCTGCTGCACTGCATTTATTTTGGCATGAGCTTTCTTGTACCTTGCTATGGCCCCTGAGGACCTGGATCCGGATTATGTCCCCAGGATTAGCTGACGAGATCTATCCTGAGGTATACAGGACCGGAGCATTGGCATTAGCAGAAGTAGGTGCCAACATTGGAGCAGAACCAGGATCTGAGGATGAGATCGTACCAGAGGACTTCTCCTGAGTATTGGCTTGAGATACTCATTTATTTCTATTTCTAGTTCTTTATTTTCAGTCTATTTCATTGATGTATTAGACTTATTCTCGGATTGTTCTCCGAGACACTTTTATTGAGATATGCTAGTTTATTTTTATTTGTATTATTCTGGCTTTGATCTGTGTTTTATCTGTTGCGGATGAGATTAATATAGACTGTGACTTGTATCATTGGACCTACTCATTATTATATTACAGCTTAAGTATGCCCCGATGGATCCATTAAATTGGGTTTGTCCATCGGTGTGTGCTGCTGGCCATTATCACGCGTCCGGTCCCTCGGTATTTTGGGACTGGGGCGTGACATCATAGGATAATGTTGGTGAGAGAGATTTATTAGGACCAGAGATGGTAGTAGATAAAGCTGAGAATGTGAAGCTCATCATGGATAGACTTCGGGTGGCGTAGGACAGACAGCAGAATTGGGCCGATAGCCACCGGAGACTATTATATTTTGAGGTATAGATTTTGTTTTGCATTGCTTATGATTATTTGTTTGTGTTAGAGTGCTAAGGCTGTGTTTTGTGCTAGGTTGGTAGTTTGGTGCTTCTGAGGATTTCTCCGACACGAGGCACGATTCGCTTCGGTGGAGACGGAAAGCTTAGTCCATGATTCATCGAACCTTTCAGTATTCTCGAGAGGGTCGGTGTAGTTGCTTACAGACTAGACTTGCCACTTGCATTGGAGGAAGTGCACAATGTGTTTCAGGTATCACAGCTGAGACGGTATGTGGCAGATCCTAGCCATGTACTAGATCAATCGAAGATAGATGTGGGCCTTACTCTTAGCTATCCAGAGCAGCAAGTTGAGATTCTAGATCGGAGAGAGAAGGTGCTACGGAACCAGACGATTTCTTTGGTGAATGTTGCATGGAGGCATCACTCGCCAAGAGAGAGTATCTGGGAGCTAGAGGCCAAGATGCGCGAGCGATATCCATATATGTTTGAGCCGTGAGGTATAATTCTTTCTTTCTTGTATTGATTGCTTTTGGTAGTTAGTTTCTTCCTTAATTTTGAGGACAAATTTTTCTAAGGTGGGTAGGATTGCCACCCTCACTTTTTCAACTAGGTATAATTTTGTAATTGGGCATGGGTATATTTATTTTAGAATATAATATTAAATATTGTGCATGTTGTAAATATTTATTTATTTTTATATATGAAATTTATTTTGGACTTGTGTTAGTGGACCTAACTAGTTTAGTTTAGATCCATGAACCAATATTTATTTCTAGTTAGAATTGAGCTCAATAGTAAGCCCATTCATTAGGAGGATGAATTAATTAGTGAAACCACTTAGACTAAAATCTTTTCTCCTTAATTATTTCTTCATGACAAGCCCCAAAGGGTATTTTGGATAATTCATAGTAGCTTGGAGGAGGGGAAAGGGCCGGCCACCTATTGGAGTGGGGAGAGACTCTCTCTACTCATTTGTCATTCCAAATCTAGATCTAAATTTTTCTCTCTCCTAAATTTTTTCATTCCCACACTAATTCCTAATCAAATTTCTTCCCAATTCCTTTCCTATTCATCATTGTAGGCTATTAGAATAAGGATCTACAAGAAAGAAGCAAGGATCTAAAAGGAGGAGCAATGATGTACAAGTTGGAGGCTCTTGACACCAAATTTGGAGATTTTATTGGGAATCCATCTCCCAATAGGTACAATTCAGTTTTATCTGTTTAATTATGTTCTAAATCTATAATTTAATCATTAGGAACCCTCCCATGTACTAAGGCTACCCATACAATTTGGAATTAGGTTCATAGGAGGCCTATGGAGAAAGTTATGTGGTATTTTGTGTCAATTTTGGAGGAATTCTGAGATTGGCACATCTTGTGTTTGTCAATAGGTCAATTAGACCAAATTGACATATGTTTGTTTGTGTGTGACTAGTGTCATATCCACAATTAGATACGTGTAGGCCGTATTTCGACAATTTGGCGATATAGGTTAATTTGGGTATTTTCTTCCGACATGGGGGTTTGAGTATGTCACATTTTGACACGGCCACGTATTTGAGTAGCTAGCTCTTCTTATTATTCATAATTATGATTTTAGACTTGATCGTATCCTTTAGAATATGTTTGGTTATGTGGTGAAGCCGTATCGCAAGCGTATCATAGAATGAGTGTGATACGGGTGCGGTGCACTCCACGTGTTTGTTTTCTTGCATTTAGATTCAATATACTTTGGTTAAAGATATTAGAATATTATATATATATATATATATATATATATATATATATATATGTGTGTGTGTGTGTGTGTGTGTGTGTGTGTGTGTGTGTGTGTATGTGTGTGTGTGTGTGTGTGTGTTTATGTTTGCTTATATATATATATATATATATATATATATATATATATATATATATATATATATATATATATATATATATATATATATATATATATATATCGTATGTGTGTGTGTGTAGTGTGTGAGTGTCGAGTGTCATTGAGAGAGGGTCGGGTTGATGGTATCACCATGCACAGTGGAAGAGCAACAACAAGAGGAGCAACTACAGCAGCAACCAGCAACTGCAACCAGCAAGAGCAGCAGCTACTGCAGTAGCAAAGGCAGCAGCTGCAGCAGCAACAGTAAGAGCAGCAGCAACTAGCTGCAGCAGCAACAACAGCAAGAGCAGCAGTAGCAGCAACTAGCTGCAGCAGTTAGAGCAGCAACTTCATGATGTGCACTTGAGAAAGGGGAGGTTAGCCTTGACTTATAGCTCAAGTCAGTAAGTTGTATAGATAAACTAGTTAGTTATATGTATATACATATTGATAAACTAGTTATATATATATATATATATATATATATATATATATATATATATATATATATATATATATATATATATATATATATATATATATATATATATATATGTATGTATTGATTGTTAGTTAGTTATAAATATATAGATGAGAGATATATATGTAGACGAGAACTAGTTAGCATTGGTTAGTAGTATTTCTAGATTACCTTGAGTGACACCAAGGTAATGAGAGTTGAGGTATCTTGGGTACGGATAGTAAATTAAGAGGTATGTTAATATATTAGTTAGTAGAGTATTGTATAAGTTTAATGCATGTTAGTATATAATTAGGTGTATGGGTAGTTAGTTACATGTTAGAATTTAGATTACCTTGTGATACCAAGGTAATGTCAATGTATTGGTTTATACTCAAGGTATTGAGTTGTATATCAAGATGGGTGTGTAGGTGGTGTGATACCGCATTAGTTCAAAGCCAAGCTATCCACTTAGCATTAGTTAGCTAAGAGTACTATATATATTGTCTTATATATATATATATATATATTAGTATTTTTATATTTAATAACTTGTGTATCTTATGATACGGTACTTTGTTGGTATCCTAGTATCTTAGTATAGCTAGTATGGCCTAGTTACATAGTGTATGGACCTAATATCCTAGAGTTGGACTCATACAACCTAGAAATATCTAGTTTGACCAAGTTTGACTAGTTTGACCTAGAGTTGACCTAGTTTGACTGTTTTTACTTAGAAATGACTTTCTGACCTAGAATTGAACTAGTTTAACTTATTTTTAATTCAAAACCTTATATTGATGCAATATACCATATATTGGTCTGTGTGATACCAACTTGGGCATCGAGAGATACACCTTGCTCAAGACCTTAGGTGAGTACATTTTTCTGTTAGTTTTTATTTTATAATAGTGTTTATATCTTATGTTCTAGAACTGTATACTTATTTCTGACACAGTGGTTTCCCAGACTAATACTGCATAGATCCTGTCAGGAGATGTTATCCCCTAACGTGTCCAGCTGGTACTCCTTCACATATTTTTTATCGTGTGTATCGAGTATTGATTTATTGTATTTCGTGTTAACATACTGCTCGTGTTCAGTGTACTTATATTCGTGTACACACACTGTTCGTGTTCAGTGTGCCCATATTCGTGTTCGTAACGTGTCATGATTGGATCCATTGGTATTAGTTGGTGATGGGGGAGTAGGAGTTGATTATATGATCTAGCCCCAATGTATTCGTATACATGTTGATTATATACCACACTTGTAATCGAGTTACCATATTGTATTCATGTTCAACCTAAACCGATCACATAATGAACTTGTATTACATGGCATATTTGTTATATTTTAGTTATTCCCATATTGCAGATATTCTATTACATGTTCTTCATTTCAGTACATTACCTATTCACTCTAGTTCATTTCATTCTATTATTTAGTTATCTTGTATACTTTTCTATTATCTATTTTATATGCTCGATTATGTATTTGAAACTGTTTTTAGAGGTATGTACTTCGCTCCAATCTTGATTGGATATATTTTTCCAGATGATTGGCTCATAGATCAGTGTCCTAGATTCTACGGGCCGCAGGAGGGTATACCATTAGAGGATACTCCTATAGACCAGGAGGACTTAGTTCCAGATCCTGAGGAGGTTTAGTTTATTTTGGTGGATTTGTAGTAGACTTTTATTGAGATTCATAGCATGCATATTATTTCAGTCTTGTGGATTGTATTGTGATTCTTTTCTTCGTTATTCCAATCATGCTCTATCTTTCTTAGTTTGCTTTGTGATTGAGTATAGTTATATTTGTGAGATACAATATTGTTCCTCTGTTTGTAGTTGAGATGATTGACATGTACCAAATATATTGTTGAGATATTTAGTTAGTTAGAGTTGACCAGACAGCGTTCTACCGTTGATGTTGCGGTATAGGCTAGACGTACCCACGTACTCGTGCCCGAATATCCGGGTGTGGGTCGTGACAATATATATATATATATATATATATATATATATATATATATATATATATATATGAGGGATCCACATCTCCCCATTTTTGTATCCCCCAAGCATCTCCATGATAACAACCATTGGATCTTGTTTAAGTCATATAATCTTAACCATTGAAAAATGACTGTTAAGATTAGATGACTTAAACAAGATCCAACGGCTGTGAAAGAGGGGATGCCTGGGGGATACAAAAATTGGGGGATGTGGATCCCTCATATATATATATATATATATATATATATATATATATATATATATATATATATATATATATATATATATATGAGGGATCAAGATCCTCCCATTTTTGTATTTCCCAAGCATCCCCCTACTCACACCATTGGATGTTGCTTTAAGTCATCTAATCTTAATTGTTGATTTATCAACGGCTAAGATTAGATGACTTAAAGCACATACAACGGATATGAATAAGGAGATGCTTGGGGATACAAAAAGTGTGGGGATGCCTCCATATATATATATATATATATATATATATATATATATATATATATATATAAGTGTCCTCTTGAATGGAATATTCATAGATTCTATTTTGGAGTTTTGATAAAAATTGCAAGTTTGTTACTTGTACTTATGAAGAAATTTAGTAGTAGCTATTAAATGTTGTGTTTTGATTTTTATGCTGATATTACAAGGTTTTAATTGAAAATCGATAATCAGCATATTGATGGTTTTAAAGTTTTGCTTATTAGCTATTTTTGTTATTTTTGGTGTTTGGTTTATATCCTACTATTGTTAAAACATAAAATTTTTCTTCTTTGATGTGATTGAATTTTGAATGAAAAGTACATCAAAAGACAAATGTTGCCTAGGATTTTATTGATCATAATCTTTGTTTTGTTGTTACATTAAAACTTCATAAAAGCCTTAGAGCTCAAGGTCTTTTTAGAGCTTTGTATCGTGTTTTTAATTAGGGATATCTAATTACTCTCACTTGAAATTTGTATTAGATTAATGTTTTGATATGCTAGATTATGGATACCTTATGGAAGAGGTTTATTCTCTGTAGTTTGGTGAATTTTTTTTTGTTATTTCGATGAAGTTTCACTTATTTAATACGTTTTATATTTAATAAAAATTTTGATTATATTGGATGGTTTTGTTATGATGATCGATTTTGCAGGTTCAATAGGGCCATATATTATTTTTAGTTTTTTTATTAATTCCTATGATGATTGTTATATATGCTCAATAGTATGTTATTTAGTTTTGAATTGTCTATTCAGGGATGGTAGGGGATTCATTAATTGATGAAAGAGAGGAATGTGACATTGTTCCAAAAATTAGGATAAACTTCGAAAATGTTGAGCAATTATATGAGTTATGTACAATCTGTGCATAATATCACAAAATTTCTCAAAAAAAAAATCAAATAAGAAGAATGTAGCTGGGATTATAAGAAGTGAGTTGGTTGGTTGTTCAAAAGAGGGAATCATGATAAAACATGTCTAAACCCGATAAGACCCCATCCTACCATTCAAAGTGGATGCAATGCGTATGTCACAACACAGTTGCTTGTAACCGGGAAATATGATGCTTCCAACTAAATCTTGACCATAATCATGCGTGCAGCTACAAAAAGAAAGCTTGGTTCATTCCTTATAATCATTCAGTTGATTATCATGCAAGACATTATCTAGATCTCAACAACTAAGAAGGAACTAGGATTAACAAATGTTTCAACACAGTAAATATGAGGTAGGTGGATTTGATAAACTACCGTGTACCAAAAAAGGATGCCAGAAATATGGTTGAGAAAACAAGGTCTCTATGTCTTAGCGAAGGAGATGCCCCCAACAATTATGATATATTTTTCGAAGATAGTCGCAAAAACACAAGTTTCTACTTTGATATTGAGTTAGAGAATGGAAGTCATTTGAAGAATTATATAAGCATAAAAAATATGAATATACCAAGGTAACATGAGCAGCAGATGTCACACCCTAGTACCAAAATACGGAGACGAACATGGCCAGCTACCCCGTACAAGGTACTATACATCGTACGACGATCACGATTGTAACTAGACAAGGGGGTGCATGCTACAATCAAGTCTCCTAGGGTCAAGAACTTTTATGTCTCAATCATTCAAACAAGAAACAATAATATAAAACACATCAAAATAAGTAGTAAGGCGTCACAAACGCTACATCAGAATATTCTTTAGAGATCAGGCGATACATAATTATGTACCAGATGCAAGATCAAAGTATACATAATAGTGAGTCAGATGCAGTCTGAATATATACAGTCATATAAGAAACTAGTATCCAGATTTGCTGGCTAATAGGTGCAGGTTGGCTAAACGCCCAAAAGAATATAGTTTACAAAAGACAAGCAGTGAATAAGGAACCCACTCGTTATACTCGGCGGCTATGTTCTTGGTATGTGCCATTAGTCGGGGAAAAGTACGCTGGATCCTCGGTTGCTGGCTCAAAACCTGGCCATACAAAACCAGTGGGGTTAGACCCCAAATAGAAAGTACTACAAAGGAAGCACGGAAAGAAGAACAAAACCCAAAGCAATAAATATATATAATCGTTCTGCGTCATAGCGTAGGTCCATGGCATATCCTAGCACAAAGGCCCAATCCTACAACCCAACAAGGAAAAGGGTTGCATCCATCACATAGTCTATTTTTAGGCTACTAACAGAATAATACAATCACAAATAAGTCCAATTTATAAAATAGGTCAATCACTTGTACATCTTGTTATTTATGGAGTCTGAGGTTATCTTAGAATAATGCATAATAGGTATCCTCAGATCACGCCATTGGTGAACATGAGCTAACCTAGCCAATAGATGAATATATAGGTATTTTACGAGTTGTACCAGTTTTTCATAGGGCCACTGCGCTAAAAATACAGTATTAGCGGTTCCAAAGTTCCTATAGTAAAACAGTAGCTCGACATATTATAATAGGTCAGATGCTGTACTCCACTAAGGCAGATGATATACAGTATCTATGGTAGCCAGCCCACAGCACACTAGATATGGGAAGGTTCGTTGGCATGATCTCGGGATACCATTTTTTTTTCTATGTTACTACTACTTTTAGTTGCTTAATTACCCTAAATTGTATTTGAAAAATCTCAAGGCATGGTCACATGAGAATTTTCCATAAGATGTCGTACAAAGTACGTGCATGCTAGATACGAATCTATAAAAGTTCAATCTGGATTCACACGAGCGTGTATGAAATATGCAATAAATTAATATCCTAGCCACACTTTGGTATTCACTTGCATATCATGTCCGTGCTGGAAAGAATAGTATATTTATAGTATTACGCATTCAGGAATTTAGAGGCATTTTTGATGTACATCCCAAATATAAATACTTTAATACGTAACATGATATGTCGCATCTCAGTGCACATTAGATCAGGAACTTTATCAGGCAATAATAGTATCAGCACGGATACAGTATTCGAGTCCAATTACCAATTATCATTGGGTCACATAAATCTTGATCATATTAAAATACGAAGCTTATGTCATGCACATAGATGGTTAGTCACTATTCACTCAGTCTGGTTCATCAAAAAAAATTCATGTCCAACACATATTCATGCCACGCATGAAGCCAATCTTAGCACATATTCACGTCTAGCATGAGGTCTAGTTTCTAAGTCCACTCTTCCTTAGAATTATAATACAAGCAATACCAGGATCAACCACATAGAGGATGATAAGAACATTCCAAATAGGATAAGTGAATATATAAAGAAATAACTACGAGCGCGCATGGAGTCACTAAGGATACATGCACATTAAATTGTAAGCATGAAGGTCAGGCGCATAAAGTCTCATAAAGTTTGGGACACATAAAGTCTTAAGAATTCTAGGGCGCATAAAGTGCACGAGCTACAAAAGGGGTGGCGTACTAACACGCATAAGTAAGGTTGGCAAACAAACTCACTGAAATAAGCTTGGCACACTCTATCAAGTTAACCAATACGGCGTACTTGATAAAAGTGCACGGGCAAGAAAAATGCATGCTTTCAAATAAAGTGCGCGAGCAAGCTAGCAAAAAGATAAAACACACAATCCGAGGTCAAAGCTCGACAGTCGAGAAACTCGTCAGTCGAGGAGCACACAAATCAATAACACAGAAATTTAGAAACCAACCAAAGCTTCGTCCTAAGGAAAAAGAAGAGGAAAAAAAGTGCGCAAACAACAAACATAAGAAAAAGTACGTCGGCTGACGAAACATAGAAAAAGTGCACCAGATTGCCAAATGCGAAGAAAGTGCACTGACTGATGGTGGCACACTTTCTCTATGTTTCTAAGGAGAACTTTGAACGAATGCGCAACAAAGTGCGCCAACTAAGTTTTTCTCTCAAAAGTACGCCACTGGCTCAAGGAGTGTGACTGGCGCACTTTTGCTAGGAGGCTGAGTGCAGTATGATCAGTACGCACAAAAATTTGGGAGAGCACGCTAATGCGCCCACAGTGAAACATACATATTTCTACGCCAAAGGGGTCCTCTTGCATACTCTTTACAGAGTACTGTTCTTCTTCTCCAGTCAGCCATTTTGGTATACGTATTGAATCAAGTTTCAGTACAGAACTAAGCTGGACTCAAAATCAAGCACGGCCAAAAGAAAAATTACATAAAATATGGTGCTATATATTATGAGCTAATTATTTCTATAAAATACAAAGTTTTTGGGAGATCAACCCCAGGAAAATAAAGTGAATGCATAGACCCAAACTCAGGTCCATGCAATTTCTACCAAGAAAAAAAAATCAAGAAGAACAAGTAGAAAAGATGAAGGGGGTGCTTTGTCCCAACAATATGAGCCAGAAATAACCAAGAATTATTACGAACTAAAAGCATGCATAAATCCATGGTTCTTCTTCTTGTACAAGATGTACTTGCCTATGGAAGGAAAGAGAAAATGGAAAGGAAAGATAATGAGCAGAGCGAGAGAAATGGTAATATATAGGTTTAGGTTTGAGATGTGGACCGTTGGATCACTCAAACTCATCTAAGCCACACATGCCACCAACCCACCAAACCCACTCTCTCCACAACTCTCGGGTCTGATCTAAACAATGGTCGGGCTAGCAACCATTGTACGCCAAAGTGCGCCAAGAAGAATATGTGCCAGGAAATGGGGCTGACATCTCTACCCACCATAGAAAATTGTCCTCAAAATTCGAACTTAAGTCTAGCTAGAGATATGAAGATAAGCAACAAATAACTACAAGCAATCTACACATGCAAGCAATAACATTACAACATATAGGTGATCGCCTGATCACAAAATCTAAGATATGAAGGCATAAGGAAGAGTATAACCTCTGAATCAAACAGGTGTGGGTACTAAGACCGTATATCATTCTCACGCTTTTACAGTGATTCTTCAAGAGTGTAATGGCCCCAGGCAACTCAAACAAGAAAAATAGTCCGGTTCTTGAGTACCTTCTTCCTTCGGTCCATAATGGATATGGGTTGCTCCTCGTAAGATAAGTCGGTACCAACGACTAATTCAGAGTGATCGAGGATATGACTCGGATCTGGGATATACCTACGCAAATAAGATACATGAAATACATAAAATATATCGTGCACATCACATAGCGAAGGTGGAAGGAAAAGACGATAAGCCACATCACTTACCCGATTGAGAATATTAAATGGCCCAACGTATCGCGAACTAAGATTTCTATGGACCCCAAATCTAATAACTCCACGAATTGGCAAAATTTACGAGAATACATGGTCGTTTACACGAAACTTAAAGGCATATGATGCTGGTCTATCCAGTGATGATGTCGATCCTGCGCAACCAGAAGTTGCTCTCTGATCTGCCTGACAACTTCTACTGTATGCGAGATCATTTAGGGGCCTAACATCTTTCGCTCACCAATATCGTCCCATGCCAACTATGATCTACACTTCCTGCTGTATAGTGCCTCAAAAGGTGCCATATGAATACTGGCCTGATAACTGTTGTTATACGAGAATTCTACTAAGTGAAGGTGATTCTCCCAAGATCCACCAAGGTCTAGAGAACAGGATCGTAATATATCCTCCAGGGTCTGGATGGTCCTCTATGATTGTTCGTCTGTCTGGAGGTGATTTGTAGTACTGAATCTTAACCTGGTACCCAATCTCTCGTATAAGCTTCTCCAGAAATGAGAAGTGAACCTTGTATCTCGATTGGATATTATGCTCACTGGTACGCCATGTTGCCTCACAAACTGTCGCATATACAAATCTGCTAGCTACACTATAGACGGTCCCACTCTACAGGGGAAAAATGTGCCACTTTTTTGAGTTGATCCACTATCACCCAAACTAAATCTCAACCAGTCGGGGATATAGATAAACCGGTCACAAAATCTATGGTAATGTGTTCCTACTTCCACTATGGAATAGGAAGCGGTTGCAATAATTTTGTCGGTCTCTGTTGTTCTGCTTTCACTTGCTGATATACGAGACATCGTAAAATAAATCGAGCTCTCTCTTTCTCTCTTTATTCCGTTCCACCAAAAATATTTCTTGATATCATGGTACATCTGCGTGCCTCCGGGATGAATAGAATAATATGAACTGTGTGCTTCAGTCATCACGTCTTGTCGGATATCTCCACTTGGCGCACAAAGACGGTTTCCAAACCTTAATATTCCATACGCATTGATCGGCAACTCCTTCCGAAGACCGAATTCATATTCTGCCCATAGCTTTTGAATCTTCGGGTCCTCTGCCTGAGCTATCATGATTCTATCCACGAAAGTTGACTGGATCTGTAGGCTAGCCAAAACTCCTGGATCCTGTGGAAGTACTAACTTGATTCCTATCTCTCTCAAGTCTTCTAGAATGTGCTTTTGAGTGGTCAACATAAAATTTTCACTTCTTCTACTAAGTGCATCATCTACTACATTAGCCTTGCCTGGATGGTATTGAAGTTCCACATCAAAGTCTTTCAACAATTCCAGCCACCTTCTTTGTCTCGTGTTTAAGTCCTTCTACATTAATACATATTTTAAACTCTTATGATCTGTAAAGATCTCCACCCAATCGCTATATAAGTAGTGCCTCCATATCTTAAGTGCAAATACCACTTCTGCTAACTCCAAATTATGAGTTAGATAGTTCTTCTCGTGATCTCTGAGCTGCCGAGAAGCATACGCTATCACTCTCTCCTGCTGCATCAAAATACATCCAAGCCCCTAGTCAGATGCATCATAATACAATGTGAATCCTCTGGATCCTGCTGGGAGAGTAAGGATCGGGGCAGAGATTAACATCTTCTTCAACTCTTCAAGGGCTATTTGGCACTCTACAGACCACACAAATTTAACTTTCTTACAAGTCAACCGAGTCAAAGGTGCCGAGATCTTAGCAAAGTCTAATACAAATCTTCTATAGTATCCTGCCAAGCCCAGGAAATTATATACTTCTGCCACTATCTTCGGAACTGGCCAGTTCTCTACTGCATCTACCTTCTTGGGATCAACTGACACTTTTGCTCCAGAAATAATGTGTCCAAGAAAGGATATGTGGTCGAGATAGAACTCACACTTACTAAGCTTCACATATAACTGGTGCTCCCTCAAGGTCTGTAGTACTATCTTGAGATATTCTTCATGCTCCTCCTCCTTATGAGAATAAACAAGGATGTCATCGATAAATACTACCAGAAATTGTCCTAAGTATGGCATAAAAATATGGTTCATCAAATCCATGAATATTACTGGAGCATTAGTCAGTTTGAATGACATAACTAAGAATTCGTAATACCCATATCGTGACCTAAATGCTGTATTCGGTATATCCTGCTCCCGAACTCGCACCTGATAATATCCTGATCGCAAATCTATCTTGGAGAAGACTCTTGCTCCACTTAATTGGTCAAAAAAATCATCAATCCTTGGCAATGGGTACTTGTTCTTCACTGTTACCATATTCAATCGTCTGTAATCCATGCACAATTGCATCGATCTGTCATTCTTCTTCACCAACACCGCTGGTGCTTCCCACAGTGACCTACTAGTCCGAATAATTTTTTTTTGCCTTCAGTTCTTTCATGTGTCGATATAACTGATCAAGCTCTGATGGTGACACTGGGTATATCTTCTAGGATATTGGTTATTCTCATGGCATCAACTCTATACAGAACTCTACTTTTCTAATTGGGGGTAATCCGGGAAGCTCGTCGGGAAAGACGTGCATGAATTCTTGCATGAATTCTTTAACTATTTTGGGTATCGGATCATCTTCCGTCACTTCTATTACGTTTCCCTTTTTATGCTGGTCTTCGGTTATTCTGCTAAGAATAAACTCTTCTAGACCAAGGACTCTAACAATACTCTACCCTCATGATAGTCTATCGTCGTATGACTGTCTCTCAACCAGTCCATACCTAAGATAACATCAAAGTTTTCTATAGAAAACTCGATCAACTTCGCAGGTAATAAATGCCCACATACTACGACTAGACATGCTAAGCATTCTCTACTAACTCCTACGATCCCATTGCCGATGAGTATATTCAGCCTCTCTGGCAATGCCTCAAACTTTAGTCCAATACGTATCACATATTGTGCAGATATAAATGAGTGCGATGCTCCTGAATCAATTAATACTATTGCAGAAAAAGATGTAACATGAATGTTACCTGCCACCACGTCACCTGACGCCATAGCTTCTTCTAGAGATATGGTGAACGCCTATCCTTGTCCTTGTCCAGCTCCCTGTTGTTGCCTTCCCTTGTATCGTTGCCGCAGTCTCTACTGATCCTGCTGCTGCTGTTGCCTGTACAATTAAGCTTGCGTCGACAACGGACGCTGAGCTGCAGGCCATACCGCTACGGCTAGTCCTTCTTGCTGCTGCCCATGTAGCTGGCATTGCAGAAAACTATTATGCTGGCCCTCCTGGCCTTTGTATTAATGGACAAGTGGCAATCTTATTATCGTGGCTTCCACATCTCAAGAATAGTCTATTAGCTACCTGGAAAACATCCCGGGTATGACCTTCCTTGCCATAATACGTACAATCCGTCGGCCCTCTCCATCGATATTAATGTTCTTGCTGCTACTGCCTCGGCTGCTGCCAAGTATGTGCTATTACTGTCGAGCTCACGTGCGTCCTCTGTATCACATTATGGATGAGAATGCCAGGGGATAGTTTCGATATTTGCGGTACTGGTCCTGTCACACCCCGCTCCCAAAATACAGATATCGGGCACGCGAATACATCTCTAGGCTACGCATTAATATGATGCACTAGCATTTGTATTTGCAATTGTCGCCCGTAAATTCTAAGATAAAGTATAAATTATCTAGAAAACTTATCATATATTACATACTTTGTACATACTTAAATACATCAGACTTCCAGAGTTCTCATGTATTAAAAAAAATCAAAATTAGTAAATCATACCATAACAATTCCTCTTGTGTGTGTGTGTGTATATATATATATATATATATATATATATATATATATATATATATATATATATATATATATATATATATATATATATATATATATTGTTCAGGGATGTTTGATTAGGAAGGAGAAGACATTTGCTGGAAATTAGGAGATGGAAAATTTTCAAAAAATTGTATGAGTCTAAAGTCAAATATTAGAGATTTGCAAAGTTAAGATCAATTGCAAAATCTTGAATATCAGATAAGAAACTTGCATATTTCATTCACTATATCAAAATGTGATACAAATATGCACCTAAAAATACAGGATATCTTACATATTATTTTATATTCCTACCTTTCCTACCTTTTGATCACTATATATACATCTACTGCTTTATAAAATGAGAAACAATAGGAAAAAAAAATTCCTATTTACAATAAGACCTACTAACCCTAATATATACAAACTTCTCATCTTTATCATTTTCCATACTACATAGATAAACGTTTAATCCTGAAAATGATAGCCTCAAGGTATAGCTCATTCCATTCTAGTAAGATACTATTATACTCATTTGTTATTAAGTTGAAATTGACATAATTTCTTGAGGGCTAAATTATAAAATAATAATAATATAATAACAATAAATTTTAACTAAATAATTTTTTTTTAGGAATTATATTAAAAATAGGTTATGATAGGTCCTCTCTTGCTACTCTGTCTATGAGGCCTCTTTCGGTCTACTCTTCTTACTGCCATCCTCTAAGAGGTAAGATCAACCTTCTTGGCCGCTATTAATACTGTCTCGAAGGTCTGGTAGTCATGCACCTCTACCATATTGTAATCACCTGAAATTTTAAGAATTTTTAAAAATTTAATTTTCTGAATTTAATTAGTAATTTTCTGTATTTTTAGAACCAATAAACTAGGGTAATCTAATTTAAAATGAATTTTTAAAGGATATTTAATAATATTAAAATGTGATAAAAATTATATTTTCAAGTGTAAAATTAAAAACCGAGCCTGGGGTATTTTTCCGGGAATTTATTGGACACCAGATAAATTTTTAAAGCATTAAAAACTGTTGTAAAATTTACTGATTAATTAAATCAAAATTAAATAATAAACCAACCCAAACCGTTGATCAACCTGGACCGGACCGGCCGGACTGACCAACCCAGACCGCCCAGGCTAGCGGGTCGGATCCGGGTCTTCACCGACACGTCAGCGTCGTTGATACGGACGTACGGGATTTCGCAGAAGCTGATTCGGATGTGCGTGCACACCGGAATCAGTGCGTATCCGCAGACAACGGCCCGTATCCGATTTTTTTGCAATACGCTGTAACTTAGTGTAAATATGTCAGATCGAGACGAAACTTGCGCCATCGGACTCGTAGCAATACGCTGGTCCTGTGGGTCAAGTTTGGTTCGATTCTGAGAACGTTGGAAAATTGCGTGTCGTGGGCCCCACAAGCTCCACCTGACGGGCGATTTTGAGAACGGCTCGTCGGAATCCAACTCTGAAAGTTCCGTTGGGTTCGTATCAACGTTCCTGACTTGTTGACACTAAGTTGGACTGATTTGGAGACCTTTGACCCTGACTCGATTTTTGGTGCAAAGTGGCCCACATATGGACCCGCTTTGGCCCAGAAATGTCGTTTTTGCCCTTGTGTCCAAACTGGACTTAAGGACAGGCGTTTCTAACTAATTCCTATGTTCTGAGACTGTTGGTAATGTTCATTTCAGCTTTTAGAGGAGTTATTGCTGAACCCACTGTTACTAGGACCGCTACCGGTATTCCAATCCCAGGCAAGTGTACCTTGCCATAAATTGCAGTTTATTAGTTTATTTAGTTCTTTTGCTTTATTCTCTAGAATATTGTACATGCTATAACCTAGGACCGTATGACGTACTTTGTGTCCGATCACAGTCGGGTGCCAATCCCGTACGCGGAGTTGTGTATGTCATTTAGTGATGGACATTCGAGATCCTTTATATTCTCGTGCTTGACTATCAAGTACACTACAACCTAGGACACTTGACACCATACATTTGACAGAATCTTTCTGACATATTCAAGGTGATTCTGTATAGGATACAGGATGGACATAGTTATATATTCTTAGTTTATGACTGTTGCATTAGATCTGATCTCACGTGACATGGATATGAGACGTGTGGTTACATTGGGTAGGGAGAGATACACAGGCTACAGGCTGTTCTATACATATATACTACTATTGTGAGGTTGTAGACTCTCGAGCAGAGCTAGACCACTACTAGATATTGCTGCTACCGGCTCCCCGACACAGAGCTTGTAGCAGTCTCAGCCTGAGTACTAGTGTTGCTCTCAGTTGCATTTTCACTTAGATGGTTATGTAGTTACCCTGCTTATTTCATTTACTATTTCACTGCATTTATTTCTGGTTTGTATTATTTGTACCTTGCTATGTCCCCTGAGGACCTGGAATGGATGATGTCCCCAGGTTTAGCAGAAGAACATTATCCCGAGGTTTACGGGACAGGAGCTGAAGCTATACCAGGAGCTGTTGCTGAAGGAGAACCTAACATAGAAGCAGAGGTGATGGCAGAAGATTTTACTTGAGATTATGTTATTTGTACTCTTCAGATACTTTAGTTTTGGACTCTTTTGTTCTGGTCGGTTGAACCAGTGTTTTAGACTCTTGTCGGGTTGTTCCTCGATATACTGTGCTGAGACTGGACTTGATGTACTTTCTTTT
The DNA here is from genome assembly GCA_036927795.1 of Iris macrosiphon. Classification (NCBI taxonomy): domain Eukaryota; kingdom Viridiplantae; phylum Streptophyta; class Magnoliopsida; order Asparagales; family Iridaceae; genus Iris; species Iris macrosiphon. The sequence goes on from JAYESA010000010.1 coordinate 143,928,377, forward strand.
ATTTGCTGTTGTTTTATTATTCTGTGTGTGGATGAGATTAGTTTTTGATATGATATTGTAGACCTATATTACAGCTTAAGTATGCTCGACGGATCCATTAAATTAGGATGTCCATCGATGTGTACTGCTGGCCATTGCCACGTGTCTAGTCCCACGATATTTTGGGACTGGGGCGTGACATGGTTTTTGTGGTGGCCTATGCAGGTCTACGACAAATTGTTGGGTCTTAACTTAGGGGCCAAACAAACCTGTAAAAGGATATGATAGGCTATAGGATCTCATCCATTTGTTGAACGTTTTTGAAACTCTTTATCGCATTCGAATTAAGTACTTGATTATGCATCCTGCTTGATTCTACTAAACGTTCTCATAAAGTTCATTTTGGATGCAGAGATGGATCCGAGAAATGGAGAAGAAGTTCCTTTTACACCACAAGATGCTGTGGTTACCTATGGTGATGGAGTTACACCAGAGAACAGAGGTCAATCCTCTCAAAGTGGACAAGCTGAGCAGCATAACTCAAGGTTCAGGCGTGATGATATTCCACCACCACCTCAGTTCACTCCACCTATGCCTGCCTTCCCACCAGGACAAGTAATGGATGGGCAGCAAATATTCCAGATGTTTTATGCTATGATGCAAGCTCAACAACAAGTTCAACAGGAGGCGCAGCGTCAGGAGGCAGAGAACCTGAGAAACAGCCTAGTAAATGCATTGGAGCAGGCAAACCCGCAAGCTAGGCGACCAGCGACGGGATCTATCACTGATTTCCGTCAACTCAAGCCCCGTACCTTTTCGGGCAAGAAAGGACCAACTGAAGTGCATGAGTGGCTCACTAACACACAACATCAGTTGGAAGCAGCTGAACTTCCGCGGGAGAGATGGATGACTGCTGTCCGAATGCAACTGACGGACAACGCGCACCACTGGTGGCTAGCTGAAGAGAGGAGGCTCGGACATGACCGAGTCACTTGGGAGGAGTTCTCCAGACTCTTCCAAGAGATGTATATCCCAGCCGTTGCTAGATCAGAACTCCGAGATAAGTTCAACCGTCTCATCCAGGGCAACATGACGGTGGAGGAGTATAATGCTGAATTTATTCGCCTGAGTCGTTTCGCCCCTTCTCTAATTCCTACTGAAGAAGAAAAGGCGGAGAAATTCTTTGACGGACTCAGGTTCGAGCTTCAGAGGTTGATTGGATCTGTTGCCCCTACATCGTACAACGACGTCCTTGCTGCAGCACGACGCATGGAGCGCGTCACCAGGAGGGAGTCAAGCCTGAAACGACCATTTACCTCAGCACCATCCAAGGCAGCACAAGGGGACTCTGCAAAGCGACTTCAGAGGAATCTACCGCAGAGAGCAGCACCAAGAACCCTACCTACTTGTCATTTCTGCGGCAAGTTGGGTCACATTAAAAAGGAGTGTAGACGCAAATTGGGACTGTGCCTGGTTTGCGGATCCAACCAACATCTATCCAGAGACTGCACAGCACGCCGAGAGGAAGCACCACGACCAGCTCTACCTGCACCAAGGCCAGATTATCCAGCAGTGGGAGCACAGCAGAAGGGAGTTGGAGGAGTCAGACCACCAGCTCCAGGAGGATATCAGCCAAGACCTCCATTGCCACCTCAAGCAGCACTATTCCAGCAGGCTCGTCAGCAGAGGGGACCAGCACAGGGACGAGGTCAGGCTTTTGCATTGGCTGTTCAGGAAGAAGCTATTGTTGGAGAAGTTATAGCAGGTACCATCTTAGTAGCTTCATTACCTGCTGTAGCTTTATTTGATTCTGGGGCATCGCACTCATTTATAGCTGCTAGCTTCGTAGCCACCCATAGAGTAGCTACTGCACCCCTTCCGAAGACTAAGAGAATTCTTACGGGAGGTGGAATTATACCTGTTAGTGATATCTGTAGATCATGTTCAGTAGTAGTCTGCGGAAGAGAGATGCGAGCCCAATTTCTGATCTTTTCTATGCCTGACTATGATGTGGTACTTGGTATGGACTGGTTAAGTCAGTATCATGCTACTCTTGATTGTCGGCTTGGAAAGATTATATTCAGACCACCTGGACACTCAGAGTTTAAATTTCTTCGAGGAGCTGTAGAACAAGGTGTTCAGCCAACTCTTAGGGTATTAACTGTAGAAGGGGAGTCAAGTTACCCAAGAGTTATATCAGAGTTTGTGGATGTATTTCCCGATGATCTTCCAGGTCTACCACCTGATCGGGAAATAGAATTCACCATAGATTTAACTCCAGGAGCAGAACCGATCACTTCAACAGTTTATAGACTAGCACCTAAGGAGTTAGTAGAGTTGAAGAAGCAAGTTGATGAACTTCTGGACAAAGGTTTCATCCGGCCCAGTGTATCACCTTGGGGAGCACCTATACTTTTTGTACCGAAGAAGGATGGAACAGTTCGTCTGTGCATTGATTACAGGGCATTAAACGCTATAACCATTAAGAACCGGTATCCCTTGCCTCGTATTGATGACTTATTTGATCAGTTGAGTGGAGCTAGGGTATTTTCGAAGATTGACCTAAGATCCGGTTATCACCAGATTAGGGTGAGAAGGGAAGATATCCCGAAGACAGCCTTTAGAACCAAGTATGGACACTATGAGTTCTTAGTAATGCCGTTTGGTTTAACCAACGCGCCTGCTGTGTTCATGAGCTTGATGAACCGAGTTTTCCATCAATACTTGGATAAATTCGTGGTTGTATTTATTGATGACATTCTGGTATATTCTAAAAGCCAAGAAGAGCACGAGGAGCATCTCAGAATCGTGCTAGAGACGTTGAGGCAGGAGAAGCTTTATGCTAAGCTCAGTAAATGTGAGTTTTGCATGGATAAAGTGCCATTCTTGGGGCATATTATCTCAGGAGAAGGGCTGTCAGTTGATCCAGAGAAGGTTGCTGCTATTGAGACTTGGCCTACGCCAACATCAGTTGCTGAGGTGAGGAGTTTTCTAGGACTTGCTGGATATTACAGAAGGTTCGTAGAAAATTTCTCAAGGATTGCAGAGCCAATGACGAAGTTGACACGGAAAGATCAGGACTTTGCATGGACAGAAGAATGTCAGTTGGCCTTTGAAGAACTGAAGAGGCGTTTAACAACAGCACCAGTCTTGACTCTTCCTTCAGGGTCAGGCGGTTTTGTTGTTTATAGCGATGCGTCAGGTAGTGGCCTAGGATGTGTTTTGATGCAGCATGGCAAAGTTATTGCTTATGCATCGAGACAGCTGAAGGTTCATGAGAAGAACTATCCAACGCATGATCTGGAGCTAGCTGCTGTAATATTTGCACTGAAGATTTGGAGACATTATCTTTATGGTGAGAAGGTGGAAATCTTCACTGACCACAAAAGTCTAAAGTATGTATATACCCAGAAAGAGCTTAATATGAGGCAAAGACGCTGGCTTGAGTTAATGGTGGACTTTGATATAGATCTGCAGTACCACCCAGGGAAGGCGAATGTAGTAGCAGACGCACTCAGCAGGAAGCCTACAGCATATTTCTTGACAATGCAGCCTGAGCTATTGAGAGATCTACAGGAGCTTCAGATAGAGGTTATTCTACCAAGGCAGAGTGGTTTACTGGCTAATCTGGAAGTAAAGTCATCACTCGTGGAAAGAATTAAAGAAGCTTTGCCTACTGATGCAAGATTTAGAAGACTCAAAGAGAAGACAGAAGCAGGCATGCAAACGGGACTTCGCATACATGATGATGGTACATTAAGGTGCGGAGATCGTCTATATGTTCCAAATGGAGAACTGAGACAAGAACTAATGACTGAAGCACATAGTTCCATATACTCTGTTCATCCAGGAGGAACAAAGATGTATCGAGATCTAAGGCAGTACTATTGGTGGCATGGAATGAAGAGAGAGATTGCCAGATTTGTAGCTAAATGCTTAGTCTGCCAACAAGTGAAAGCCGAGCATCAGAGGACTGCAGGAATGTTGCAGCCGCTTCCCATACCAGAATGGAAGTGGGAACATATCACCATGGACTTCGTCACAGGATTCCCAAGGAGCCCCAGTGGAAAAGATGCGGTATGGGTTATCGTAGATCGACTCACTAAGTCGGCACACTTCTTGCCGTTTAGAGTCGGACAGTCCACAGAAATACTAGCCGACATGTATATGCGACAAATAGTAAGGTTGCATGGAGTGCCGGTTAGTATTGTATCAGATCGAGACTCGAGATTTACCTCTCATTTTTGGCGAAGCATGCAAGAGAGTCTTGGTACTAGACTAAAATTCAGCACTGCCTATCATCCTCAGACAGATGGTCAATCAGAACGTACAATCCAGATCTTGGAGGATATGCTGCGATCCTGTATGTTAGATTTTGGAGGGTCTTGGGAAGATCATTTGCATTTGGTAGAGTTCTCCTACAACAACAGTTACCAGGCAAGCATCAAGATGGCACCTTTCGAGGCGTTATACGGTAGGAAGTGCAGATCGCCAATATGCTGGAGTGACGTCGGAGAGCGTCAAATCTTGGGACCAGAGTTGGTGATGCAAACTGTGGAGAAGGTTAAACAAATCCAGAATCATCTTCGGACTGCTCAGGACAGACAGAAACATTGGGCTGATACACACCGACATCCCCTGGAGTTCAAGGAAGGAGAACATGTATTCCTGAGGATTTCACCTACTCGAGGAACCATTCGCTTTGGGAGCAGAGGCAAGTTGAGTCCAAGGTACATTGGGCCCTTTGATATTCTGGAGCGCATTGGTGAGGTGGCGTATCGTCTTGCATTACCTCCATCTTTAGAGGGAGTGCATAATGTATTCCATGTCTCACAGTTGAGAAGGTATGTGACTGACCCAAGTCACATCGTGGATCATTCTGAGATCGCCGTAGGCCCAAGTCTGAGATATGAAGAACAACCGGTGGGTATACTCGGAACCAGTGAGAAGACACTGCGAGGGCATACAATTAAACTGGTTCGTGTGGCATGGAAGCAACACTCACCTGGTCAATCTACTTGGGAGAGGGAAGATATCATGCGCCAGAAATACCCCCACCTATTCGAGGATGCAGGTATATCTTAAGTAAATTTTTAATTCCTGTAGTTCTGTGCTATTAGTAGTTTAAATCTTTAAATTGCGAGGACGCAATTTTCTTAAGGGGGGTAGATTTTAATCACCTAAAATTTTAAGAATTTTTAAAAATTTAATTTTCTGAATTTAATTAGTAATTTTCTGTATTTTTAGAACCAATAAACTAGGGTAATCTAATTTAAAATAAATTTTTAAAGGATATTTAATAATATTAAAATGTGATAAAAATTATATTTTCAAGTGTAAAATTAAAAACCGAGCCTGGGGTATTTTTCCGGGAATTTATTGGACACCAGATGAATTTTTAAAGCATTAAAAACTGTTGTAAAATTTACTGATTAATTAAATCAAAATTAAATAATAAACCAACCCAAACCGTTGATCAACCTGGACCGGACCGGCCGGACTGACCAACCCAGACCGCCCAGGCTAGCGGGTCGGATCCGGGTCAGACCCGACCCGCCAGCATCCAACCCGACCCGTTACCAAACCCTAACCCCCAAATGTGAACAGCCCCGACCCCTCGCCTGGCCGGCGGCCGTTTCCGCCGCCGTGGCCGCCGGCCGACCCCGCGGTTCAGCTCCCCCTCAACCGGCGACCCGTCCCCTTCAGTTCCCGGCCAACCCCCGTCGTTTCCCCTCCCTATTTCCCTCTATAAAAGCCACGGTGGCCTGCCGAAAATCCCCCTCAACATTTCTTCTCCGGCGAAGCTCTGTGATTCCGGCGACCTCCTTCCAGCCGCTGACCACCCTGTGGCACCGCTCCGACCACCCGGATAGATTTGCCCAGCCTCCAGCGTCTGATTTTGGCCGCCCTCGACCGCCGGGACCCCGACCAGAACCTCCAGCGGGCCGGCTCCAGTGTTTCTCCCCTTTCTCCGGCGCTGATCCGGCCATCCAGGGCGTCGACGACCACCCAGGACCGGCGCCGCCTTCGCCTGAACCCCAGGCCGACTCCGACAGACGCGGACACGACTCAGAACATGAGTACGAGTCTGGATACGAGCGGACACGGCAACCCCAGAACAGGACACAGCCCTCGATCAAAACGCGTGTCGGACACGATTCATACTTGATTTTTTTAGCCAATTCAGGTACCCATAACTTTTGAACCATAGATCTGTTTTATATTCCGTAAATTTCTTCGCGTAGCCTGTAAGACCCTCTCGGTGCCCGGACAAACCGCTCGGGGCATCGCGTCCTGTGGTGATCGCACACCGCGATCCAAAAACAGGAAAAACTTAGCCCTGTTTTACCCCGGAATCGAGTACGCCCCGCCAAACGGGACGACTTGGTCACGTGCGGTCTTCACCGACACGTCAGCGTCGTTGATACGGACGTGCGGGATTTTGCAGAAGCTGATTCGGATGTGCGTGCACACCGAAATCAGTGCGTATCCGCGGACAACGGCCCGTATCCAATTTTTTTGCAATACGCTGTAACTTAGTGTAAATATGTCAGATCGAGACGAAACTTGTGCCATCGGACTCGTAGCAATACGCTGGTCCTGTGGGTCAAGTTTGGTTCGATTCTGAGAACGTTGGAAAATCGCGTGTCGTGGGCCCCACAGGCTCCACCTGACGGGCGATTTTAAGAACGGCTCGTCGGAATCCAACTCTGGAAGTTCCGTTGGGTTCGTATCAACGTTCCTGACTTGTTGACACTAAGTTGGACTGATTTGGAGACCTTTGACCCTGACTCGATTTTCGGTGCAAAGTGGCCCACATATGGACCCGCTTTGGCCCAGAAATGTCGTTTTTGCCCTTGTGTCCAAACTGGACTTAAGGACAGGCGTTTCTAACTAATTCCTATGTTCTAAGACTGTTGGTAATGTTCATTTCAGCTTTTGGAGGAGTTATTGCTGAACCCACTGTTACTAGGACCGCTACCGGTATTCCAATCCCAGGCAAGTGTACCTTGCCATAAATTACAGTTTATTAGTTTATTTAGTTCTTTTGCTTTATTCTCTGGAATATTGTACATGCTATAACCTAGGACCGTATGACGTACTTTGTGTCCGATCACAGTCGGGTGCCAATCCCGTACGCGGAGTTGTGTATGTCATTTAGTGATGGACATTCGAGATCCTTTATATTCTCGTGCTTGACTATCAAGTACACTACAACCTAGGACACTTGACACCATACATTTGACAGAATCTTTCTGACATATTCAAGGTGATTCTGTATAGGATACAGGATGGTCATAGTTATATATTCTTAGTTTATGACTGTTGCATTAGATCTGATCTCACGTGACATGGATATGAGACGTGTGGTTACATTGGGTGGGGAGAGATACACAGGCTATAGGCTGTTCTATACATATATACTACTATTGTGAGGTTGTAGACTCTCGAGCAGAGCTAGACCACTACTAGATATTGCTGCTACCGGCTCCCCGACACAGAGCTTGTAGCAGTCTCAGCCTGAGTACTAGTGTTGCTCTCAGTTGCATTTTCACTTAGATGGTTATGTAGTTACCCTGCTTATTTCATTTACTATTTCACTGCATTTATTTCTGGTTTGTATTATTTGTACCTTGCTATGTCCCCTGAGGACCTGGAATGGATGATGTCCCCAGGTTTAGCAGAAGAACATTATCCCGAGGTTTACGGGACAGGAGCTGAAGCTATACCAGGAGCTGTTGCTGAAGGAGAACCTAACATAGAAGCAGAGGTGATGGCAGAAGATTTTACTTGAGATTATGTTATTTGTACTCTTCAGATACTTTATTTTTGGACTCTTTTGTTCTGGTCGGTTGAACCAGTATTTTAGACTCTTGTCGGGTTGTTCCTCGATATACTCTGCTGAGACTGGACTTGATGTACTTTCTTTTATTTGCTGTTGTTTTATTATTCTGTGTGTGGATGAGATTAGTTTTTGATATGATATTGTAGACCTATATTACAGCTTAAGTATGCTCGACGGATCCATTAAATTGGGATGTCCATCGATGTGTACTGCTGGCCATTGCCACGTGTCTAGTCCCACGACATTTTGGGATTGGGGCGTGACACATATGTAAGATCTCTAAGTGAAGTCCCTATTGGAACGTCATTGCTCTCTCCAAATCTGTCACTACCATGGTCGGAGCAAACCTGCTCAGTTGTCAAAACTCTGCCGTGTAATCATCTACTGTCCTTCCAGCCTGCTTAAGGTTAGTAAATCTCTGCTGTAGCTCACACTGAGCCACAATCCTAAAGTACTTTACCCTGGTTCGAGTTCTAAAATTGTCCCACAAAATATGATGCATTACTTCTATCTCCATCATGGCCCACCAATCTCTTGCAATATCCTGGAGCTGCAAGCGAACCAGGTCAACCTGTTCCTCAGCCGAAACTTTAGCTGCTGCCAAAATGGTCTCAATATCCTGGAACCAATCATCTTCCATAATGGCATCCTCTGTACCATCAAAATATCTGAGATTCAATCTGCAAAACCTAACAGATGCCCCAGAATCTATTCTTCTGCCTCGTTCTAGAGCCGTCTGCAACCCTTGGTTCAACAGAATATTATGTTCTTATTGTTGAAACTATTGACATTTCTGTTCCTGATGTTTCTACTGCTGAACCACCATCTGATGTTATTGGACAGCCAACATTCCTCGGATAATTTTTAGCAAGGCCGGCATATCTAGTGCTGTCGATACTACGGGAGGTATGGGAATACTTGGAGCCTGCTGCTCTGTCATATTTATCGTGGGCTTAACTTGGATCCCTGGTTGGGGTTCTACAAGACCTCGTTCCACTGGCAACTCTGTCTCTCTTGTTGCTACGATATTTGGAGGAGGGGAAACCCTAAAGAAGAGCACAAAAAATATCAAGTACAGAACGAGAAGTAACTAATCTGGAAAATTTCAAGCTGAGTATTGAAGATGACGAAATTCAGAATTTTTAGAAGAATCATGTTTGATTGAGACTCCTTTGACCATGACAACCCACAAGTCTGTAGAACAGACATACATGGGACACCGATAAAACCTTGTCACGCTCCAGTACCAAAATACGGAGACGAACATGGCCAGCTACCCCGTACAAGGTACTATATGTCGTACGAAGATTATAACTGTAACTAGACAAGGGGGTACATGCTATAATTAAGTCTCCTAGGGTCAAGAACTTCTATGTCTCAATCATTCAAACAAGAAACAATATATATAAAGCTTCAGAATAACCATTAAGGCATCCCAAATCCCATATCAGAATATTCTTTAGAGATCTGGCGATACAGAATGATGTGCTAGATGCAAGATCAAAGTATACATGATAGTGAGTCAGCTACAGTATGAATATATACAATTATATAAGGAACTAGTATCCAGATTTGCCGGCTAACATGTGCCAGTTGGCTAAACGCCTAATAGAATATAGTTTACAAAAGACGAGAAATGAATAAGGAAGCCACTCGTTATCCTAGGCGGCAATATTCCTGGTACGCGCCATTAGTCGGGGGAAAGTACGTTGGATCCTCGGGTGCTGGCTCAAAACCTGGCCATACAAAACCAGTTGGTTAGACCCCAAATAGCAAGTACCATAAAGAAAGCACGAAAAGAAGAACAAAATCCAAAGCAATAAATATATATAATTATTCTACGTCATAGCGTAGGTCCATGTCATATCTTAGCACAAAGGCCCAACCCTATAACCCAACAAGGACAAGGGCTGAATCCATCACACTATGATAGTCTATTTTCCTAGGCTACTAACAGAATAATACAATCACAAACAAGTCCAATTTATAAAATCGATCAATCACTTGTACGACTTGCTATTTGTGGACTCTAAGGTTATCTCAGAATAATGCATAATAGGTATCCTCAGATCACGCCATTGCCGAACATGAGCTAACCTATCCAATAGATGAATATATAGGTATTTCATGAGTTGCACCAGTGCGCTTTTGCTAAGAGACTGAGTGCAGTATAATCAGTACGCACAAAAAATTGGAACATTATGCCAATGCGCCCAAAGTAAAACATACGTATTTCTATGCCAAAGGGGTCCTCTTGCATACTCTTCTTAGAGTATTGTTCTTCTTCTCCAGTCAGCCATTTTGGTACACGTATTGAATCATGTTCCAGCACAGAAATAAGCTGGACTCGAAATCAAGCACGGCCAAAAGCAAAGTTACATAAAATATGGTGCTCTATACTATAAGCTAATTAGTTTTGTAAAACATAAAGTTTTTGGGAGATAAACCCCAGGAAAATAAAAGTGAATCCATAGACCCAAACTCAGGTCCCTGCAATTCCTACCAAGAAAAAAATCAAGAACAACAAGTATAAAAGATGAAGGGGTGCTCGGTCCCAACAATATAAGCTAGAAATAACCAAAAATTATTAAGAACAAAAAGCATCCATAAAACCATGGTTCTTCTTCTTGTGCTAGATGTACTTGCCTATGGAAGGATAGAAAAAATGTAAATAAAAGATAATAAGAAGAGAGAGAGAGAGAGAGAGAGAGAGAGAGAGAGAGAGAGAGAAAGAGAGAGAAATGAGAATATATAGGTTTAGGTTTGAGATATGGACCGTTGGATCACTCAAACTCATCTAAGCCACACATGACACCAAACCAACCAAATTCACTCTCTCCACAACTCTAGGGGCCGGTCTAAACAATGGCCGAGCTAGCAACTATTGTGCGCTAAAGTGCGCCAAGGAGAACATGCGCCAAAGTATGCCAGGAAAGGGGGATGACAGCGGACATATGGCGAAGTAACATTTTAAGCGAAAATAATGGAGTTGCTAGACACACGAAAAACTCTAATTTTTTTGCAGACAAAGTGCCTATTCCATTAGACATGACACCCAATGGACAAAAGTCTCTTTACTCAGTAAGAATCCTTAAGAAAATACTCTTCTAAAGATTGCCTCAAAGAAGTGAAGAGACAGTGATCACAGAGTACGAGAAATAAACCTCGAGAAGTGGGACAACTGCAAAGTCTCTTATTTGTCTCTGCCACGTGGCAGAGAGGTTATCTTCCTTCCGTGCTAGAAATGTCCATAAAGTATGTTTCTTCCGTAGGTGAACAACCAGTAAAAACTACCATTTCTACTAAGACGCAATTAATGCCCCAAAGTGACAACATTGCCAGCACAATTAATAGTTGTCACTCAACGAGAATCGAAGGGTTGTGGCTCATAATATTTAAAAGTCTTCGGAATGTGTCAGCCAAATCAAACATGAAGTACGAGAAGTTACTTTTTTGATGTGGGAGAACTTTCCGTTGATTGTTTACTAATGGAAAAGCCATGCTCCCTATTCTTCAGTGGAATATTTCATGCTTCTATTGGAGATTATTTTTCGCACAAAGGTTATAGCTTGTTGTTAACTAATGGGTGGATATGTACAACTGTTAAACCCACGAAGTCCTCCATGATTATTTTGTGGTTCGTGCATTACAACCGCACAAACCATGTGTCTTCCTTATATTATTTCAGAAGGACGTGCCTCACCTCGTGTACAAGAAACATGCTACATCTATTTTTAGTTATGGTTCTGATGCGAAACAAGCAATTTTCGTTTAGAAGACTGTTTTTACTGGACTATTTCCAAGTGACAATTTTTTTCACTGACAACATATTTTCATGGAGAGACAAATTAATTATCTTCAGCTATTTTTTATAATAGATGACTTTTTGTAACTTTTGGGGATAACATAAGTGACAAAGGAATACTCATATTCCAACACTCTAATATCCCAAGTTCTTTCTCACTTCAATTCCTGCACCTACAAGTTCTAAGTCTCCATTAACGGAGCATAGGAATGGCACGCTGATTCAACATCGATCGTCCAATCTCTCTAAAACCATAAGCTTGGCTTAAAAAATTGTATTTCTACATTTTTTGTAAATTGATTTTGAGTTGTAATGAGTTTATAAGTTTTCCCGAGAAGAGAATTATTGCACGCTTTCTTTTCTATCCTAAAACAAATAACGACTTTGCTGGGGACTTCTTTCTCCTATGATAAAAAAATTGTGGCATAATTTGACACTTTACTTATGGGAACCTTCAACGACACATTGGTCATTGAATTTGATAGCCAAAAGTTTGAGGAGATGATGTCTAAGGGCTCGGCTTGCCCATCTCGTGCATGTCGTGAATGTGTACTAACATCGTTATAATACAAGCCATAATTTTTCTTTCACGACACACAATGAATATCGTGAATGAGTATAGACGGCGCACAAATTAAGTTTAGATGACACATAAATTATGTCATCTAAACTACTATCTTTTTACGACATGGACTAATCCGGTATTAGTATGTATGTTATCTAAAGTGTTTTACGGCGCATATTGCACACTGTGAAAACACATTTTTCCTGTAGTACTACCATATGAAGATCTCCCATCGAGCCTATGTTACAAAGAATGTTGATGCTCCTACTCGCCAAATGTGGCTGCCAAAGTCACATGCCACATATCCTGGTACAGATGTAATGGCAAGGAGATTATAGAGCACACCAAGATGCATGCATTCAACAAGTGGCTGCCAAAGTCACATACCACATATCTTGGCACTGAGTTCAAAGCCAAGGAGACTGTGGAGCATACCAGGTTGTCTACATCCACGAGTCGGTGGATCAAATTCTAAGCAAGACCAAGGTCGAGCCTTAAACAACAAAGGGGTCACGAAGGTGTAAAGATAAACTTGTTGATTCAAGTACGTCATGAAATTTATCAGCAAAAGAAAACACCATGATGTCATAAACTTCTATGACTCTGAGTCATAAGTACTATGCAAGAACAAACAATATATTTTTGCTAGCAAAAATAGCACTTCCATTCTTCCGGCATATGACTGCAGTCTTCCTTTCCAATTGCATCTTCGGCCATTGAACTTGTCCAAGAGGGGGAGACAGTGCTCAGAAAAGGATTGAATTTAACCGCCCAAGTTTCAACAAGGGGAAAACCACAAATCGATCCACACACAACTTCATGAGTAAAAGAAATCAAACTTGTTGCTGCCCAAGTTTTAACAAGAGCAAACCAAAGAGCTACTGTGAACGACCAAGATGAAGCTTGGATGTTATTCACGTAGGAAACGTAATGTCCTTATGAAGAATCATAACAACCTCCACATGAAAATCAATTCTTTTCCACGCGTGAATAAATTACAATATTGCTATTGCTTGAGTACTTTCTAGCAAAACGAAGCTGAAATCCTCAACTTCAAACCAAGTGTTCGACTTAAGCAACATGAAGTACTATACTGAAATAACTCCTAAGCAAGGTTCTAAACGGTGGTAGACGGGTGCACGACAGAAAGAGTCCGCCTAGACGTTGCCTAAGCGGTTGATACATTTTGAATATTTTTTTGTTGCTTTACCATAAGACAAACCAACAACAATTTACTCCCTTGAAGAGCATAGTTTTCGCCGGGTGTAACATGTCCACTAGGGGTAGACATTTCGTTTGGAATAAATTTTTTAATGGGGGTAGTTATTCTGCTGGAGTGCATGATCCCATTGGAGAGCATTAAATGGGATTTTTACAAAGACTTTTCCAACCAGGCTTTCAGCATAAGATCGCCTGAACTTCGACTTACGAGAACACCTCAATGAAAAGAGGAAGACTCTCCACAATCCAGAAATTGTATCAACCACACATGTGGGTCATTACTCAACTTATTATCATCAAATAATAATCCAATACTGTTGTTCTAAGCATCATGTAGTATCTATTAGACCATCCGTCTTCAACATACTTCATGAGGGCTATACTGATGAAACAATGAGCTCAAAGGTGATGACATCATTGAACTTCAATATGCCTCTATTAACATGGTGGAGCGTCAGTCTAATAAGAAGAAGAAGAGGCAGGGAGAAACTAGTCAACCTCCAATCCTTGTTTCTAAACCACTATATTCAGAAGATTAACCAGAAATGGAGCCCCTTTATATTCCCGTCGGAGGTGTGTATCGTGGCACCAGATCGAGGAGCCATTCATCGTATTCATGCCCTACTACTCCAAATGGGGGTAGTCAATGTTCGAATTTAGAGTTTAAAGCTGAAAGTACCAGTTCAGCTTATATATATCTTATGATACCATCCCGTTTGTTCAAAGACAGATTATACTAGCCTACATGGCGATCAAATAAAGACATTAACCATCATATGCAAAATATAGACGAAAAATTTGAAGAACTTTGAATCCTTTCAGAGTACATTTGTTATTAAGCTTTTGTTGATGGAAACTTGATACAAGTCTTCGAAGTTATATTTATGTAATGTATAAGAACTTATATTAGCTAAGAATTGAGTTGGATCCCATTAACTCCTTTAATTTGAAATGAATTATTCAAATTAATATATTACTGTTTACTTTTGCAACAAAAATTATTCAGAATTAATGTCCATTATTATCAGGTAATAAAAAAATAATTAGAAGCACTATATTAGTTTGTTGCAACAAAAATATCTACTTACTATTTTTTTTTTATTGAAAATACTCATTTTTCTTGAATTTTGTCATACTTTTGCAACAATGAGGATAATGTTTGACATAAATTTTTTGTTACAAATAAAATTATGAAGGGACAAAAATATTTGTTGCAAATATTATTACATGCTATGAAACCATTTTGTTGCCATAAAATACTATAGTAGATAAACTATTTGTTCAAATAAAACTATTTACAACAGAAGTGTTCGATGCAAAAGAACACTATTTACAGCGAAAATTATATTATTGCTAAGTTTGCAATGTACAACAAAATTGCTGCCTAATACCTTTTGGTACCCACTTATGGCGACGAATGGACAACAAAAAAACTTCGTCGCAAATACCTTTTTGCAATGTTTTTTCTATCTTTTGCAACAATTATTTTTGCTGCAAAAAGTAAATTTTTTTATAGTATTTGAAAATACAAATTCAAATATTTGTCCACTTATAATTTACTAAAGAGGCACAAAAAAAAAAAAAAAAAAAAATTCATTATAGAGATAAAGGAAACAGTATGTCTAATACGAATGCATTATTGTACTATTCAACCCGTTTAATATATTTTCAGGGATCCAGTATATTATAGATAGAAGGAAAATGCTAAGTTTACAACCAAATTCTTCATTTGCTTGTAGGCATAGTCTTGCCCTAAATAGAACCCATGGACTTGGTACCATCAATTGAAAAAAGTCTGTGTGACCTTGGACCTAATTTTAGAAAGAACCTCTCTCATGATAATTGTCCTAGCTCGCATGATTTTACCATTGTTACGTCTTCCTATCAAGCTCGTCATTTCCTTTGACGACCAAAATGGCCCTCGTCAACGTTGATCTACGGATTGAATATATTTTTTATGGATTATATGCGAGTCGACCCTGGGATAAGTCAGAAAAACTATCGGATTTGGATAGAACTTTCGAGGTCCACTCCAACTTCTCACTATCAGCTGAATTAACTAGCAATCCTCCAATCCATTTTTTAGTTTCCATTGGAAATGTCTTGGGTAGCTCAAGGAGAAAAAACTCGAAATACAAGTTCCACTACGCCATCAGAACTAGAGATTTCGACGCTGGTGCCAACCCCACTCGTCATCATTTTTTTGATATCTCCTTTTGGACTCAATGGTAAGGGACAAACAAATTTAGCTTCGACTAGGACAACCCAACATTTCTGTGCCGATCCTGATTATCTCTACTCGAAATTTAAAAATAGTTCAAAATGAACCGTCTAACAGTATATATGTGTTCATGTAATTAAAATAAATATTTTAGCAAATGTTCCTGTTCAAAATAAAGAAACTAACATATATTCCCACTATTTTAAAAAACTAAAAATACCTCCATTTTTTATACATCAACCAAAATTTTGCTTAAAATAGTAGAGCTATATATTAAATTTTTAATTGTTCGATACAAAGGAATGAGAATATTTGTTAGTTTTAAAAAAAAATTAGATATATACTAGTTTCCATATTTTGAATGAAAATATTTACTAAAATATTTTAATTAAAAATTTAAAAAATAATTAAATTTTAACTAATTATTCAACAATCTAAATTATAGTCAAATATTGTTATTAAGATTGAGAGACTTTCTTTGTCGGAGGAGTAAATCTACTTTTTTATCTATAATAAATTTTAATTAATTTTTTTAAAAAAAATTTATTGCACGCACACATTGCTAGTATTACATATGTTCAGGAGACTCAGCGGTTAAAAATGACTTACATGTGTCCAGATAATTAACCGAACCTGCATCCATATCACAAAATTCCAAACACGTCATTCATTCATGACAGCTAAAATATCCACCAGTGGTGTGTAAAATAGAAACTTAAATATGCATATAGAATTAGCAAATGAGAAAGTTCAGGATAACTTTATAAAGCTGTGTCATCATTCATATCATCCAATAACGACATCATACAAAATATTGCATGTGATATTTGATGAGGCCAATTTGGAATCACCTTGTTGTGGCTTGGTCAATAATTCACCTTTTTGTGGGTCAATAATACAACTTTTTGTATCCAAATTCTATTTGGAAACAAATGTGTTTGTCGTGTACCTCAGGGTCAATGATTTAACGAGGCGTGGGCAATTTGCGATTTAGAAACCAAAACACCAATCCGATCCGACCCAACCTGACTTGTATAAGCGTTTCGATTTGAGTTTGAAACGTACGAGTCGATCGTCTGTTCCAACTATTGGAAAATAACGGTTATCGATTCGGATCACGATTTTTCATTCGATTTTCGATCCGAACCGAAAACCGAATTTACAATGTAAATTAACCAAAACTCTCCCCCCCCCCCCCCCCCCCCCCACACACACACACACACCCCCCCCCCCCCCATAAATCTTCCCTAACCCTAGTGATTTAAACCAAACTTAAACGATGGACACTCTCTCTCCTCATTCCTCACTCATCACCCTCTCTTTTAGTCCGTACTAGGCACTCCGCAGCCCCCTCCTGAGTTCTGAGGACCTCCCCTCTCTACTAGAGAGTCGGAGCCCCCCTCCCCCCCTCCCCCTCCTCCTCTTCCTGACCCTGTCCATGAGCCTCTCTCGACTTCTCGTTCTAACCTAGATATGTGGAGAAACCCTAATACTACCTCTCTCGATCTAACCTAGATCTGTCCAGATCTAGCCTAGATCTAACCCAGATCTGTCGAGAAACCCTAACACTGCCTCTCGATCTCTCTCGATCTGAACTAACCTAGATCTGTGGAGAAACATTACCACTGCCTCTCTCGATATCTCGATCTAACCTAGATCAGTTGAGAACCAACATGGATATGTCCAGATCTAGCCTAGATCTAACCTAGATCTGGTAAGAAATCACTCCATTTAATTTTTTTGCACTTATTTATTTATTTAATTTTTTTTCTAATTAGTTTGTTATTTTCTTTCATGAAACTAGAAGGAGAGCACATGTAGTGTCCAGAATCCCAAATTACTTGGTCGTTGGCCCTAGCTTCTTGCTCTTTCAATATTTTGAATCTTGTTCAGTACTTACTCACTATAAGTAATCCTCCCCCTTGCTTCCTCGATATTTTTTGCATTAAAGGATATCAAGATTGCTCAATGCAGGATACTAGCAAAATAAATGTTGTGTTTGCTGCAGAAAAATGTTGGGTTTGCTACAAAATAAATATTATGTTTGTTGCAAAATAATTTTGAGTTTGCTATAAGAAAAATTGCAGGGTTGCTTACTGCCTTGCTGAGCTATATTGTTATACTGCACAAGTTGCTTACTATGTTATACTACTTACTGTATTAATGTGTTACACTGCTATGACTGTTTATTTACTGCTTTGCTTACACTGTATGCTATTATAGTGTTTATTTACTAGTTTTTATGTTTTATGTTTATGTTAATTGGTTATGCATGTTTGCATTTTACTGGTTATTTATGGTTCGGTTTTGTTTGTTTGTTGTTTAGATTAGAAGCACACATATTAGGGTTAGGTCAGGTTTTGGTGGCATAGGTTACTCACTTAACTATGTGATGTTTATTAGGTATCACTAATCAATGGCACCATCAACTTCATATTCATGAAATGTGCATATTTCTTCTATTTTATTGAAATTTCATATTTATAGTTCATATATTGAAAGTCATATTTATTTTTTTAGAAGTCGCACGAAGGTGATCCACCTCAACCACCAAATAGTTCTCAAGACACTAATGAGCCAATTTCTACTACTAATCCTAGTCTTCGAGTTAGTAGAAAACCAAGCAATAAAACGGAAAGTCATCCAAAAGCTAGTTGTAAGCATTGTAAAAAAGAATATCATTGTCATATCAAATTATATGGGACAATCAGTTTAAAAAATTACTGGAATGCATGTCAGTTGAATCCAAAAAATTAGGATTCTAATCAATTAATACTAAACCTGCAACCAAATACAAAAACTAGTGATAAGATACTCACTAGCTGGAAATTTAGTCAAGATGGGGTTAGGAAAGCGTTGACACATATAGTGGTGGTTGATGAGCTTCCGTTTAGATTTATGAAATTTGATGGTTTTAAAAACTTTATGAGTGTTGCGTGTCCCATCTTTCGTATTCCATCAAGATGGACAGTGGTACGAGATTGTTATGATATTTACTCTATCGAAAAGAGTAAGTTGAAAACATATTTGAAAGAGTCTAAGTAAATGGTTTGTCTTACTACCGATTCGTGGACTTCATTGTAGAAGATCAATTATATGTGTCTTACAGTACATTACATCAATGAACATTGGGACTTGATGTCACTCCCCTATCTCGTATACTTGGAATATACTCAAGTTGGCGCACTTTTTGATAGCGTTTTCATTTTGGCGCACTTTAAGTATACTTCAAGTGCACTGTTGAATGGAAGCTTGGCGCACATTGGCTAATATTGATTGTGTGATGATGGTAGGTAGGGTGTGTGGCTTGGATTTATTGTAGAGATCCGACGATTCACAATCAACCCCTTGCCTATATATATCCTTGTTCTCATGCTCTCTCCTCACTTGTTCATTTATCTTATTTTGATCTTGGTTTTCTTCATAGACAAGTACATCTTACAAATATGAAGAAACATGATCGGCTATAGTTTTATTTTTAGTATTTATTGTTGTAATTAATTTCTAGTAGTGTTCTGATTATAATTAGTTCTTGGAGTTTTCATATTTGAGCTGGGTAATAGTTTTATCTTAATTTTATTATGAGGATTTTTATGAGTATTTTCCTCGGGAATGGTCTCTAAAAAAGATATATTTTCAAAAGATGTTGTTCCCTTATTTTGAGCCTGGATTTTTCCATGATTTCTGATTCTTGATGTTTGAGAAATGGAGCACTGTCATAGTTTCGAGCTTGAGCTCTCGACGCTGATCCAGACTCTTCCAGTAGGATCAAGAGGGTTCACATTATATTATGATGCATCAGGGAAGGGTATATGAAGTATTTTGATGCAGAATGGGAGAGTGATAGCATATGCATCATGACAGCTTTGGATCACGAGAAGAATTATCTGACTCACGATTTAGAGTTGGCAACAGTGGTGTTTGCGCTCAAGTTGTAGAGGCATTACTTGTACGGTGATCAGGTAAAAATATTTATAGACCATAAGAGTTTAAAATACGTATTCATCCAGAAAGACTTAAACATGAGGCAGAGGAGAGGCAGAAGAGATTGGTGGAATTGCTGAAGGATTATGACGTGGAACTTCAATACCATCCAGACAAAGCTAATATAGTAGCAGATACTCTTAGAAGGAGGGGTAGTACATTTTCCTGACAACGCAGAAGCATATCCTAGAAGATCTTTGAGATATGGGCATTGAGATAGTATTTCCACAAAATGAGGGAGTCTTGGCTAGTTTACAGATACAGTCTACTTTGGTAGACATGATCAAGGAAGCTTAGGCAGAAGATTCATGAATCCAGGAGTTATGAGAAGAATGTGATTCAGGACTTAAGAAATAGTTGACTATTCACAGCGATGGGACGTTGGGATTTGGAACTCGTCTCTGTATGCCGAGTGGGGATATACGACAAGAGATCATGACTGAGGCCCACAATTCCTTATATTCTATCCATCATGGAGACACGAAGATGTACCGAGATATTAAACAACACCTCTGGTGGAACGGGATAAAGCGAGAGATAGCACATTTTATATCCCAATGCCTGATATGTCAACAAGTGAAGGCAGAGCAACAGAGGTCGACAGGATTGTTACACTCTCTCCCCATTCCAAAGTAAAAGTAAGAGCATGTTACTATGGACTCTGTGATCGGTTTACCTAGATATTCGACCGAAAGAGATACTGTTTGGGTGATCGTGGATCGCCCCACTAATATGGCATATTTCTTTCTGTTCAGAATTGGAAAGTCTACGAAACAATTGGCAGATATGCATATGTGGGAGATTTTGAGGCACCATGGTGTGCCAGTAAGTATAGTATCAGATCGAGATTCGAGGTTCACTTCTCATTTTTGAAGAAGCTTGCATGAGAGATTGGGTACTAAGTTAAAATTTTGTATGACATATCACCCTCAGACAGATGGGCAGTCCGAGAGAACTATCCAGACCTTGGAGGATATGTTACGAGCCTGTTACCTAGACTTTGGTGGATCATGAGAAAAATACATGCACTTGGTGGAATTCTCATATAACAATAGTTATCAGGCCAGCATCCAGATGGAACCTTTTGAGGCACTATATGGAAGGAAGTGCAGGTTACCATTAGCTTGGGATGACATTGGTGACTATCCCATAGACGAGCTTCAAATCAGAGACAGAGGGTTGAGACCTACTTGGTGAAGTAGGCCCATACATACTACCCCATACTTCAATGCCACTAATGACGACGCTTTTATGCGAGTGCCCATGGAAAGATTTTTAGTCTCAAATTCTTGGGATTTTTATTCCTCAATCAAAGAAATTGTATGCATTCTGCATTCAGAAGCCATTGTTGATCCATCCTCAAAGATATAGGGCTTATACTTAGTTGTCCTTAATATAGGTCTATGATCAGCTAGATGGTGGGCCCAGAATTGATTACTTAGACTGCGAAAGTTGTCAAGAAGGTCAGAGAGCGGCTGCGAGTTGTATAGGATCGACATCGTCATTGAACAGATCCGCATCGTAGGCCGCTAGAGTTTTGTGTTGGCAACCACGTATTTTTGTGGATTTTTCCCACACATGGAGTCATTAAATTCGGGGATCGCGGGAAGCTTAGTCCATGATATATTGGGCCATTTGACATTCTCGAGCGGGTAGGGGATGTTGCTCATCGCCTTGTCCTTCTGCCTTCACTTCGTGATGCATATGACATATTTTATGTGTCTCAGTTATGTAGGTATGTCCTAGACTCGAGCCATGTCCTCAACTATTCTAAGCTAGTCGTGGGTACCGACATGTCTTACGAGAAACATCCTGTGTCCATTTTAGACCGAAGAGAGAAGGTACTCAAGAACTGGACTATCTGCCTTGTCCGTGTTGCTTGGAGGCACCATTCTTTGGGAGAGTCAATGTGGGAACGCGAGGACAAAATTTGGTCTCAGTATCCGCACTAATTTGACTCATAAGGTATATCTCTTCATATGCCTTTTTCAATTCCGTGTTCATTGATCACCTTGTTAGAGTGCTATTAATATTGCTATGTGTATATTATTTTGCTTTCTTATATATTGTCTGTGATTTCTTGTAGCTAGATGTGCTTATCCTGATGTCTCTAGTTGCTTTAGTCTTGAAATTTTGAGGACGAAATTTTTCTAAGATGAGTAAAGATGTCACTCCCCTATCCTGTATACTTGGAATATACTCAATTTGGTGTAGAAGCATGAAAAATACGCTAGGAGGATCTACGCAGCCTCTTGATGCAGAGTAGCGTAAACAGAGGCCTTCAGAGCCATCAAGCGTGCAATAGAGCTTTTTCTGCTAAAACACAGCATGAAGTGTAAGCTCAAAGGACCATCCGCGTAAGTGCAGTACGTCCAGGCCGCTCCAGCGTAAGACAGAGTTCTTCATCGCCTCCATGGCGTAAAACTCAGCCGCTCTCAAAGCAACGTTAATGCGTACGAGGAACGCTTTGTTTTCCCCGAAATGAACCTGTCAAGTCACACAGTGAACCTGGCCTCTGACTCCTGACAAAAAAGTGCTGCACGGCTACCCAGACCACGGCTGGAAACGATGGCAGACCCCTCGGGACGCGCCCACAGTATAATGGCAGATCTCGGCATTTAATACAGAGGATTTGGTTAAAATATCACCAAACCGTCGGTTACCAAAGTCCCCCCAGCGTAAACCGCTCTTTCGCGTACAAGGGAATATGCTGCCTTATTTTACACAGGCAAACATGAGCTATTTTACGCTCTGCAGTAGACAAACCGCCTGCCACGTCAAAAGCTACACTTCGTACAGGACCCGAGGCACGTCTCTACGTCAAATTGCACAAAGCGGTGACAGTTTCCCTCAAGATACGTCTCTGCGACGGATGCACAGAAGGGCTGCAGACCTTCAAAACACGTCTTCGTATTTAATGTACAGGATGGTGGCAAATCTCTGTAAGAGATTTGATTACACCTTCGAAAGCCGTAATTCCGGCGAAGACGTCCACATCAACACTCTGGCACGGTACGCAGCGGCTTCTACGCCCATCCAGGATCTGTGCTCATTCGGCTTCAAACGCCCACTCAGTCTCTACGACCATTCGGCTTCTATGCCTGTTCGGCTTGTATGCCTGTTCGGCTTCTATGCCCATTCGGCTTCTACGCCTGTTCGGCTTCTATGCCTATTTTGGCTTCTACGTCAGGGGTGACAGTCATTTGGCTTCTACGCCAACCTCTTCTACACAAGGGATACCTACTTACGTGGCTTCTACGCCGTGATCTTCGCAACAGATATACGCGTTTTGTCCCCTTAGTTGAACACGTGTCACATGCTCACTCAAAAGGTCATTTATGCGCAGGCATTAGTTATTTTAACCATTATGTAAAAGGGTGCTGTACTGTCCACTCCTCGGTTGTTACATCGACGGAGTGGTCACTGTCACCAAAACTCTATAAATAGAGACCCCTATCAATGGGGAACAAGGTCGACAATTTGGAAGATCGAACCAGGTCGGAGAATTGGTAAAAAAGAGAGAGAGAGAGAGAGAGAAGAAGAAGAAGAGAAGAGTCCGGAGCTCAGGCAAAGAGTAGGGGTCGACGGCTCTGGCACCGTGCATCCACCCTCCTTCGCAGTCTTCGAAGCCGCTACCCGTCTTCCATGGCACTTCTTCAACATCGTGTAGTCCAAGGGCTAAAGTAATCGACTGCAGATCAGACACCTATAGCAATTTATACCCAGATTAAATAAATTGTACTCCCGCATCCTCGTATAGGATCGAATTGTACAAGTTTGTTTGTAAACCAAAGGGCACGGGTCTCGTATAAACCCTGTCCTTGAAATACACTTTCATTCTTTCGTTTAATACCACAAACAAGATGGCGACTCTGCTGGGGACGTCTTTCTCTTCTGACGAGGAAGTAATTGCTCAACACGATGCGGTATCCGTGGGATCCGTAAAGAAGACACTGGTCGTCCAATTCGACCAGTCTGCCTACGAAGACATGCTTCGGACTGGGGGTAGCTCTCACTCTCTCTCCGTCCGAGACAACAGGAAGCTGCGCAAAGTGTGGATGCCCAAGACATCCTCCGCCGTTCCTGTGGACTCTCCGATCTCTCCGATCTCTCCGACCAATGAGGTGGTAGCATCGCTCCCTCCGTGCCCCGCACGTAAAATTCAGTCTCCCGCTACGCGCGGTACAGACAAAACTTCGGGCAAAGCCTCAGCGCTAACCCAGGGGCAAAGCCTCAGCGCTAACCCAGGAGTATCCACTGCGCTTTACGCGCAGAAATTAGTCTCCCGCTACGCGCAGTACAGACAAAACTTCGGGCAAAGCCTCAGCGCTAACCCAGGAGTACCCACTGCGCTTTACGTGCAGAAATCAGTCTCCCGCTACGCGCGGTACAGACAAAACATCGGGCAAAGCCTCAGCGCTAACCCAGAAGTATCCGCTGCGCTCTACGCGTAGGAACCAGTCTCCCGCTACGCGCGGTACAGACCAAACTTCTGGTGATGCCTCAGTGCCAGGACAGACAACATCTGACCTCTACGAGGAACCAGATGAACGCCGTGATTTCCGCGAAGGGAAGCAGGCAGCGGAATACTCGACTCCTCGGCCGTTACGCCAGCGAAGGAGCAATCTGCCTACCCTCCGGATTACACGGGAAGCTGACGGCCAGCTGAGGACCTCTTCAGCCTTACGCCACTCTGAGCGAATCTCCAATTTATGCCAGGCACAGTCCCCCGGCGTAAAACAAGCTCAGATTGCGGAAAGACACCCCCAGAGGATTATCCGCCGCCCAGATGGCGAACCTGTTGTATACAGGTGGTATAGGGAAAACTGGGGTGCCCGGTCTCCGCGTACCCGCTGAAAGGGATAGAAGATACAAGCCTTCGTCTTCCTCTTCGGCGAATCCCCTTGACCTGCGTACCCGTCTAATCCAAAAAGACAAAGACTGGAGCCGTAAACAGGTTTTAGAACCCCTGACCATCAAACGGGGGAAGATCGTATGGGAAGATGCATCAACATCTAATGTCATCATGATGTATGAACCATATGAAGATGATGCCTTTATTGTCCCTCCTACCCACGGCGATCAGCATACAATAGTCTTCAAACACAAGCAGAACGGTCCGGTTGAACAGGAAGAATTCCGTGAGCCTGAGAGTGGGAAAATATAAATCCACAGGTATAGCCCACAAGCTTTGAAGATTATACAGAACATGGGTTATGATCTGAAATCAAAGCAAGGCCTCAACTATGGAAAGGGTAGACGAACACCATTGTAGGGTAATTCTCGCCATCAGCAAGCTCGTTTCGGATTGGGATATGCTGCTAATCCCAAAACTTCAAAATCTAATCCTGTACGACTAGAGACAACTCCTGCTGAATCAGTTTCTACGACCAGGGACCACAGCGTGTCTGGGGGTAACTCGCCTCGACGAAACAAAGCAGCGTCCAAGGCTAGGGGCAGAATGTCCATAGGATCCGAAGATGGCGCAACAACGGCTATCTTCCCGGAAGACCGTGAAACTCAGGCATCAAAAGCCCCACGACCAAAAGGAACTTTCTCCTTCAAAGAAGATGACATAATTAAAATCTTCAATATATTAAGGAAGGAACGTAAGCTCCAGCTACCCGACGTCAGATATCCTGAGAGGGCCGGCAGAGTCGATGACCCAGATTATTGCCTCTTCCATCGGTACACTCATCACCCTACGAGGGCCTGCTATGTGCTAAAAAGGAGAATTCAGGAATTAATCGATGCCAAGGTCATCACTCTGCGTCTATGAAAAAAAAAACAAGAGAACGGTCACTACGGCAGAGTAGCAGATATGTGCCTCCCTCCCCGATGGAGGTGACAATCACAAAGTTTGTCATGTTCATATCACCTCTGAATAAACTCTCGACCATCAATTATCATGTCCATATTACCTCTGATATCGATTGTCGTCTGCACTTAATATTCGTACTTAAATTCTAAAGTACGCCAGTAGTGTTAAGTCCACAAAAAATTGCCATGTCCATATTACCTCTGAGCAGATATGTGCCTCCCTCCCCGATGGAGTCACAATCACAAAGTTTGTCATGTTCATATTACCTCTGAATATCGACCATCAATTATCATGTCCATATTACCTCTGATATCGATTGTCGTCTATACTTAACATTCGTACTTGAATTCTAAAGTACGCCAGTAGTGTTAAGTCCACAAAAAATTGCCATGTCCATATTACCTCTGAGCAGATATGTGCCTCCCTCCCCAATGGAGTCACAATCACAAAGTTTGTCATGTTCATATTACCTCTGAATAAACTTTCGACCATCAATTATCATGTCCATATTACCTCTGATATCGATTGTCGTCTACACTTAACATTCGTACTTGAATTCTAAAGTATGCCAGTAGTGTTAAGTCCACAAAAAATTGCCATGTCCATATTACCTCTGAGCAGATATGTGCCTCCCTCCCCGATGGAGTCACAATCATAAAGTTTGTCATGTTCATATTACCTCTGAATAAACTTTCGACCATCAATTATCATGTCCATATTACCTCTGATATCGATTGTCGTCTACACTTAACATTCGTACTTAAATTCTAAAGTACGCCAGTAGTGTTAAGTCCACAAAAAATTGCCATGTCCATATTACCTCTGAGCAGATATATGCCTCCTATAGCGCCCCGTTCTCCCGGTGCGGAGAGCGCGGCTAAGAAACACAAGACGGTATCGTTCGATCGGGATAGATTGAATTAAGAACTCGTGCTCGTTATAGATTTATTTCTTCAGAATCGATTACCATATTCAGTGGACTGCGCCCCAAGGATCGGCTTAGCGGGAGAGTCAGGAGGGACCTCTCCGCTGCTATCTTTTATTGTCTCAGTTTTCGATGTCGCTTGTTGCTTTCGTGCTTTGAGTTGGTTTTGGGATTTGCTTATTTTCCTTGAACGGTTTCGATGGTTTTCATTATTTTCGTTCATTGACTTGCACTTCTATTCCGAGATTGAAAAGAGAGGAAGAAGTATTAATCGAGCTGTTCGTACGCAGGTGAACGAGCAGTAGGTGGCTTGCGAGCGGAGTCGTGAAGCGCCTCTTTCCTTCTCCCTTCCAAAATCTAAGTGAGTGGCTACCAACCCGATTAGCTAGACCTGCTTCCAAGCTTCACATCTAATAATCTGCAATCTCCTTTGCCCCGATCAAACGATACCAAGTAATAATAAAAAGAAACCAAGATAAAAGAGAATAGACTTGGTATATATATGCTTGTCAATAACTGCACGAACGAATACTTAATGGCATGCTTTTTCGCTTGGGAATAAAACGTGAATTATTGCTTTTCTTGTACAATTGCTTGTCTTGTACTCTTGTTGCCTCAACTGCAATAACTTGTTACTTGTATCTTGTTCGATCATGGACAACTTGTGCACAGGGTAAAGTCTCACGGACGATGCTGGGGCACTGGCATCGATCCGGTCCGGGCGAGACATATTGTTCTAGTCTCTTGTTCGGCGGAATGGTTTGCAGCGCCTTTTGTTCTTACGTTGCATACCATTCACGTCAAAGACTGCCATCCAAAATGACAACCAAGCCAGTGATCATCTTGTATATTTAAACCTGTTGCATACTAATTTGTGTCTTCGTGGCAGGGAAGGCATGGTAAGTATTGTGCAGGTAATTCAGACGGTCAGGTAAAATCCACCGAACGGTGGCACGTTCATTTCAGTAAATTCTATATGTGCTTACTTGTAAATGAACTAAGGCAAGATAGAAACCCACAAATATGCATGCTTTATTAAAACAATATGTTGATTGGTATAGTCAGGCTAGCTCGCCTTCACCAGCATGTTTCGATATGCTGACCCTCGTTGAAATAAGTTCTCCGTACTAAGGCGAACCGTGCGAGGAGCCGAAGTCGTCTACCCGATCCAGTCCAGCTGTTGGCGCATCTTCACCGCGCCCCCTGAAGCCTTTTGAAGTCTGAAGCTACAACTCTTCATACACAAATGCAGCTCCGTGGCAAAGCTATCCTCCAACCTGGAGGTCTTTATCATTTTGAGTTTATAAAGGGATGTAATGTACAGGACTGCTATCTCATTTTGAGTTATCTCTTTTGTAAGCCGTTCGGTATATTAGCTGACTCGTTCAGGAGTTTGTAATAGATGTTCATTATCAATAAAGAGAACTTTTTCATATTTTAAATCTGTGTTTCAATTTATCTGCGTACTCTGAATATGTGCTTGCTAGGCAAATCATTAAAGCCTTGTGCGAGCGCAACTCCAGGCCCGCATGGCGGTCACGATTCGGGGGACGCCTCAATTGATTCTACGGAATTGGGTCGTGACATAGTGGTATCAGAGCACAGATTCAAAGTTCCTTAGACTTTGTGCTGGAAAAGTTCCTTTAAACGATCAAATTCCTATGCGAACTCTTGAACTCGCTAGGCCAAAATGAGATACGTTCATGCAATAAGTCCATAATACATTATGATTCTAATATAATTTACCTTCTTTTGAAGGAATAGCTCCAGCGCAATCTGCAGCACAAACACCGGACGAAATGCAAGGCCAAGAAAGTAGTTCGGACACTTCGGAAAGTTCAGAGAGCCAGCGAGCCGTGCCAAGCATCGATCCCGTCCAACGAATGTTGCAGATGTTCGAGGCAAACCAACAAAGGGACGAGGCTCGCTATGAACGGGCCGAGAAGCGGGCGAAAGAGAGTCAGCTCAAGTTTTAAGACAATATAGAAGCACGATTCTCAGTCCAACAAAAGCAGGTAGATACCCTGCAGCAGATCGTTTAGACTTTGGCATCCAACCAGTCCGCGGCAACGCCAACGACTCCGGTGGAACAGCCCATGCTTGAAGTAGAGACGCCGCAAATTCCAAGGACGAGGGACGTGACTGCCTTCGACTTTGGCCACTTCAAGAAAGTCTGCAACACCCCATTCAACGGGACTGAGGACCCGGTCGTAGCTCTAGATTGGTTGGCCGAACTTGAAGATCACTTTGCTCTGCTAGAGGTCCCTGAAGAGAAGCGCGTCGCCTGCGCGCAACTACAGCTCCGTCTCAACGCACACGATTGGTGGAACGTGCATCGACGATCTCTCCAATTTGATCACGGAGAGGAGGCGATCTCGTGGATGACTTTTCGTGCCACGTTCGAAGAGGAGTTCGTACCCCCTCCAGTACAACGTCAAATGGAAAACGAGTTCGTGCAACTGAGGCAAGGCAGTATGACAGTTAAAGAGTACTCCGCCGAATTCAACCGACTCTCCAAATTCGCTAGGGCCTATTTACCTGATGCAGCGAGTCGAGCTAGAAGGTTTGAAGGTGGTCTACGCCTTGCCATCCATTCGCACGTAGCCGTTCATCAGTATCGTACAATGCGTGAAGTCATGAATCATGCCCTGTCGCTTGAACCACTCTATCCTCACGTTCCTGCCGGCAATGTGCATACATCCAGTCACAAACGCCAAAGCGACGAGAGAGGAAACAACGCGGCAAAGCGACGAAATGACGGTGGTTCACACAAAGGGAACACAATGCCCTACTGTAAATTCTGTAAAAAGTCAGGGCATGCAATCGACAAATGTCGTATGAAACTTGGATTATGCCTAGCCTGTGGTGAATCAGACCATTCTGTTCGTGATTGTTCCTTGAGTCGTGACCGCCATCCCGAATGCAATAATCCCTAACGGTAGGTTCTACCCTAAGTTTTGGGACGAAACTTCCAATTAGTTGGGTAGGATGTAGCGCCCCGTTCTCCCGGTGCGGAGAGCGCGGCTAAAAAACACAAGACGGTATCGTTCGATCGGGATAGATTGAATTAAGAACTCGTCCTCGTTATGGATTTGTTTCTTCGGAATCGATTCCCATATTCAGTGGACTGCGCCCCAAGGATCGGCTTAGCGGCAGAGTCAGGAGGGACCTCTCCGCTGCTATCTTTTATTGCCTCGATTTTTGATGTCGCTTGTTGCTTTCGTGCTTTGAGTTGGTTTTGGGATTTGCTTATTTTCCTTGAACGGTTTCGATGGTTTTCATTGTTTTCATTCATTGACTTGCACTTCTATTCCGAGATTGGAAAGAGAGGAAGAAATATTAATCGAGCTGTTCGTGCGCAGGTGAACGAGCAGTAGACGGCTTGCGAGCGGAGTCGTGAAGCGCCTCTTTCCTTCTCCCTTCCAAAATCTAAGTGAGTGGCTACCAACCCGATTAGCTAGCCCTGCTTCCAAGCTTCACATCTAATAATCTGCAATCTCCTTTGCCCCGATCAAACGATACCAAGTAATAATAAAAAGAAACCAAGATAAAAGAGAATAGACTTGGTATATATATGCTTGTCAATAACTGCACGAACGAATACTTAATGGCATGCTTGTTCGCTTGGAAATAAAACGTAAATTATTGCTTGTCTTGTACTCTTGTTGCCTCAACTGTAATAACTTGTTACTTGTATCTTGTTCGATCATGGACAACTTGTGCACAGGGTCAAGTCTCGCGGACGATGCTGGGGCACTGGCATCGATCCGGTCCGGGCGAGACATATTGTTCTAGTCTCTTGTTCGGCGGAATGGTTTGCAGCGCCTCTTGTTCTTACGTTGCATACCATTCACGTCAAAGACTACCGTCCAAAATGGCAACCAAGCCAGTGATCATCTTGTATATTTAAACCTGTTGCATACTAACTTGTGTCTTCGTGGCAGGGAAGGCATGGTAAGTATTGTGCAGGTAATTCAGACGGTCAGGTAAAATCCACCGAACGGTGGCACATTCATTTCAGTAAATTCTATATGTGCTTACTTGTAAATGAACTAAGGCAAGATAGAAACCTACAAATATGCATGCTTCATTAAAACAACATGTTGATTGGTATGGTCAGGCTAGCTCGCCTTCACCAGCATGTTTTGATATGCTGACCCTCGTTGAAACAAGTTCTCCGCACTAAGGCGAACCGAGCGAGGAGCCGAAGTCGTCTACCCGATCCAGTCCAGCTGTTGGCACGTCTTTACCGCGCCCCCTGAAGCCTTTTGAAGTCCGAATCTGTAACTCTTCATACACAAATGCAGCTCCGTGGCAAAGCTATCCTCCAACCTGGAGGTCTTTATCATTTTGAGTTTATAAAGGGATGTAATATACATGACTGCTATCTCATTTTGAGTCATCTCTTTTGTAAGCCGTTCGGCATATTAGCTGACTCGTTCAGGAGTTTATAATAGATGTTCATTATCAATAAAGAGAACTTTTCCATATTTTAAATCTGTGTTTCAATTTATCTGCGTACTCTGAATATGTGCTTGCTATGCAAATTATTAAAACCTTGTGCGGGCGCAACTCCAGGCCCGCACGGCGGTCACGATTCGGGGGACGCCTCAATTGATTCTACGGAATTGGGTCGTGACACCTCCCTCCCCAATGGAGTCACAATCACAAAGTTTGTCATGTTCATATTACCTCTGAATAAACTTTCGACCATCAATTATCATGTCCATATTACCTCTGATATCGATTATCGTCTAAACTTAACATTCGTACTTAAATTCTAAAGTACGCCAGTAATGTTAAGTCCGCAAAAATCGCCATGTCCATATCACCTCTGAGCAAGTATATAGACCACTCCCCATGACGAAGTAGAACCAATAGCACAAAAATTCTTGGAAGCTATAAACTCCTACCGTCCGTATGTCTGGGAAGTGGCATCATCGTCCAACGTCATCACGACATATGGGCCACACGAGGATTCTATCTTCATCGTCCCGCCTACCTGCAGCAGCCAGCGTTCGATAGTCTTCGGTCGCATGCGCAATCAACCGACTGCCCAGGAAGATCCTTTCGACAACGATACTAGGAGAATGCAGGTTCACCGATACAGCCCTTAAGCGCTGAAGATCATGCAAAATATGGGCTACGACTTAAAGCGGAAGCCAGGCCTCAACTACGGAAGAGGCAGACGAACGCCGCCGCGCGGCAACACCCGCTATCAACAGACCCGTTTCGGATTAGGATATGCCACCGCCCTTGCGACTTCTAAGTCAGACAAGGACATCTCTTCCTCCTCCCAGAACGGCTCGTCGTCGCCCGACTCACCTGATGCTCTCGAACAAACACTATCAGTAAATATGGTGGTGACAGATCCCTTAGGAGCAGATGAGCAGGATTCGGAGCCGTTTGAGAATGACTCTTGGGCTCAGCAAATGGATACACAGTGCGAATTCCGCTTCGAGCAAAGAGAACCTTCCACCAAAGACGAAGTTATCCAGATCGATGTTGGGGGTAAACTTTCGCCGAAGCCAATATTTATCAGTAACAACCTTCCCCCAGCTGAAAGGGAAGAAGTTATACAGCTGATAAAGGAATACATCGACGTCTTTGCATAGAATTATGAGGACATGCCAGGCCTAGACCCGAAAGTAGCTACTCACAAGCTTAATATATTGACCGATTCGAAGCCAGTAAAGCAGCACCAACGCCGGTTCCGCCCAGATATGATGGACGCCATCGAAGCTGAAGTCAAGAAGTTGATAGCCTGCAGTTTCATCCGGAAAGAACAACATCCCGACTGGGTCGCCAATGTTGTCCCAGTCATGAAGAAAAATGGAAAGGTACGTATCTGCATCGATTACCGAGATCTGAATGCTGCCTGCCCCAAGGATGAATTCCTTTTTCCCATCACGGACATCATGATCGACAACACCTGCGGCTTTGAACGCATGTCTTTCATGGACGGGTTCTCAGGGTACAATCAGGTCAAGATGCATCCTGAAGACGAGAAGCACACCGCCTTCTGGACACCATTGGGAGTATATTGCTACACGGTCATGCCCTTCGGATTGAAGAACGCCGGGGCTACATACCAACGAGCTACATACCAACGAGCTATGAGTAACATATTCTACGAGCATTTACGCAAAACAGTGGAATGTTACGTGGATGACATAGCCGTCAAGAGCCGCCTCAAAGGTGATCACATTCAAGACCTGAGGACGGTATTCGAGTTAATGCGCCAACATCAACTCAAGATAAACCCTACGAAGTCCTTTCTGGGTGTATCTAGTGGCAAATTCCTGGGATTTGTCATTACCGCCAAAGACATCCAAGTGGACCCTGATAAAGTCCAGGCAATCGTGGAAATGCGACCGCCCCGTAATCTGAGGAAACTCAGGGGATTTCAAGGACGTCTGGCTTACATCCGGCGATTCATATCCAACCTCTCGGGGAGATGTCAGCCCTTCTCTCATCTCATAAAGAAAGGTGTATCCTTCGTATGGGACGAAACCTACCAGCAAGCGTTCGGAGATATCAAGCGCTACCTCACCAGTCCACAAGTTCTGGTGCCTCCCGTTATGGAAAAACCGTTCTTGCTGTACGTCCGAGCAATGGATCATTCGCTAGGAGCTCTTCTCGCACAGAAGAACGATGTAGGGCATGAACAGGCTATCTACTACCTCAGCAGGATGATGGTCAGAGCCGAACACCGGTACAACCCAGTGGAGAAAAAATGCTTGGCTCTGATGTTCGCTATCCAAAAGATGCGGCACTACGTCACCGGCCAGACTATCCACATCATCTCCAGGATTAACCCTCTTCGAGTACTGATGAGCAAGCCGAGCGTTCTTAATTCCCGACTCGCAACTTGGGCGATGCTGTTAACACCATATGACATGGTATACGTACCGCAGAAGTCCATCAAAGGCCAAGCGCTGGCCGACTTCCTAGCTGCTCACCCGATCCCGAAGGCCTCCAAATTATACAAAGACATTCCCGATAAAGTTGCAGAATGTAATTCCGCAATGAAAGGTGACGCATAGCAACTGTTCTTTGACGGCGCCTCCAGAACCGGTCCTAAGGGAAACATTATTTCGGGAGTGGGAGTTGTCCTGGTCGCCCCTGATCAGCTCGTCATCTACCGAACATATTCTTTTAGCGAGCCCTGCTCCAACAATGTGGCGGAGTACAATGCTCTACTAATAGGGCTCCAAGTTGCTAAAGAGCTGGGGGTAGAGTTCCTGGAAGCTTTCGGTGATTCTCTGCTTATCGTCAATCAAGTCAGGGGAATATATGAAGTCCGGAATCCAGACCTCATCCCCTATCACCAAGCGACGATCGAGATAGCCATGACATTCAAGGAGTTCTTCCTAGAGCATGTACCTCGATCTCAGAATCTGGAAGCTGATGCCCTAGCCAGTCTAGCGGCAGATTTAGCTACTCCCGTAAGAAGGCAGGATTCGGTAATCCTTCTTAATAGAGACTTGTTCTATGTGAAGAACATCTGTCACATAGAACGCAGCTACGCTGTCAACACCGATCCTCCTACGAGAGATTGGACAAGTTCCTTCATAGATTTTGTGACATACGGAATCTTGCCGGAGGACCCCAAAGAAGCAGTATCCGTCAAAAGACGATCACTACGCTTCTACTTTGATGCATCTTCACAAAGCCTATATCATCGGACCTACGACGGATTACTATTGAGATGCCTCTCTAGCGACGAAGTACAGCAGATTATCCGTGAAGCTCACGACGACGTGTGCGGAGCGCATCAACCCGGTCCTAAGCTACAGGATCGCATCAGGAGAATGGGCTATTACTGGCCTACTATGATCGCAGATGCAATACGGTATGCAAGACATTGCAGAGCCTGTCAGGTTCATGCAGACTTCATACATCAACCGTCTGAACATCTATATCCCACGGTCGCATCCTGGCCTTTCGAAGCATGGGGTATGGATATCATCGGTCCTATTCACCCGTCTTCTTCCAGGGGTTACCAGTTCATACTGGCCATCACGGATTACTTCTCCAAATGGGCAGAGGCAATCCCTCTCGCTGAGGTAAAGGCATCTAATATGATCAGCTTCATCAAGCATCACGTTATTTATCGCTTCG
This sequence comes from Iris macrosiphon, assembly GCA_036927795.1. Taxonomy (NCBI): domain Eukaryota; kingdom Viridiplantae; phylum Streptophyta; class Magnoliopsida; order Asparagales; family Iridaceae; genus Iris; species Iris macrosiphon. Next base: position 143,962,868 of record JAYESA010000010.1, read on the forward strand.
GGGTACCCCAGAGGATAATTCACGACAATGGGCCTCAGTTCATCAGCCAAGCGTTTCATCGATTTTGCGATAAAAATCGAATACGCAATATTGCCTCTACGGTATACTATCCAGCTGCTAATGGTTTGGCGGAAGCTTTCAACAAAACCATTATCAAACTCTTGAAGAAATTCGTCTCTTCAAACAAAAGAGACTGGAACAAGAAGCTGGGCGAATGTCTCTGGGCATACCGCACAACGGTACGGACGCCGATAGGCTGTACCCCATTCTCGCTGGTCTACGGCAGCGAAGCGGTTCTTCCCATTGAAATCCAGATCCCGTCGCTCAGGATAGCCGTAACTGATGAGCTGACTCGAGAAAAGAATGACCTGTTAAGGCTCTAAGAGCTGGAAGGATTAGACGAGAAATGCCTCCAAGCTCAACAGTGCATCGCGCTCTACCAAGCACGCATTTCCAGAGCTTTCAATCATAAAGTGAAGGAAAGGGTGTTCAAAGTAGGTGAGCTAGTTCTAGCCGTAAGAAGGCCGATGATTCTTACTCACAGAAGTAAAGGCAAATTCTAGCCCTAGTGGAAAGGCCCTTATGTGATCGAGACAACGTTCTCGAATGGCGCTTACAGGTTAGCCCAGCCTAACGGAGACCTGTTAATAGCTCCTGTCAAACGGTAAATTCCTGAAGAGGTACTATGCTTAATCTCCCCCGCTCGAGTGGAATATAACGAGGATCTCGATTCTGACAAAACTACTTCCAGAACGTAATTAGTTGGGTTACACTCTATCATGTCCGTAAGGCCTCTGAATAGATGTCCCGCTAAAAGGTTATCGAGAGTTTATCATGTCCATACTACCTCTGATATTACTCTCGCTTAAAAACTGTCATTTACATTCCGAAATAACGGGTCCACAAAAGTCAGAAAGGAGTCGCCTTTATTTATTCCCAAAAGGGAGGCAGAATTACATCTAGGCAAGCAAAAAGGGAAAAGATACATCATAATGGCGGAGTAGTCAAATGGCGAATCAGCCGCTCCAGTGCAGCTATCATCTCATTCCTAAGAGCCAAGGCGTCGGCACGAGCCTGCTCCAGCCGTGCCTCGGGAGTGTTCGTAAGGGTCAGATCGGCCTTCGCCCGAAAATAGCCCGCACGAGCAGCTTCTGCACGGTCCAAATCCTATCGCGCTGCGCTCAGATGACCAGCTGCTACCTCTAGACCCGCCAGCGACTGAGAAGCCCACTCCTCTACCCGAGCGAGTTTTTCCTTCAGCTTGGAGACCCTCGCCGCATTCCCTTCATGCTCGGATCGACACTGCGTCTCAACAGCAAGAGCCTCTTCTACGACAGCTTTTCTCCTATCCATCTCCAGCTTATGCTTCTGGATGGAGTTGTCTAGGCCTTCCAGCTTTGTAGCAAGCCGCGCAGTCATGAGGTCGAACCGAGCCTGGACATCAGCATCGAGGCTGCCCCGAGTCAGCTGTGAGTATTCAGTAATGGGTTGCTCTAACCCATTAACCACCGCCTCCAGGGCGTCGGCTACCCCAGAATCGCCGAGCTCCCTGATGACCCCGATCGAAGCAAGAGAAGTCTTCTTCAGGCGCTCAAAATCTAGACTCTTCGCTAACACCATTGATATAATCGTTTTCAAACCGGTGTAGAAGAGGCTGGTATGTTGCTCGGTCAACGCAACTAGATCTGACTGGGCGCCGGGAGCGGCCACAATATCAGCAAGTCCCTCTCCAGGGATAATTGCAGACGAGGTGGCCACAGGCGTCGCATCGACGCATGGCGCGATCGAAGAAGGTGCGGCGACGGCGGTCGAAGTCATCGCCACACTCACAAGAGGCAAGGTCACGACGACGGGTTCATCCTCCTCTTGAGGTGACAAAACTACTCCAGGCGTACTGGCCCCCGAAGCCACTTCCTCATCGAAGTCGGACGCCTCCGTATCATCATCAGGAGCCCGAGCGGAGCCAGAATGCGCTTCAATGCTATACTCCCCGTAGGCGCTATCCCCTGAAAAGAGGACAAGAAAGTTAATATCAGTATGATGATAATCTTTCTAAAAGGAGACATAAAGACGATATTTACCCGGAGCCAACGGCATATACGACGCATCCGCACCAGAGGTAGCTAAACCACGCCTTAATGATGCAATGCGAACCGTCATACCTGGAGAAGGAGGTGGGCCGATCGACATCACCAAGAGTTCCGTCAAGCCTCCACCAAGACGCGATCGAGGTTCATCAGCTGGAATCTCGCCAGACGTGCTCGCTGACACGACGAGAGTTTTTCCCGCTGCTGACCTCGGGAAAGATTCTCCCATCTGCCTCGGCCACACAGACAACCTCGCTCCGCTACCTGGAGCAGCAGCCACGACAGCGACCTCTAGCGAGGATTCTACGGCGCCGCCGGGCGGAACTGTAGAAGGTCCCTCTCTAAAAGGCGAGGAACCTCCAGCCAAAGAATCATCCCTGATATGGGGAAAGGCAGGCTCATTCCCGGGAGCCTCAACACCAAGAATGCGGAGAGGACGAGCAACCGCCTCCTTCCTCCTCTTACGAAGAGAAACTTCCTTCAGAGCAGAAGCCCGTCGCTTCCCAGAAGAGACTACCAAAGCCCCCGCAGGCAGAGGTACTTCGCACCTCGGCACCGACACCAGAGGCTCATCCGGAGTTCCAGACTCCTCGCCCTCGTCCGAGGAAACCGAGGGGACGTCAACTCTGCCCCCAGGCTTGGGAGAAGGCACCCTGAAGCTTCCACGCGTGTCAAAATCACGATGGAAGGTGTTAATCGCCACATAGAACTGGGCGTAAGAATGGAGAATGCGGAGCTCCGTGGAGGTTGTAACGACCGACACGATAAAGATTGCCCCCGTACAACCCATGAGGAAATGCCGCCACCCTCTGGCTCCATCAATGAGTCTTCCCCTGGACCTAAAGCTGGTGACGGCATTGCCCACGTGCAACTGATCGTACCCAAACTGCCGGGCAAACCGACTAGGCAAGTAGGGCTCAAAGAAACAATGGTCTTCGCTCCTATACAGCAGATGGGAGGGTCTAATACAGACCAACCAGTTAAAAGCTTCCGGGGAAAGGTCGGTCTTCTCTCCACCTGAATCCTCAAGCCGCACCCCTGATTGATTGCGATGAACGGAAGGGACAATGCAGAGGATCTTCCAGCCGTGGCTGAGGTTCAACACCAGCCGACAGTCTAAGACTGTGTTCACATTCCAGGAGGAATCCTTGTAATTCAGCAAGAATATACCCCCCGAGCTGCTACCGGAGCCAGGAGACATCACCCGGGGATTATGGAGAATTAACCATCCCATCAAGTATAGGTATGGTAACTCCACCCTGGGAAAACTCTCATGCCGAGCTTCGTCGACGAGCAACCCATCAGTTATGGCTCTCAAGCCAGCCTGTATACGGCACACCATGGCGGGAAGCAAGCCTAGTCTTGCCCCGAACACCAGGCGCACTGCCGACCACAGGATGTTCCGGTGAATACGGTCCACGGACGCTGTGCCGAGCACTACTACTCGACGCAGCCATATGGAGAGGAAACCAGCCAACTGGGCTTCCTTAGACAGAGGCCGGCGACAGTGCCTCAAGTAACTGCAGGCCTTAGTGCCTTCGGGGTACTTTCCTACCCCCTCGACGAGGATCTGATCCGGAGCTGCAGCCTCCTCCATAAGACCCTCGACGACCTGGGCGCTAAGCACGCCCAAATAATTCACGGGCTTATTTTTGCCCCCCGAGGCTTTCTCCGACTTGGCAGCCCTAGCTCGGTGAAAGAAGAGGTAGGACATCCACTTGGTGGTATGAGCCAAATCAGAAGGCTCGTTATAAAAAGTGGTGCACGCGAAGTATTGACACATCAGCTCCTGATATACTTCCGCCACCCGAGGGTCCAAATCCCCCAACTCCCGATTAGTGGGAACATACTCTTCATAGGGGGTATCCCCCATCGGCAGTCTCGAGACAACTGCCATCTCATGGAGCGCCAATCCCAACTCCCCCAGTGGAGTGGCAAAGGTCCCAGTGAGCGAAATGTACCGCTCCATCATCGCCAGGAACAAGTTAGGGTTAGGAGGCAACCCGACGCTCGTCGCACTCACAGCAGCATATAGCCCAATGACCTCCAGTTCTCTCCGGAAGTGCTTCAAGGCCCAGCCCACTAGGCATGTCCATCGGGAGTTTGTTGGGGCGATCCACCCATTACATCGAGGATTCTCCTTGGGATATACCCCGCCTCGTCCCATGAAGTCGTTGCAGAAGGTCGGCAATTGGACCGGCTGGATCACCGAGCTGTCTTCACTCGGGACACTACCCGGGCAGAGTCCCCGGAACAACGTCACAAAGCCGGAAGGGCGACTGACAAACGACCCCCGGTCAGCTCCTTTGAGATGAAAGATTTTCCCCGGCTTACCGTGAAGATCAGGAGTCAGCATCCACGACATCTTCCTGGGATGCGTCGCATGGAAGAAGGCCGAGATGGGATAATCCCTCGGCATCGTTGGCAAATACAAAACCAAATTCCCGGCAGAGAAAACCCAGGGCTCCCTCTTGGGCCTCGTCTGGGACTATTTATCAATCATGTCCCCAAAGAGGAAAGCCGACTTTATGTACTGCTCCCCGTCTACGTAGGTCAGGGGCTCCCCATTAATAATGCTCAGCAGCGTCCGCTCACCCTGAACCGATATCAGAAACCCCCTTCCCTCAGGATACTGGGGTCCGGAGATGAGAAATGCCATGTGGGACAGATCCTCCAGGTAGTTCGAGTGCAGCATCCCAGCAGCGGAGCCCATCACCTCGGCCAGTGGAGACTCGCCCAGATCAACTGCAAAAGTGTAAGGAAAATATGTCATTACAAATCTTGCACAAACGTACAGACCAAGGAAACGACAGTCTGTGCTCTACGCAGGATCGTAACCATTTGGTTATTTTACGCCGGAAGTCCCCTCCACAAGCGTAAAACTCAAATTTTACGATATACGCCAACTTTCGGTAGCCAGAGGTTTTACGCTCAGGGCTACGAAAATATGGAGTCTTTACGCTGGCACATTAGAAATGTGGACGTAAAAGATGAAAATGCCTCCGTGCATCATCTTCCTCTAAAGAGGCTATCAGCACAGAAGACGACCTAGCGCGGTCACGTTCAACGTGTGCGAAGGATTTTTCGTCATTTTTTTGTCACCCCAAAGGCTCTACCTCTAAGGCCGGGTGCGCTACTCGTCGGCGGGATACTTTGCTCGGAGGAAAGCTCGCCTTGTCCGACCAGAGACTCCCTCGCTGGGGCAGGAGAATGAGAGGAAGAACCTATGCTCTTTCCCTTAGCGGAAGGGGTTTATTTTGGCGCCATTTCTGAAAGACTCGAAGTGCTCGGAGAAGGAACGAAGAAAAACTCGAACAGTCGAAAGCTCTCTTTCGCAGAAGAAAGATAAAAAGTTTTTCTCTCAAAAACTTGGGGTATATATAGTCCGGGTCAACTCCTCGAATCCTCGGACGAACTCCTCGAGACCCTAACCAAATCTCGTAGATTGGTTATGATTGGATGCTACGTCAGCCCACTACCCTTGGAAGACGGACAGTCAGCGAATTCGAATGGTTTTTCGTGCAAAATGGTTCAGCGGGTTCTACGCTAAAAGAGCTTTCTACGCTCGACAGCAACGGATCTATGGTTTTTTACGCTCGCAAGCTACAAGTCTATAGTTTTACGTCCGGATGCCTTTGTGCTCGGTAGATTTTATGCTCGAGAGGCCACAAACCTACGACTTTACGCTCAGCAGATAACAAATCGTCGATCTCACGCTCGGTGGCGCTCAGTTTACGCTCAGAGGCAACAGATCCGCAAACTTCACGTTCGAAGAAACTTTCTTTTCAGGAGCTACAAATCAAACAGTTCTACGCTAAAGGAGCTTTCTATGCTCGACGGCTACGAATCTACAGCTTTACGTTCGACAGCTATAAGTCTATGGTTTTATGCCCGGATGCCTTTGTGCTCGGTAGCTTTTATGCTCGAGAGGCAACAAACCTACGACTTCACGCTCAGAAACCACAAGTCTACGATTTTACGCTCGATGGTGTTCTACGCTCACAAGCTACAGATCTCCAGTCCTATGCTAAAGGAGCTTTCTACGCTCGACAGCTACGAATCTACAGCTTTACGTTCGACAGCTATAAGTCTATGGTTTTATGCCCGGATGCCTTTGTGCTCGGTAGCTTTTATGCTCGAGAGGCAAAAAACCTACGACTTTACGCTCAGGAACCACAAGTCTACGATTCCGCGCTCGATGGTATTTTACGCCCAGAGGTTACAGACTGATGATTTCGCCCTCCACGACTTTCCGCATATTCGAAACAGTCCCCAAAGAGGTCAATTGCAAAGAGTTCACACAGAAGATACTCGTTCTTGACCCAAAGCATCCCAAGTATCCGAAGCATACAGAGTTCAAACATTGAGAAATTACTCTTCTCGGGTCCAAAATTGGAGGATCATCCAGACTCCAGTATGAATATCTCGTCTATCAAAAGATGGCAACTCAGTTAGACAGCCATTTCTCGACCCTGTTCTAAGGGATTTCTTGGGAAGTCATTCTTGAAGACAAAGTCTGAACAAAAAATTCTGTTTATCAGAAGTTCAGAGCTCTACGCGGTTCCTCAGCAACAGGACAGTTCTAAATATTCAAAATGCTCTACAGCGTTCTATGGACTATTCGCTATGCGTAAAGGACAGGACCTAGCACTCTTTCTACAGAGTCGGCATAAAGATTCAGACGTGTTGAAGCTACACATATTCAGACTTCACAGCAACATATGGCAAGATGATCATATGAAGAAGCAAGACGATTTTATTAAAAGATCAAAGTCATGATTACATATGAGGGAAATCCAATCTACAATGGTTTTTTTTTTTCATGATTACATATAAGGAAAGCTCCATCGACAAAGGAGTCCCCCATCGTCATATGAAGATCGCCCAGAAGCTGTTCTGACAGGTTCTCACATGGGTGGAGATCTTCCTCTTCTTCAAAGACAGTTCATCGACTACCATAGTCATGAACAAGAAGATCCTCCATTCGCCATGGCTGATCCAGTTAAGGTTTCTTTAACCGAACTCGATCGAGGATGACAGATTATGGTTTGTCCAATCTCGTCCACGGGGATCTCAGGAGAAAATATGCAGCTTGCCAGCCGTATGGTAAAATATGATTCTTCATCTTTCCTGAAAGAACCACCATACAAAGTTGCTGATTATCCCGAGCAAGGGAGGCTAAGATATCCTTCCATGATCCATGGTTGCAGTGGACATTTGCTCGAAGATGCCATCTTTTTCGGCTCCCTACATGCTGGAAGAACATGATCTCCTTCTTCCTCAGGTCGACCCGACGAACTCCGGCGATCATCTCTGCAAGGTGATGGAAATATGGTGAGAACAGGTTCACCCCCAGCCTTTTTATAGGCAAAAGAGATCACATAGGTCCCCAATAAATCTGCCATAAAGTCCGTATCGACCGTTTCAGCGCTCCATTCAGAAATGTTTCGAGTTAGAGGGGCCATTAATGCTTCATTCAAAGCGTTTCAAATTTCGAGGAATTTAAAAGCTTTGAAGGGGGTCTTGTAGAAGCATGAAAAATATGTTGGGAGGATCTACGCAGCCTCTTGATCCAGAACAGCGTAAACAGAGGCCTTCAGAGCCATCAAGCATGCAACAGAGGTTTTTCTGCTAAAACACAGCATGAAGTGTAAGCTCAAAGGACCATCCGCATAAGTGCAGTACGTCCAGGCCGCTCCAGCGTAAGACAGAGTTCTTTATCGCCTCCATGGCGTAAAACTCAGCCGCTCTCAAAGCAGCGTTAATGCGTACGAGGAACGCTTCGTTTTCCCCAAAATGAACCTGTCAAGTCACGCAGTGAATCTGGCCTCTGACTCCTGACAAAAAAGTGCTACACGGCTACCCAGACGACGGCTGGAAACGATGGCAGACCCCTCGGGACGCGCCCACAGTATGATGGCAGATCTCGACATTTAATGCAGAGAATTTGGTTAAAATATCACCAAACCATCGATTACCAAAGTCCCCCCAGCGTAAACCGCTCTTTCACGTACAAGGGAATACGCCGCATTATTTTACACAGGCAAACATGAGCTGTTTTATGCTCCGCAGTAGATAAACCGCCTGCCACGTCAAAAGCTACACTTCATACAGGGCCCGAGGCACGTCTCTACGTCAAATTGCACAGAGCGGTGACAGTTTCCCTCAAGACACGTCTCCGCGACGGATGCACAGAAGGGCTGCAGACCTTCAAAATACGTCTCCGTATTTAATGCACAGGATGGTGGCAAATCTCTGTAAGAGATTTGATTACACCTTCGAAAGCCGTAATTTCGGCGAAGACGTCCACATCAACACTCTGGCACGGTACGCAGCGGCTTCTACGCCCATCCAGGATCTGTGCTCATTCGGCTTCAAATGCTCACTCAGTCTCTACGACCATTCGGCTTCTATGCCTGTTCGGCTTATATGCCTGTTCGGCTTCTATGCCTATTCGGCTTCTACGCCTGTTCGGCTTCTATGCCTATTTTGGCTTCTACGCCAGGGGTGACAGTCATTTGGCTTTTACGCCAACCTCTTCTACACAAGGGATACCTACCTACGTGGCTTCTACGCCGTGATCTTCGCAGCAGATATACGTATTTTGTCCCCTTAGTTGGACACGTGTCACATGCTCACTCAAAAGGTCATTTATGCGCAGGCATTGGTTATTTTAACCGTTGTGTAAAAGGGTGCTGTACTGTCCACTTCTCGGTTGTTACACCGACGGAGTAGTCACTGTCACCAAAACTCTATAAATAGAGACCCCTATCAATGGGGAACAAGGTCGACAATTTGGAAGATCAAACCAGGTCGGAGAATTGGTAAAAAAAAAGTGAGAGAGAGAGAAGGAGAAGGAGAGAAGAGTCCGGAGCTCAGGCAAAGAGTAGGGGTCAACGGCTCTGGCACCGTGCATCCACCCTCCTTCGCAGCCTTCGAAGCCGCTACCCGTCTTCCACGACACTTCTTCAACATCGTGTAGTCCAAGGGCTAAAGTGATCGACTGCAGATCAGACACCTATAGTAATTTATACCCAGATTAAATAAATTATACTCCTGCATCCTCGTATAGGATCGAATTGTACAAGTTTGTTTATAAACCAAAGGGCACGGGTCTCGTATAAACTCTATCATTGAAATGCACTTTCATTCTTTCGTTTAATACCACAAACAGTTGGCGCATTTTTATAGTATTTTTATTTTGGCACACTTTGAGTATAATTCAAGTGCACGGTTGAATGGAAGCTTGGTGGACATTGGCTAATATTGATTGCGTTATGGTGGTAGGTAGGGTGTGTGGCTTGAATTTGTTGGAGAGATCCGACGGTTCACCATCAAGCCCTTGCCTATATATATCCTTGTTCCCATTCTCTCTTCTTACTTGTTCATTTCTCTTGTTTTGCTCCTAATTTTCTTCATAGGTAAGTACATCTTGCAAATATGAAGAAACATGATCGACTATAGTTTTTTTAGTATTTGTTGTTGTAATTAGTTTCTAGTAGTGTTCTGATTATAATTAGTTCTTGGAGTTTTCATATTTGAGGTGGGTAATGGTTTTATCTTGATTTTATTATAAGAGTTTTTATGAGTATTTTTTTTGGGAATGATCCTCCAAAAATGGGATATTTTCAAAAGATATTGTTCCCTGTTTTGAGCCTAGATTTTTCCTTGATTTTTGGTTCTTGTTGCTTGAGGAATGGAGCACTATCATAGTCTCGAGCTTGAGCTCTAGACACCGATCCTAACACTTATAGTAGGAATATGAGTGTTCATAGTGTATTGTGATACATCAGGGAAGGGTCTTGGAAGTATTTTAATGCAACATGGGAGAGTTATAGCATATGCATCACAACAGCTTCGGGATCACCAGAAAAATTATCCAACTCACAACTTAGAGTTGGCAGCAGTGGTGTTTGCGCTCAAGTTGTGGAGGCATTACTTGTATGGTGATCGGGTAAAAATATTTACAGACCATAAGAGTTTAAAATATGTATTCACCCAGAATGACTTAAACATGAGGCAGAGGAGATGGCTAGAATTGCTGAAAGATTATGACATGAAACTTTAATACCATCCGGACAAGGGTAATGTAGTAGCAGATGCTCTTAGCATGAGGGGTGGTACATTTTTCCTGACAACGCAGAAGCATATCCTAGAAGATCTTCGAGATATGTGCATTGAGATAGTGTTTCCACAAGATGAGGGAGTCTTGGCTAGTTTACAGATACAACTACTTTGGTAGACAGGATCAAGGAAGCTCAGGCAAAAGATTCACAAATTCAGAAGTTACGAGCAGAATGTGAGTCAGGACTCAGGAAAGAGTTGACTATTATAAGCGATGGGACGTTGAGATTTTGAACTCGTCTCTGTGTGCCGAGTTGGGATATACGACAAGAGATCATGACTAAGGCCCATAATTTCAAGTATTCTATCCATCCTGGCAGCACGAAGATGTACCAAGATATTAAACAACACCTCTGGTGGAATGGGATGAAGCGAGAGATATCAAATTTCTTATCTCGATGACTGATATATCAATAAGTGAAGGAAGAACAGAAAAGGGCGGCCGGATTGTTACACCCTTTCCCCATTTCTGAGTAAAAATAGGAGCAAGTTACTGTGGACTTTGTGATCAGTTTACCTAGATCTTCGGCCAGACGAGATACAGTTTTGGTGATCGTGGATCGTCCTAATGTAGCATATTTCCTTCAGTTCAGAATTGGACAGTTGTCAAGCCTCAGTCCCAAAATATGTAGGATTAAGAATATGTAAGCATGCTAGCCGTATGTTTATGACACTCCAATATGTTAGAAAAATTATAACACACACGTACGCTATATATAAATAAATAATTCATAAGTGGTATATATATTGTCAACACAGGTCACAGACATCTATATCTCATCCACAAACACAAATAAAGAATATCGAAATAAATAACTAAAGAAGTCTCAAGTACAAAGTATCAAAAGAATAATAGTCAGGTGGAGACAAATCCACTACCAATCGACTAAATCAACTAAATGATAGAGGAGGTTAGAACTCTAATATAAAATAAAATACCCACTAAGAAAAGAAACAGCAACTAAAGATCCATCATCAATGAAGTAATCATGGATACTCAGAGGGTAAGACCTCCTCAACTGAGAATGATGCATCAGGTCCCGGTCCGTACTCCTGCGGATAATCCTGGTCGTCTATACCTGTAAAGGGACCAGGTCCTCAGAGGAACGTATCAAGATACATAAAAATATGCCAATAATGTACTGAAAGTAAACATCAAACATGGTTGCCTAACCGTCTATGTGAATGCACTTTTGAGAACAACTTTCCAACGTATGGCTTATCTGGCTAAAAATGGGATTGGCATGACTCTCTCGGAGAGTCAGGGGCGTAAAAAGCATAAAGTCTTTCGATCGTCAGAGGCCCCCTGTAAATAATATAATAAAAGGGTCATCTGACCACACATCTCCGGTCGAACGTACGGGTTACAAAAAGGAAAGTATAAATGAGCCCATATACTCTTACTCATTGTTCTTCCACCCCATGCTCTATACAAGTTGTATCCACAACACTTTTTTACTACTACGCCGAGATGGAGTGCAAGTATCGACGTCGTAACTTTGGTGCATAGCCTATCGTTAGTACATTAGCCCAACCCTACAACCAAACAAGGACAAGGATTGGATCACTATACCACAATAGCCTATGTTCCTGGTCTACTAATAACTACTAAGTCTTCTAACATGCATCACTAATAGCAGTTATATCCTATTCGTCGTACGACCTACACGTACAGGTGGCCAGCCGAATACGCAAATCCGTGTCCTACATGAGACTCACAACCCGTGTAAGAAATATTTTATGGCCAATGAAACATAATAATGACTAAACTTATGGGATGGTCTCGTAAAACTAGGTCGACATGTATAATATATAATAAAAAACAAAAGACAACACAACCGTCGTTGAACCCAAGTTATTCTTGGACGCACAGTTTTATATAACAAAATAATAAAAATAAATAACAGAAAATAAATATGCACCAAATGAATGTAACTAAACAGTACTATGGCAAGGTATACTTGCCTGGCAAGCAAGCTATGTAATATAAATGTCCGGACGATGATCCCAAGGAACCGGAAAGTAGGGTCTCTGAATGAACGTCTCCGGATGCCGTGAAGAAAGGGGCGGCTGTTGTGTTACAATGACTGCTATGTTATTGCGGCTGCTGCTGTTGCTGTCCCGCCCGCCAGCCGACCGTGCGGCGGGGCCTTGCGCGGCGGTGGCAGCCAGGGTTTGGGGTAGGGCCAGGGGTAGTATAGGGTTAGGGTTTCGATTTAAGATATTATATATATATACCGAGAGAGAGAGGGGGTGATTGCGAGTCCACACGGGGGTCGCTGGTTTTATGGCTGTGGGGTTGGGTAGGGGTAGTAGGATTAGTATTAGAATTATTGGTTTATGAGTTAGTTATTAGGATTTATAATTAATTCTTATCTTTTTTTAAAACTATTATTATTATCCATATATATATTTATAGATACATATATCAATTAGAGTATAAAATTTCTAGAAAAAAATATATTTGCACAATATATAAATTCTAAAAATATTTATAATAATTTAACAAGAGATAAATAGCGGTAAAAATAGTTTTCAAAAAATAATTTCAAATAAGTATTTTATATATTTAAATAAGTATAAAAATTTATTTTCTAATTAACTATGAAAATACTCTAAGGAATTTTAATATTTAAAATAACCAATAATAAAAATAATAATATAAAATACACACAGAAATATCTAATTTGGGTGTGGGGTCTATCCAACTTACAAGAATTTTATCCTCAAAATTAAAAAATAAGGTATAATTTGTTAAATCCTTCACATTCATATCTAAGGCAAGTCAACCGCAATCTTCTAAAATTTAAATAACAAAATCTATTCAAATCCATCGCAATCTCTTCAAAATTAAAATAACCACTGTTTAAATCAAAATTTAACCTATCGTAATCTTTTCTCGATTTTAAATAATCTAGGTTTAAATTAAATCTATATGACATCTATAAATTTAAATAACCTACATCAAAATTTAAATCATGATTCCAACTATTATAATCTCCTCTAAATTTTTAAATATTAACAACTCTAATCAAATTTTATTCCTAGTTTCGAACTTAAGAATTTCATACTCATCAAATTTTAAATTCAATTTTTATCCTCAATATTTTAAATAGGTGATCCATCAATCTAACTCTTAATTCAAATAATCAAATTTTAAAATTTTATCATGAACTACTTCTTTGCAAGACTGCACTTCTTTGCTTTCGAGAGAATCTATGAATGAAGTAAGAAACCGGAGCAGTCAGACATGACAGATGACCCAAAGTTCTGTAAATACCATCCAATCCATTTATGTTCAAGTTTTAAAATTCTTTATTTGTCCTCAAAATTTAAATCGATAATTCAATCTCCAATATTCAAAATTTAAATCATGTGCTCAAATTATAAATACTTGGTCCGCAATATCAAAATTTTAAAATTCATTATATATGGCATTCTTATCTCTAAAGTTAAGTCATCATCATCATAATCATCAAAAAAAAAGAAATCTCGAAGTTAATTGACTTAAATCTCTCAACCTTATCTTACTTGATCACGATCTAAGATTTTCACATTTATATAAAATTTGGCTCAAGTTGACAATGCAACTTTTACCCAACTTACAATTTACCCATCTCTCATAAACACTAGGCTATACAAAAAAATTCCTCAATTATTCAATAGTTCTTACTAATCCTCAAAATCTTAACACAAAATCTATCATATGTAATATGCCCTTAATTACAAAAGATAGTCACATAGTAATGTGATTGGCCTATAGGGTATATCTAGTACTATTCGTGTGTCAAACTTATATCAAGCATGAGCATTCGTCTTTCCAAAAGAGGAAAAGAGGAAAAAGAACAATATAGAGTTCTAGGAGGAGGTGATAGAATACAAGTACGGGGTTCAAGGGCGATTAAAGAGTTCAAGGAGGAGAGTTGTCAAGGCAGTTGTGGATTAAAATCTTATTTTTGGTAAATTTATATTCGTATACTCATATCATTACAGTTATGTACCCGATACGATATGCTCTGACCTGTCTAGATATATTCGTCTAACAAGCTAAGTCAAATATATCACAATCCACATAAGGATTCATGCGAAGAGCGAACTAAGTACACTAAGGTTGTACAGACCATAATACACTGATTCTAATTTAGATAATGTATTAGTGTGGGCCCTAAATAATACATATATCATGAACAAGCTCGATAAAAGGATAAGCTTGCAAAACTAGGTTGTAATAGCAGCATGAGCCAAGATAGTCCAAAATATAAGTATATAAAATTATGATGAAGGAAGGTACAAAATAATTCAAATTCACCAAGAAGCTAAGACTCGTCCGGTGTTGTGATTCTAAAGTTGCCATAGTAACTTCTTGTCTAAGTCTCTGGTCGACCAAATGGGGGTATGGCCTCTAAAGCTCTAAAGTCTAGATAAACACTATCTTCTTATGCTAGCATATAGTTAGTGTCATTCAATTATACTTTATTAATGGGTCAAAAAGAATATGGGATACTAGGTTGTGAGGCATGCTACCCAACTTACAAGAATTATCTAATATTGTAACTGTCTTATGAGGATTCTACAAAATAACCTTGTTCTTGTAAATAAAGTAGAAACTCTTGTTGGGGTCTACGAGGGAAAGATCTTGGTACTTATTGGGGTATCTTATTGTATTATAAAACTCCCTAGGTAATGGTCATCTTAAGACTTAATCATAATGCTTATAGAACAAAGTATTAATTTTAAGAATAGAGAAGTTACTGGCTCTCAAGTGAGAGAGGATATAACTTGTATTAGGATATGATTCAAATTATGTGATTTAAACCTAGAGGGTAATCATAAAATCATAATCTAAATGAACAACTTAAACTATCAAGTTCTAACTACTAAGCACACAAATTTAAATAGGTTTTAATTGGGTAAAGAGCTATGACAATTCATCTATAATGAAGGGAGGGATTAACTCAAGATGGAAAAGTATATAGATAGTTGGATGAGATGGTACTGTCGATGACTCATGGAGACTCAAGTATGACTTAATGATGATCATAGATTCTAGGAGATCTACTAAGCTGAAGGTAGGGTACCCTTGCTCTTACTAAGGTATTGGTTGATTCCTCTTGGTTTTCTAAGGTACTGCTCTGCTAATATCAAGAAAATAATCTAAATTTATAGTCCTCTTATATTATCTCACTATGAAAGTTAGGTATAGTTCTAATATTCAACCTTGGATTTCTATTAGTTTCTCAATACTAGGGTCAAACAATATGGTCAAATTTTTATCTAACCCTAATAGTTTCTATACTACTCTCAAGTCATTCCTAAATATATCAAGGGATAAAGGTCAATCAATTTACATGTGTTGGATGCTAGGGTTTATTAGGTTTGCTAAAATTTTAGGAGCTGCCAATATTTTAATTTGTTTCATTAGTAGGTATGCTATCATAATTATCTTCTGACAACAAGGATTTCTATATTCTGGCATGAGACTATACTCAAGAAACTATTAGGAATATACATTAAATAGGAACAGGTGAGAAAACAATGATACCAATATCAAGAGAATTAAAAGAGTACAATTTTTAAGGTCAAGGAAGGTAGGTGAGTTCAAGAATTCATAACGAAAATAAAAAGAAAAGTCAAATAAATGGATGAGATCCTATACTCTAATCCTATTTGCAGGCTTGTTCGGTACAGTAACGTAACCGAGATAATATACTCTCGACCTGCATGGGCCACCACTAAAATATGTCATGCTCCAGTTCGAAAATACGTAGGACTAGGAATACATAAGTTTGTCAGTCGTATGTTTATGACAGTCCAATATGTTAAAAAATTATAATACACACATACGCTGTATATGAATAAATAATTCATAAGTGGTATATATATTATTAACACAAGTCACAGGCATCTATATCTCATCCACAAACATAAATAAAGAATATCAAAATAAATTACTGAAGAAGTCTCAAGTACGAAGTATCAAAAGAATAATAGTCGGGTGGAGACAAATCCACTACCAATCGACTAAATCAACTAAATGATAGAGGAGGTCAGAAATCCAATATAAAATAAAATGTCCACTAAGAAAAGAAACAACAAGTAAAGATCCATCTTCAATGAAGTAATCATGGATACTCAGAGGGTAAGACCTCTTCAACAGAGAATTATGCGTCAGGTCCTGGTCCGTACTCCTGTGGATAATCCTGCACGTCTATACCTAAAAAGGGATGTAACAAGATACATAGAAATATGCCAATAATGTACTGAAAGTAAACATCAAACATAGTCGCCTAACCGTCTATGTGAAATTCACTTTTGAGAACAACTTTCCAACGTATAGGCTATCTGGCTAAAAATGGGATTGGCATACTCTCTCGGAGAGTCAGGGGTCTAAAAGGCATAACGTCTTTCGATCGTCAGAGGCCGCCTGTAAATAATATAATATAATGGTCATCTGACCACGCTTCTCCGGTGAAGCGTACGAGTTACAAAAAGGAAAGTGTAAAGGAGCCCATATACGCTTACTAATTGTTCTTTCCATCCCATGCTCTATACATGTTGTATCCACAACACGTTTCAGCTATTACGCCGAGACGGAGTGTCGGTATCGGCGTCGTAACTTTGGTTCATAGCCTATCATTAGTACAATAGCCCAACCCTATAACCGAACAAGAAAAATGATTGGACCACCATACCACAATAATCTATGTTCCTGGACTACTGATAAATGCTAAGTCTTCTAACATACATCACTATTAGTAGTTATACCCTATCCATCGCACAACATACAAATACAGGTGGCCAGCCGAATACGCAAGTCTGTGTCCTACATGAGACTCACAACCCGTATAAGAAATGTGTCACGACCAATAAAACATAATAATGCCTCAACTCATGGGGTGGTCTCATAAAACTAGGTCGACATGCATAATATATAATAAGAAGCAATAGACGACACAACCGTCTTTTCACCCAAGTTATTCTTGGATGCACAGTTTTATAAAAAAAATAATAAAAATAAATAACAGAAAATAAATATGCAGCAAATGATTGTAACTAAACAGTACTATAGCAAGGTATACTTGCATGGCAAGCAAGTTGTGTAATATAGATGTCTAGACAATGATCCCAAGGAACTGGAAAGTAGGGTCTCTGAATGAACGTCTTCGGATACCGTGAAGAAGGGGGTGGCTGTTGTGTTACTGCGGCTGTTGCGGCTGCTGTCATGTCCATCGACTGGCCGTGCGGCGGCGGCCTCGTACGACGGTAGAAGCCAGGGTGTAGGGTCAGGCCAGGGGTAATCTAGGGTTAGGGTTTCAATTTAAGATGTCTTATAAATATATATATATATATATATATATATATATATATATACCGAGAGAGAGGGGGATTGCGATGCCGCGTGGGGGTCGCGATTTATGTGGCTGTGGGGTTGGGTAGGGGTAGTAGGATTAGTATTAGGATTATTGGTTTAGGAGTTTGTTATTAGGATTTATAATTAATTCTTATCTTTTGTTAAAAACTATTATTATTATCCATATATATATATATTTAAATATATATATATCAATTGGAGTATAAAAATTCTAGAAATAAATATATTTGCACAATAAATAAATTCTAAAAATATTTATAATATTTTAGCAAGAGATAAATAGTACTAAAAATAGTTTTGGACAAATAATTTCAAATAAGTATTTTATATATTTAAATAAATCAAGAAATTTATTTTCTAATTAACTATAAAATTACTCTAAGGAATTTTAACATTTAAAATAATCTATAATAGATATAATAGTATAAAATACACACAAGAATATCTATTTTGGGTGGGGGTTTACAATAGTCTAAAGAACAATTGGTAGATATATATCTACGGGAGATTGTGAGGCAGCATAATGTGCCAGTAAGTATAGTATCAGACCGAGATTCGAGGTTCATTTCTCATTTTTGGAAAAGCTTGCATGAAAGATTGGGTACTAAGTTTAAATTTAGTACGACATATCACCCTCAGACAGATGGACAGTCTGAGAGAACTATCCAGACCTTGGAGGATATGTTACGAGCATGTACCCTAGACTTTGGTGGATAATGGAAGAAACACTTGCGCTTGGTGGAATTCTCGTATAACAATAGTTATCAGACCAGCATCCAGATGGCACCTTTTGAGGCACTATATGGAAGGAAGTGTAGGTCACCATTAGCTTGGGATGACATTAGTGACTATCCCGCAGCCGAGCTTCGTATTAGAGACAGATGGTTGAGACCTACTTGGCGAAGTAGGCCCATATATACTACCCCATACTTCAATGCCACTAATGACGACGTTTTTATGTGAGTGCCCCATGTAAAGATTTTCAATCTCGAATTCTTAGGATTTTTATTCCTCAATCAAAGAAATTGTATGCACTCTGCATTCAGAAGCCATTGTTGATCCATCCTCAAAGGTATAGGGCTTATCCTTGGTTGTTATTACTATAGGTCTATGATCAGCTAGATGTTGGGCCCAGAATTGATTACTCAGACTGTGAAAGTTGTCAAGCAGGTCAGAGAGTGGCTACGAGTTGTACAAGATCGACATCGCCATTGGGCAGATCAGCATCGTAGGCCTCTAGAGTTTTGTGTTAGCGACCACTTATTTTTGTGGATTTTGCCCACTCATGGAGTAATTAAATTCGGGGATCATGGAAAACTTAGTCAATGATACGTTGGGCCATTTGACATTCTCGAGCGGCTAGGGGATGTTTCTTATCGCCTTGCCCTTTCGCCTTTGCTTTATGATGTGCATGACATATTTTATGTATCTCAGTTGCGTAAGTATGTCCTGGACCTAAGCCATGTTCTCGACTATTATGAGCTAGTTGTAGGTACCGACTTGTCTTACAAAGAATATCCCGTATCCATTTTGGACCAAAGAGAGAAGGTACTCAATAACCGGACTATCCGCCTTGTCCGTATTGCTTGGGGGCACCAATCTTTGGGAGAGTCAATGTAGGAACACGAGGACGATATTCGGTCTCAGAATACACACTTATTTGACTCGTAAGGTATATATCTTCATATGCCTTTTCCATTTTCGTGTTCATTGATCAAATTGCTAGAGTGCTATTAATATTGCTATGTGTATATTATTTGGCTTGCTTATATATTTCCTGTGATTGCTTGTAGCTAGATGTGCTTGTCCTGATATCTCTAGTTTCTTTAGTCTTAAAATTCTGAGGACAAAATTTTTCTAAGGTGAGTAGAGATGTCACTCCCCTATCCCGTATACTTGGAATATACTAAAGTTGGCGCATTTTTGATAGTGTTTTCATTTTGGAACACTTTGAGTCTGTACGATTAAATAAAAACTTGGCGCACAATGGCTAATATTAATTGTGTGATGGTGGTAGGTAGGGTGTGTGGCTTGATTTATTGGAGAGATATGATGGTTCACTATCAACCCCTTGCCTATATATATAATTGTTCTCATTCTCTCTCCTTACTTGTTCATTTCTCTTATTTTGCTCCTGGTTTTCTTCATAGGCAAGTGCATCTTGCAAATATGAAGAAACATGATCGGCTATAGTTTTATTTTTAGTATTTTTTGTTGTAATTAGTTTTTAGTAGTGTTCTGATTATAATTATTTCTTGGAGTTTTCAGATTTGAGGTGGATAATGGTTTTATCTTGATTTTATTATGAGACTTTTTATGAGTATTTTCCTAGGGAATAATCTCCCAAAAATGAGATATTTTCAGAAGATGTTGTTCCCTGATTTCTAGCTTGAATTTTTCTTTGATTTTTGGTTCTTGTTGCATGAGGAATGGTGCACTGTCATAGTCTCGAGCTTAAGCTCTGAGTGCATCAATGGTGGGTCTGTTGGAGAAGAAGAACAATGACAAGAAATACACATAAGAATTTGCACTATGGGTGCATATTGAATGTGACCTGCAGTCCATGGATGCATGTTGAATGTGACCCATATAACATACTCGTGCGTACTTTAAGAGTACTGTCAATTTCTTCCAAAAGTATGTCAAGGGGATAAATTTTTGGAAAAAAAATTCTTGGCGCACTTTTGGAAGATTTCAGCATCTGGCACACAATTAATGTATTATGGAACGAACCAAGCAAAAGTGCGTCAGTCTGCTTTTCAGTGCACTTTTGACCAACTTTCTCCTTGGTGCACTTTTAACCAAATCAGCAGACCGGCGCACAATTAACACATTATGCAATAACTATCAAAAGTGCGCCGCTCTTATACATACAGCCCTTGGTGTATTTTCTGGACGCTCAATGATTGGCACACTTTTGATGGATTAATAACCCGACACACTTGTTAACTCTTGGAGCACTCTTGCTCGGTTCAGCCTCGATAAGCGAACCTTGACTTTGGCAGGTCTCGATTTTCTGAGGCCCTCGACTGTATTGCCCTCGACTATTGCACTGCCTGGGGACTTGAGTTTTGTCTTGTAGTTATTTTGTAATTGCATAGTACGCCACTTCTCTTACTCGTAACTCTTGCTTTATGCGCCAGTTTGCTTGCAGGTGTAGAATGTGCCTATTCACGTAATTCTTGATTTGTGCGCCATATCTTCCTGCTGCTCTATTATCGATTTTGTGTGCCATGTTATAAATTTTTGGGCCATGACTTCTAGGACCTAGTGTTATAGATTTATGCGTCATATAGTTGCTTGCTCGCTGTCACGACCCGCACCCGGAATTTGGGCATGGGTCGTGGGTACGTCCAGCCTACGCCGCAGCATCAGCGGTAGAACGCTGTCTAGGTCTTAACATATAATATATATCCTGTCAATAGTCTCAACTTCGCACGGAGGATAATGATAAATAATCCACAGTTCTATGATATACTCAATCACCAGCTAATAGAAATAATGGCACGATGAGAATGAAAAAAAAGTTCTAATATAAACCAACCATAATAAGTCCAACTCAAACTTGGGTCTAGATGACCTCACAAAGTCACAAAATAATAAATACAACTCAGTCTCAGTCTAGAACAATAAATGCAGAAAAATAATCTAAGTATTGGCAGGTAAGGTCTCCTCTAGGATGGGCAACTCCTCTGGGATTTCTGGAGTGAAATCTCCCTCTAATCCTGGGCCGTAATGAGTGGGGCAAAGATCCTCCAGGTCCTCTGAAAAATGTTATCCAGTCAGGATTGGAGCGAAGCACAAGCACTAACAGTAGTTTCATTAAATTGACAAAGACTATAAACAGTGTAAGAAATACAAGATAGAAATAAATGCTGGAAATGTAAAGTACTGGAGAAAATGGAAATAGGCAATAGAGCATCTAGCAATGAACAATAGACAGTGAATGCTAGAACAAGTGGATCTGAATAAATAGACATCTAGCTAAGTGTTTGAATTATCAGTTTATTATGTGATCGGCTTGGGACTTGATCAGGCTGGTTATATATGATTAGCTATGATTCTTGTAGGTCAGGCTAACCATATGGTTAGCTATGATGCATGTAGTGGTCAGGCTAATCATATATAACAGCTATGATGCATGTAAAAGGTCAGGCCGCACCCGACGTGAGAAGTGGGGTGAGCTATGATGCATGTAGAGGGTTGGATATGATCATATAATCTACTAATAGTTTCCCATCCCCCAGCTAGCACGATGGATTCCAATCACAACTCCTCATGATGGGGATCTAGGGTGCTAACCCGTGTATCCATAGTGTCGGAATCAAGTATGTAATACAACTGCATTATAGAAATAATCAACAATGAAAACTGTCAGAGAATGTACTCGCCTGTGGTCCTGAGCAAAGTGTAAGGATCGAGGTCCAAAGTGGAATCACAATGACCTATTTATGGAAAATTAATGTCAGGTATTGATTTGAGGAAATAACATGTTTAATTTAATCAAAATGGGGTTTCTAGGTCATAGCTAAGTCTAGACTAGGTTAACTAGGTTCACTAGTCAAATTCTATACCATTCTAAGGTATCTAGTATAATACTAGCTACTATTATATACTATAAGTTATTTGTATATAATAACTCCTACATATATAAATTCCAGTTTGTATCTTAATACAACCCTTAACATATACCTTACCAAATTCCACAGGTGCCTGGACACCCATATGATACTTCACTAAACTCCCTGTTCCTGACACTCAACCCCTGTGATGCATACTGCACACAGACAGATTACTGACACTAGACCTATACACAGGTATTACCTCACTGAACTCATTCACAGTATCACACTCACACAGGCACACTGGTTCCTCACTGCTCACACTGATTACACTAGCTACTGCTACAATAGAAACTGCATAACTCACTGCTCTCCCTCTTCTTACAGAATTCACTCACTCACACACACACACTACTACCTACTGATACACAGGAATACACACTGGTTCACATAGGTAGATACAGGTTTCCCCACACTGGCACATACACAGATGCCTACTGAACCTGGAATTTATGAGACACACACACTAGTACACACAGCAGGTATTTCACAGTCATCTCACACTGCTCACACTGGTATCTAATACACTGAACTCAGGGTTCTATAATACACAGTTTTACATACTCTACACACACACTGTCACATATACACATGTTTGCACATCTCAGGCTCACTGATACATGGACACAGGGATGCACACACACACACTCAAATTTGTGGCACAACACAGCCATAGAAACCCCCATACTGCTCACTGAAACATACAGGTATTTGCACTGATACATATTGCACACACACAGAAAAACTCACTGAATACACACACTGTGATTACACTGCTACTAATTAATTCAAAGCCCTAACACTCCTAAAACCCGACTCTACATAGAACTCTTCCTACACCACACTATCACACACAGGTAAACTCACACATACTGCTACCCATAGGCACTCCCAATGCCTAGACATGTTGGTATACATAGGTTCTAATTTCCTAACTGATACACCTACTGTTTACTCACACACACCACATACAGGCACACTGTCACCTAGGATCACTAGATACACTCACAGTTAACACACATACAGGAACTAACACACAGGCAGGTACTCACTGATACACAGACCTACACATCTACACACCTACACACACTGTTCTGCACATAGACACCCAGGTTGCACTCACTGATACCTAAGGAATTTCTCAGACACCCTGAAATTAGGAACTCACACACACAGTTCTCAGACACTGAGACACACAACACAGATCCTACACTGAAACTCAACACGACTGCACAGTTTTTTTCCCACTATACTGCACAGATCAGCCCCAATACACCCGACTGCATGCACATCTCAAATCATCAATTGTACAGGGAAAAATCCAACACATAACTGACAACTCCAGTAATTACAACATGTATATAGTTTTATATATCAAACAATACAAAATTAGGATACATAGATAGGTAAACCCCTGTGAGGCATTTCATCGAACACCTAGGGCTAAAAAATCAGATTCTACACTAAGCTCTTGAATACCCCAAATCAGAACCCTAAAATCAAGATTAAATCTATACGTATGTGATATGATCAGCCTACATGCAAACCCTTATGATCTAGGGTCTACGAATTTGGGGAAAACCCTCGTTGGAACACCAAAACCCTAGTTTCTCCTAAATCTCCAGGTAGAAACCCTAAAATCGTAATCCAAACCAATTTGGTGGGCTCCTAATGGCCAATAATAATAAAGAATAGAATATAATGGAATAAAAATAGAGTTTTACCTATAGAGATGGTTTCTCCAATGGAAGTTCTTCTTCCCCAAGGTTCCTTGACCCAAGTTTCTTGCTTCCCTTGCTTTGGAGGAGGAAGATGGAATCCTAGGGTTTTAATTCCGAATTTGTGGTGGGGGAAAGATGGTTTTCTTGATGGAGGCTAGGGTTTCTTCTTTCTACATGAAGAATGGCTTTGAGAGAGACTCCCTTTTATATTAAAACTAGTTAGGGTTTCTAATGCATAGTTTTAGGTTAACCCCCCCCCCCCAGGTTAGGTCATGTAGAACCTAATTAACTCAGGTTTAGTCAGTCTAAGGTTTGAGGTCCAAACCTAAAATTTGAATTCTAGGGTTTCTCTAGAACTGGGTTTTCAAATTAGGGTTTAGTCATTAGGGTTTGTCCTAATGCACTTTAGGGTTTTACCTAAAACCAAATATCACTAACAATATAAAAATAGTTTATCAAACTCAACAGATTAATTAAATTCATAATTATTCAAAATAGTAAATTTATACAAATGCCCTCATCTGAAAATGTGGTAGTGACACTCGCGCATAGTGTGCCACTAATCCTGACTAGCCTATATTGGCACTTGTAAAGTGCACTGCCCAGGACTTTTATGATTGATTGTGCATGAATGGGTCTTGTTGTGCACTTAATTCCTATTCTAGATTAGTTGAGCTTGACCATGATTGATGATCTATGACCCCAAAATTTGAGGAATTATTGAGGCATTCATGACCGTGACTCGATCATACAAGATAGAAGATTCCTAATTAATTATGACTCATGACTTGATCAAAGCATGATTCATGTGACCAACTGATATATTTGGTATACTGACTTAGTTATTGTATACGTGTCAATACACTTGTCATGCTCGCCTGTTTATAAAGGCTACATCGTACACTGAGCATAAGATATTGGCCAATATGTACACTGAAAGTGACATGATAATTCCTGCTTGATGCATAATATTATATTCTTGAATTCTTGGCATAAAAATGAGTCAGAACTATAGCGTATCTTGGATATTTATGGTTTGAATATTGTATCTATATTTGGGTGGATCCAGACTTGACTCCTTATATTAAATAATTCGTATCAAATGTACCCGTACTTTGTACGACATTATTAAGAAGAATATTCCTATAGCCACAACAAGGAATTCTATGTCACTGTAGGGTTAATTAGGTAACGTAAAAGCTGATTCAAACATGGAAAGGAAACGGCATCCCGAGATCATGCGTGATGGGTTATCCCGTGATAATTTTTATGGCGTGCAAGGCTGGCTACCATGGATATTGTATATTATTCGCATATAGTGGAGTGCAATAACGAACTGCAAGCACTAACAGCAGCACCACGGATAATTTTTATGGCGTACAAGGCATGTCAGGATTAGAACGAAGTACAAACACTAACAGCAGTTCCACATATATTGACAAAATCTATAGCACAGTGTAAAGAAATACAAGACAGATATGAATACTGGCAATAAGAAATACTGGTGATAAAAATACTGGAATAAATAGAATACTGGAATAAAGAATACTGGAGCATGTCATCATCAATGTACATCTAGCAATGAAATAGAAATACAAGTACACACAAGAACAATGAACTGGTATATAAGTGTGTACAAGAACAATAACTAGAACATATAGAGATGCTAGACTAATATACTAGAGATGCATGTCAAGAACATCTAAACTAAGTGTGTAAAGCATCAGCATATCATGTGATCGGCTTGGGACTAATATGACTCATTACATTGATTAGCGATCATCCCTGCAAGGTCAGGCTAACCACATGTAACCGCAATGAGGCATGTAATGGTAAGGCTACACCGACATGAGGTGTGGGTGAGTTATGATGCATGTAAAGTTTAGGTATGATCACATAAGCTACTAATATTTCCCCGTTTTTCCCAGCTAGCATGATGGATTCCAATCACGACTCATCGTAACAGGTCTCAATGATGCCAACTCGTGTAAACAACAGTGTCAGAGTCATTTACGCTATACAACAAGAGTTATAGAGATAATCAACATAATAAAAACTATCAGAGAATGTACTTGCCTGTGGTCCTTAGCTGGCAATACCAATGTCCTGGTTCCAAAGTATCGTCTGAATGATCCAACAGTCCTATAGACATATCATATAACACAATACTGCATCAGATATTTCACTACACACATAATCAACATAATGATCTCAAAGACTACGCTAGGGGTGGTCACGTCTGTCGTTGTTGTGCAGAACAGACAGTCAATGGTACGGTCTTGCTAGTACGTCAGTGTACATATGGCAGTCTGCTATCATGCTACATGGTCACAGATCGATGTAACTACGGGGTATCCGTGGTCACATTCAAGTCATCTAGTACATATAGTATATAATATGAACTAACGTATCTCATAATACTAATTAATTACACATATAATAGATATACATATATACATACTTAATTTAATTTATACTATGCACATATATATACATATTTTAAACATGTACCCAGCGGTGCACGTATAATACATATACATATGTTTTATACTAATTAAGAATTATATGATTCATATGCATCTACATTAATATTCATTAGTTATAATTATAATATGTATATATACTTAACAAAACTTATACCATGTGTGTAAATACTAAATATATATACTAGGAGATACTTATAATACATATATATAGGTATGTATACCAATACTAGTACATACATACATATTATACCGATACATACATATACTAATGCATAACATACGCACATGCGTATGTGTACGCATGCGAGATTGGGTTCACGTCAAACCTGTGCGCGCGTGGACGGGGTATTCATCGTGGTGAGCTACTGTCGTCTTCTTGCAGGCGGTTCAGTCGAGCGCGAAATCAGCAGGCAACTCGTCGTCTCGGTGCAGGCGAGCGGGGTCGGTTTTCAGGTGCTGTCTGGTCGGAGAACGGCGGGTTCAGGCGTTCGCGGGCCATCGATCCGGTCAAGAAGGGTCCAAGCGGGGCTCAGATGCAGCGGGGACGAGGGACCGGCATCAGGCAATGGTGGGGTGCTTGGCTCTGATCGAACACAGACGGGGTTCTCCGGCTTTAGACGGACGCCATCGAGTTGCAGCGGCTCCGGGCTTCAGCAGCGATGCAGGCGAGTTCTCCGGTGGTGAGTCGAGGCAGACGAGCGGGATGCTCCGGTCGCTGCTCTGCGGGTTGGACAGGAAAGAACGGGGAGAAGAGCGTGGGAAAGAGGATGAGGTCGACAGGGAATGGCGGCGGGGTCTCAGGCACTACTCCGGCGAGTCTCCGGTAGAGGGTGGCGGCAGAAACCGAGAGGGAGGATTGATGAACAGTGATGGAAATAGAAATCGGCTGAGTTATTTTAGGTTTAAGGGAATAAAAGAAAAGGAAAAGAGGGAATATTTATATACATGTAGAGGTTTGAGTTGACCTAGGAAAGTTGACTGGTCAACCCCTCTTGGGATTGGGCCTCTCATGTATGATTTCAAGGGTCCATGATTAAAATGGGTTCCAAATAAAGGCTAGGATTCAATTGGTTCAAGGTTTGGAGGGCCATGGTCTTAAGGAGGTTGGTGTTCAATTACACACTCCCAAAAATCATGGAAAATATAAATGATGGAGAAATGGGTTTATTCACGTATCGTGTCCAACGGGGTGGACACCTTAATGCACTTTTGCACAAAAGTGCCCAATAATTAGAAAATTGCACAAAGAGTAATTTTGGTTTTATTTAATTAAAATTAAATAAAATTGGTGTTCTAAAATTAATTAGAAGTACAAGGAACTAAAATTAAGTGGGACACAAGTGTCATGAATGAAGTAGACTCAGAATAGAATATTACCATAATTTGGGTTGCTAAAAATGGGTCGAGATTGTGTCTCCAATTTCGATTGGAACACACAAGGATACAAGGTTTGACTTATTGAGAATTAAATACAATCGGTTGCGACGAATATTGTGCGTCTAAAATAAAACACAACAACACATAATTATGAGTCACACAAGGATTAAAATAACAGTCTGGCACGTCTAGGACAAGGGTGTAAAATCTGTTGGAAGACAAAGGCTAGTGTAGCGCTCAAATTATCGAAACAACGGTAAAGTGCAACAATCAATCAAAATCATAATTATTTAGATATAATTAATTATCATGCAATCATTTCCATATTAATTATGAAAAGACGAAAATACCCTTAATCTAAAAAGTGGGGGTGACAACTATGGCGCATGGCCTTTGATTGTTGTTGGTGCATGGTGGTTGATTTTCTGGGCTGCATAGTCATTCTGCGGCTTGATTTCTTCCAAGTCGATCTTGGGGCACATGTATGTTGGGCGCATGGATCTAAATTTTTCATGCTTCTACAAGACTCCATTAAAAGTATTCAAACTGATAAGTTTGGAATACTTTAAAAAAGAAGTATGGAGGAGACGACCTTGGGCTACATCTGAGTGACATGTCGCATAGGTACATTGCCGTATAGGCAATTTCGCTGGGCTGTCAGATCATTAAATGCCAAGATTTGGCTCGATCTCTGATAAGATTTCTTTGGGATTCTGAGTCAATTATAGTTTTTTATTAAATAAATAAGAATTACGTAAATCTAGGCATTAGATTCATCCTCATAACAGCTTGGTTCATCGTCTCGATCTTCTCACGCGTCCTAAGAGCCTATAAATAGGCGGGCCAGGGAGGAAAGAGAAATTTTGTCTCTCAGCTTCCCCCTATTTTGTGAAAGAAGAAACCGAGGGCTATGGTCTATCTCGCCGAGGGGTTTGTCAAGAGCGGAGTCGATCCGTGGTCCCTTGATGCTGGCATTCTTTTTGGAGGTAGGGGTGTGTTATGATGGCCGGGACACAGAGACACAAGTACATGGCCTCACATCATGGATGAGAAATCATCTAGAACATGCGCTGCCCCCTCCCTCCCATAAAATTATGTCGCGTGGGTGAGAAATCATCTACAACATATGCACAGAGCCAATATGTGGCTTGGTCGCATGGATAAAAAATTATCTGCAATATTCGCGCAGAGCCTATCTGTATCTTGGCCTCATGACGAGGAATCATCAGCAATTATGCGTACAGAGCCTATGTGTGGCTGGGTCGGCTGGATGGAAACTTATCTACAACATACACGCAAACCCTATATGTAGCTTAGCCGTATGGATGAGCTTTAATCTTCTCAAGTGTACAAACTTAGCTATCTCAAGACTTCCCCTCCTGCATGTGGCTGCGTCCTGGAAGCGGTATGCAACCATTGTACACTTTTGCAATCTTTGTTGAGACTGATTTGTGTTCTCTTTATGCAGGTTTTACCATCCTTCGCGGTGCCCGTGATAGAAGGATATCATAGAACCCATCATTTGAAAAGAATGCCAACCTTACACGATAATTTTTTGCCAATAAATGATCTAGGAGATGAGGGTGAACATCCTGCATCATGCATGGAGCTGTCCCTGTTTATGCAGTGTGCTAGTTGCATTTCTCCTCTTTATGCGGCTTGCTATCGGTTGGGACTTATGGTATCGATGACAGGATTTGGATTAATTTTTATTCATGTCTTCGGTCTTCCCATATGCTTATAGAGTGCCTGCTCCTACTCCTTCCTTGTTATCCATCAATATGGGTTCTTATCCATCAGTAATTTATCGGTCATCTTGTGGGTCATAACCATCAGTCTTCTTATTGTCAAGATAAAGACACCTACTTGGTATGTCCTCTTCTTGACCCGTTTGTTGAAGGCTCGCGAGAAGCATGCTTGGTATAACTCAATACGATGTTGAGCTAAGAGATGCTTCTCGTCGAGTGCTTTCAACTCTTGTAGCCGTCAGCGGTGATTATCGACAATGGTCAATCGGGTGGAAAGATCCACTCGGAGTGATAAAATTTGGATCTTTAGTGGGAGGATCGCTTCACTTTCATAAACCAAGGAGAATAGTGTGCTTCTAGTAGGTGTCTGGACCGTTTTGCGATAGGCCCAGAGACATTCATCCAGTTTCTCATTCCAGTCGCGCTTATTGGAAGACAATAACTTCTTGAGTAGCTTTAAGATGGTCTTGTTGAATGCTTCTGCCATACCATTTACTGATGGGTTGTAGGAAGTCGAGGCTATATTCTGGATCCAATTTTTGTCATAAAACTAGTAAAAATAATGACTTGCAAACTGTGGTCCATTATCGTGGATGATCCTCCATGGCAAGCTGAAGCGGTATATAATATGATGGTTGACAAAGCTGATCATGTTTGAGGTCTTGACTTCAGCGAGTGGAATAACTTTCGTCTATTTGGCGAAGTAGTCGGAGAAAAATTCTAGATCTAATTGAAAATGGAAAATGAGAAGAGAGACTCCCTCTCTCTCTCTCCTCCTAAAGGTTGCCGGGCCTAGCCCCTCTCTCATGTAAGTATGAAATGTCCAAATTACCCCTTGGGGCCTCTCATAAAAGAATTAATTAAGGAGAAAAAGGTTCTAGTCTAATAGTTTCACTAATTAATTCATCCTCCTAATGAATGGGCCTAATTATTGGGCTCAATCTAAACTAAAATAAATACTGGGTCCAAGGATCTAAACTAACTAGTTTGGTCCACTACACAAATCCAAAAATAAATACTACATCTAACAATCAATAATTAAAACAATAAATAAAGAATTACACAGACACAATATTTAATATAATATCTAAAATAAAAATACCCATACCAATTACCAAACTACCCTTAATTGAAAAAGTAAGGGTGACAATCCTACCCATCTTAGAAATTTTTTTTCCTCGAAATTAGGAAGAAACTAACTATCAAAAGCAATCAATACAATACAAAAAAGAATTATACCTCACAACTCGAACAGATATGGATATCGCTCGCGCATCTCGGTCTCTCGCTCCCAGGTACTCTCTCCTGGCGAGTGATGCCTCCACACGATGCGCACCAAAGAAATTTTTTTGGTTCCTCAGCACCTTCTCCCTTCGATCCAGAATCTCAACTGGCTGCTCAGGGTAGCTAAGAGTAGGGCCCACCTCGATCTTTGAGTGATCCAACACATGACTGGGATCTGCCACGTACCATCTCAGCTGTAACACATAAAATATGTTGTGCACTCCTTCCAATGTAGATGGTAAGTCTAGTCTATAGGCGACTGTACCGATCCTCTCAAGAATACTGAAAGGTCTGATGAATCGTGGAGTAAGCTTTCCACCTCCACCAAAATGAATCATGCCACGTGTCAGAGAAATCCTTAAGAAAACCAGACCAACAACCTATCACGAAACACAACCTTAGCACTCTAACAAAACAAACAATCACAAGCAATACAAAAATAAAATCTATACCTCAAACTCTAATGGTCTCCGGTGGCTATCGCCCCAATGTCGCTGTCTGTCCTGCGCCACTCGAAGTCTATCCCTGATGAGCTTCACCTTCTCAATTGCATCCACTATAATCTCTAGTCCTAATAAAGCTCTCTGACTAACATCATCCCATGATAACGGAGTGTGATATCTCCGTCCATACAACGCCTTAAATGGTGACATCTCGATACTTCCTTGGTAGCTGTTATTGTAAGAAAACTCTACCAAGTAAAGATGATCCTTCCAAGAACCTCCAAAATCCAAAACATAATTACGTAGCATGTCCTCGAGAGTCTGAATAGTCCTCTCAGACTGTCCGTCTATCTGAGGGTGATATGCGGTACTGAACTTGAGCTGAGTGCCCAAGAAAGCCTACAAACTTCTCCAGAAGTGGAACATAAAACAACTATCCTGATCCGAGACTATGCTCACAGGAACACCATGTAATCTGACTATCTGACGCACATACATCTCCGTGAGCTTCTCCGTAGATGTACCCACTTTGAATGGCAAAAAGTGGACTGATTTGGTCAACCTGTCTACAATAACCCAAATTGCATCTTTAACTCATGGAGAACACGGAAGTCCTGAAATAAAGTCCATCGTCATATGCTCTCATTTCCACTCTGGAATGGGTAAAGGCTGAAGCAATCCACCTGGCCTCTGTCTCTCCGCCTTTACCTGCTGGCAAACCAAACATCTAGATACGAAGCTAGCTACCTCTCGCTTCATACCATACCACCAAATATGCTCTCTCATGTCCCTATACATCTTGTTGGCACCTGGATGCATAGAGTATTGTGATCGATGCGCCTCCTGAAGAATCTCCTCGCGTAATGCTCCACTCGGCACACACAATCTGGTACCGTGCCGCAATGACCCATCATCTGCAATGCTAAAGTCCTCTGCCAACCCTATCTGGACTTGTGCTCTAATGCTCCTCAGAGAATTATCCTCGAACTGTGCATCTCTGATCTGGTCCATCAACTCTGACTGTACCTGAAGTCTCCACATATGTGCTACAACTCCAGGAACTAATACCTTAATATCCAAACTGTCAAGATCGGCCAATAAATGTATGTCCCTCGTCAAATACATAGCCACTGGATACCTGGTCAAGGCATCCGCGACTACGTTGGCCTTTCCTGGATAGTACTACAAAGAAATATCAAAGTCTTTCATCAACTCCAACCATCGTCGCTGCCTCATGTTGAGTGATTTTTGTGTAAACACATATTTCAAACTCTTGTGATATATAAATATCTATACTCTCTCTCCATACAAGTAGTGTTTTTACAGTTTAAGAGCAAAAATAACTGCTGCCAACTCCAAGTCATGGGTAGGATAATTCTTCTCATGTGGGCATAATTGCCTGGAAGCATAGACAATTACCTTTCCATTCTGCTGTAACACACAACCCAAACCCTTACCCGATGCATTACTGTATATAAAAAATCCTCCTGCTCCTGATGGCAATATCAATATTGGAGATGTAGTCAATCTCTTCTTCAGCTCCTCAAAAGTAGACTGACAATCCTCAGTCCAGACGAACTCCATGTCCTTTCTGGTTAGTCTAGTCATCGGCTTCACAATCCTGAAAAATCCTGAACAAATCTCTGATAGTAGCCTGTCAATCCAAAAAAACTTCTGATCTTCGCTACTGAACTCGAGGTAGATAATGACTCAACTGCTGATATCTTCTTTGGGTCTATCGAGATTCTGTCTTCTGTAATCACATGCCCGAGGAATTTAACTTTATCAAGGAAGAACTCACACTTCGAAAGCTTTTCATATAGCTTCTCCTTCCTGAGGGTCTCTAGAACTATCCTCAAGTACTTCTCATGCTCCTCCGGGGTCTTCGAATAAATCAGTATATCATCAATGAATACTACTACAAAGTGATCCAAGTACTGATGAAATACCTTATTTATTGTCACGCCCCAGTCCCAAAATACGTAGGACCAGGAATACGCAACACGCCAGCTACACATTCGACCAGACTCGGGTCCGACTCGAATACATATAAGCTGTAATAAAAATATTCACTATCTAAATATCCAGTAAATATAAACATCTATGTCTCAATCCACAATGAACAGAAATATACAAGAAAGAGCTACATGTGCTAAAGTCGGCCGCCCAATAACACACAAACTTGAATAGACTCGAGAAGAGATGAGTCTACAAAAATTAGGCTACAACAGCAGATGAATAATCAATATGAATAAAGTAACCATAATGCCGGTAGAAATGATATGAGTACCTGGTACCAATGCCTGCAAGATAAGTAACTCCATCAACAACTCCAAATGCTCTGTAATCGTTTATGCTGCAAAACTGACCGAGGACCAGGTCCTCAGAGGGACGTAACAAGGTACAAAAATATAGTATGCCAAAGTACAACAGAAAGTAGAAGTGCAACGACGGTGTAATCTAGCATAACCACCTAAGTGAGACACAGTTTGAAGACAATGTTCGATGCGTGGGCTGTCCAAAATAAAACCGTAGCTCCGAACACAGAGACACACGGGACATACCGTAGCTCTAATCACAGAGTCACACGGGTGATACTACTACTCCGGATACAGGAACACTACATAATCTGGACATATACATATATAAGTGCGTGCAGAGGAGCCCAAACATCTAGTAACTGTCTTTCCTATCCCAAGCGGTCAACGATGGTGCGCTGAACCTGAACCTCTATCTAGCAGTCTCGTTATACTGGAGTAACTATCAATCAACGCGACCCTTAGGTCATCCCAGGTTCTGGTCATGATGTTTTTTGTGGTATTAAACGAAAGAATGAAAGTATATTTCAATGACGGGGTTTGTGAGAAACCCGCGCCCTTTGGTTTACAAACAAACTTGTATAATGTAATCCTATACGAGGATGTGGGAGTACAATTTATTTAATCTGGGTATAAATTGCTATAGGTGTCTGATCTGTGGTCGATCACTTTAGCCCTTGGACCACGCGATGTTGAAGAAGTGCTGTGGAAGACAGGTAGCAGCTTCGAAGGTTGCAGGAGAGGGTGGATGCACGATGCCGAAGTCGTCGATCCCCGCTCTTTGCCTGAGCTCCGGGCTCTCTCTCTCTCTCTCTCCTCCTTGTTCGATCTTCTTCGACTGTCGACCTTGGATCTGATATTGGTACTCTTGACCGAATTTTCTGACCCGGGATCTGATATCGGTTTCTTGACCAATTTTTCGACATTGTTCCCCATTGACAGGGGCCTCTATTTATAGAGTCTTTGGTGACAGTGACCACTCCATTGGTGTAGCAACCGAGGAGTGGAAAGTATAGCACCTTTTTACACAACGGTTAAAGTAACCAATGCCTACGTATAGATGATCTTTTGACTGAGTGGGTGACGTGGGTCCAACTAAGGGGACACAACACGTACGATTGCTACTAAGATCACGGCGTAAAAGCCACGCGGGTAGGTATCCATTGTATAGAAGAGGTTGGCGTAGAAGCCAAATTTCCGTCACCATGGCATAGAAGCCAAGTAGGCATAGAAGCCGAACAGGCATAGAAGCCGAACAGGCATAGAAGCCGAGTAGGCGTGGAAGCCGAGCAGGCATAGAAGCCGAACAGGCATAGGAGCCGAGTAGGCGTGGAAGCCGAACAGGCACAGAAGACGAACAAGCATAGAAGCCGAACAGGCGTGGAAGCCGAGTAGTTGTAGAGACTGAGTAGGCATGGAAGCCGCATGAGCACCGATCCTGAATGGGCGTAGAAGCCGCTGCATATCGTGCCAGAATGGGCGTAGGAGCCGCTTGAGCACAGATCCTGAATGGACATAGAAGCCGCTGCATACCGTGCTGATGTGGACGCCTTAGCCGGAATTACGGCTTTTGAAGATATAACCAAATCTCTTGCAGAGATTTGCCATCACCTTATGCATTAAATGCGGAGGCATATTTCGAAGGTCTACAGGCCTTCTGTGCACCCGTCGCAGAGATGTGTCTTGAGAGAAACTGTCACCGCTCTGTGTAATTAGACGTGGAGACGTGCCTCAAATCCCGTACGAAGTGCAGCTTTTGAAGTGGCAGGCGGTTTGTCTGCTGCGGAGCGTAAAACAGCTCATGTTTGCCTGTGTAAAATAGGGCGGCGTATTCCTTTGTACGCAAAAGAGCGGTTTATGCTGAGGGGACTCCAGTAAACGACGGTTTGGTGATATTTTACCAAATCCTCTGTATTAAATGGTGAGATCCGCCATCATACTGTGGGATGCGTCCCGAGAGGTCTGCCATCGTTTCCAGCCGTCGTCTGGGTAGCCTTGCATCACCTTTTGTCAGGAATCAGAGGTCAGATTCACTGCGTGACTTGACAGGTTTATTTCGGGGAAGATGAAGCGTTCCTCGTATGCTATTACGCTGCTTTGAGAGCGGTTGAGTTTTACGCCATGGAGGCGATGAAGAACTCTGTTTCACGCTGGAGCAGCCTGGACGTACTGCACTTATGCGGATGGTCCTTTGAGCTTTTTTTCTCACGCTGTATTTTAGTGGAGAAAACTCTGCCGTACGCCTGATGGCTCTGAAGGCCTCTGCTTACGCTGCTCTGTATCAAGAGGCTGTGTTGCTCTTTCCAGCGTATTTTTCATGCTTCTACAAACTACGGGGTATCCGTGGTCACATTCAAGTCATCTAGTACATATAGTATATAATATGAACTAACGTATCTCATAATACTAATTAATTACACATATAATAGATATACATATATACATACTTAATCGAATTTATACTATGCACATATATATACATATTTTAAACATGTACCCAGCGGTGCACGTATAATACATATACATATGTTTTATACTAATTAATAATTATACGATTCATATGCATCTACATTAATATTTATTAGTTACAATTATAATATGTATATATACTTAACAAAACTTATACCATGTGTGTAAATATTAAATATATATACTAGGAGATACTTATAATACATATATATAGGTATGTATACCAATATTAGTACGTACATACATATTATACCGATACATACATATACTAATGCATAACATACGCACATGCGTATGTGTACGCATGCGAGATTGGGTTCACGTTAAACCTGTGCGCGCGTGGACGGGGTATTCATCAAGGTGAGCTACTGTCGTCTTCTTGAAGCTGGTTCAATCGAGCGCGAAATCAGCAGGCAACTCATCGTCTTGGTGCAGGCGAGCGGGGTCGGTTTTCAGGTGCTGTTTGGTCGGAGAACGGCGGGTTCAGGCGTTCGCGGGCCATCGATCCGGTCAAGAAGGGTCCAAGCGGGGCTCAGATGCAGCGGGGACGAAAGACCGACCTCAGGCAATGGTGGGGTACTTGGCTCTGATCGAACACAGACGGGGTTCTCCGGCTTTAGACGGACGCCATCGAGTTGCAGCGGCTCCGGGCTTCAGCAGCGATGCAGGCGAGTTCTCCGGTGGTGAGTCGAGACAGACGAGCGGGATGCTCCAGTCGCTGCTCTGCGGGTTGGACAGGAAAGAACGGGGAGAAGAGCGTGGGAAAGAGGATGAGGTCGACAGGGAATGGCGGCGGGGTCTCAAGCACTACTCCGGCGAGTCTCCGGTAGAGGGTGGCGGCGAAAACCGAGAGGGAGGATTGATGAACAGTGATGGAAATAGAAATCGGCTGAGTTATTTTAGGTTTAAGGGAATAAAAGAAAAGGAAAAGAGGGAATATTTATATACATGTAGAGGTTTGAGTTAATCTAGGAAAGTTGACTGGTCAACCCCTCTTGGGATTGGGCCTCTCATGTATGATTTCAAGGGGCCATGATTAAAATGGGTTCCAAATAAAGGCTAGGATTCAATTGGTTCAAGGTTTGGAGGGCCATGGTCTTAAGAAGGTTGGTGTTCAATTACACACTCCCAAAAATCATAGAAAAATATAAATGATGGAGAAATGGGTTTATTCACGTGTCGTATCCAACGGGGTGGACACCTTAATGCACTTTTGCACAAAAGTGTCCAATAATTAGAAAATTGCACAAAGAGTGATTTTGGTTTTATTTAATTAAAATTAAATGAAATTGGTATTCTAAAATTAATTAGAAGTACAAGGAACTGAAATTAAGTGGGACACAAGTGTCATGAATGAAGTAGACTCAGAATAGAATATTACCATAATTTGGGTTGCTAAAAATGGGTCGAGATTGTGTCTCCAATTTCGATTGGAACACACAAGGATACAAGGTTTGACTTATTGAGAATTAAATACAATCGGTTGCGACGAATGTTGTATCGTCTAAAATGAAACACAACAACACATAATTATGAGTCACACAAGGATTAAAATAACAGTCTGGCACGTCTAGGACAAGGGTGTGAAATCTGTTGGAAGACAAAGGCTAGTGTAGCGCTCTAATTATCGAAACAACGGTAAAGTGCAACAATCAATCAAAATCATAATTATTTAGATATAATTAATTATCATGCAATCATTTCTATATTAATTATGAAAAGACGAAAATACCCTTAATCTAAAAAGTGGGGGTGACAACTATGGCGCATGGCCTTTGATTGTTGTTGGTGCATGGTGGTTGATTTTCTGGGCTGCATAGTCATTCTGCGGCTTGATTTCTTCCAAGTCGATCTTGGGGCACATGTATATTGGGCGCATAGATCTAGATTTTTCATGCTTCTACAAGACTCCATTCAAAGTATTCAAACTGATAAGTTTGGAATATTTTGAAAAAGAAGTATGGAGGAGACGACCTTGGGCTACATCTGAGTGACATATCGCATAGGTACGTTGTCGTATAGGCGCTTTCGCTGGGCTATCAGATCATTAAATGCCAAGATTTGGCTCGATCTCTGATAAGATTTCTTTGGGATTCTGAGTCAATTATAGTTTTTTATTAAATAAATAAGAATCACGTAAATCTAGGCATTAGATTCATCCTCATAACAGCTTGGTTCATCGTCTCGATCTTCTCACGCGTCCTAAGAGCCTATAAATAGGTGGGCTAGGAAGGAAAGAGAAATTTTGTCTCTCAGCTTCCCCCTATTTTGTGAAAGAAGAAACCGAGGGCTATGGTCTATCTCGCCGAGGGGTTTGTCAAGAGCGGAGTCGATCCGTGGTCCCTTGATGCTGGCATTCTTTTTGGAGGTAGGGGTGTGTTATGATGGCCGGGACACAGAGACACAAGTACATGGCCTCACATCATGGATGAGAAATCATCTAGAACATGCGCTGCCCCCTCCCTCCCATAAAATTATGTCGCGTGGGTGAGAAATCATCTACAACATATGCACAGAGCCAATATGTGGCTTGGTCGCATGGATGAAAAATTATCTGCAACATTCACGCAGAGCCTATCTGTATCTTGGCCTCATGACGAGGAATCATCAGCAATTATGCGTACAGAGCCTATGTGTGGCTGGGTCGCCTGGATGGAAACTTATCTACAACATACACGCAAACCCTATATGTAGCTTAGCCGTATGGATGAGCTTTCATCTTCTCAAGTGTACAAACTTATCTATCTTAAGACTTCCCCTCCTGCATGTGGCTGCGTCCTGGAAGCGGTATACGACCATTGTACACTTTTGCAATCTTTGTTGAGACTGATTTGTGTTCTCTTTATGCAGGTTTTACCATCCTTCGTGGTGCCCGTGATGGAAGGATATCATAGAACCCATCATTTGAAAAGAATGCCAATCTTACACGATAATTTTTTGCCAAAAAATGATCTAGGAGATGAGGGTGAACATCCTGCATCATGCATGGAGCTGTCCCTGTTTATGCAGTGTGCTAGTTGCATTTCTCCTCTTTATGCGGCTTGCTATCGGCTGGGACTTGTGGTATCGATGACAGGATTTGGATTAATTTTTATTCATGTCTTCGGTCTTCCCATATGCTTATAGAGTGCCTGCTCCTACTCCTTTCTTGTTATCCATCAATATGGGTTCTTATCCATCAGTAATTTATCGGTCATCTTGTGGGTCATAACCATCAGTCTTCTTATTGTCAAGATAAAGTCACCCACTTGGTATGTCCTCTTCTTGACCCGTTTGTTGAAGGCTCGCGATAAGCATGCTTGGTATAACTCAATACGATATTGAGCTAAGAGATGCTTCTCGTCGAGTGCTTTCAACTCTTGTAGCCGTCAGCGGTGATTGTCGACAATGGTCAATCGGTTGGAAAGATCCACTCGGAGTGATAAAATTTGGATCTCTAGTGGGAGGATCGCTTCACTTTCTTAAACCAAGGAGAATAGTGTGCTGCTAGTAGGTGTCTGGACCGTTATGCGATAGGCCCAGAGACATTCATCCAGTTTCTCATTCCAGTCGCGCTTATTGGAAGACAATAACTTCTTGAGTAGCTTTAAGATGGTCTTGTTGAATGCTTCTGCCATACCATTTACTGATGGGTTGTAGGAAGTCGAGGCTATATTCTGGATCCAAATTTTGTCATAAAACCAGTAAAAATTATGACTTGCAAACTGTGGTCCATTGTCGTGGATGATCCTCCATGGCAAGCTGAAGCGGTATATAATATGATGCTTGACAAAGCTGATCATGTTTGAGGTCTTGACTTCAGCGAGTGGAATAACTTTCGTCTATTTGGCGAAGTAGTCGGTGATAGCCAAGATGAACCAATGTCCCTTAGAAGAAGGTGGACCAATTGGCCCGATAATATCTATTTCCCTTGCTTCAAACGGACAAGCTGCTAACGTTGGGTATAGAAATTCTGAGGGATTGTGGATAAAGTCTGCGTGGATTTGGCACGCTTGGGACTTCCTCGCATAGTCAATAGCCTCTACTAATATTATCGGCTAATAGTAACCCATTCTCCAGAGACGGTCCTGTAGCTTGGGTCTGGGCTGATAGGCACCTCAAATCCCGTGGTGAGCCTCGCGGTGAGCCTACTTTTCTTCTGTATTTGATAGGCTTTATAGCAGAAAACCATCATAGGAATGGCGATACAACATTTTGGTATCCGTATCGTAATAGAACTGGAGGAAACATCTTATGATGGAAGTGCCTTCCTTTGAGTTTTCGAGAAGAATTCTATCGACTGCGTAATCGATGAATGGGAGTCTTCAGTCTTGGGAATCAGTGTTTGTCTCTATTGAGTAGTTCAGGCACAAACAAAGATTATTTTTCAGGCAGACCAGCTCTTGACCGACGACTGTGATCAGCTGATGGATTTTGATCGGGACTGCTAGGGAGGCAACGAGGCCGAATAGGGCGCCAGCCTTGATGTTTTATAGCCGAGGGACGTTATCTATGAAGAACCCCTCGAAGGTGGAGATTATTCCAAGTGCGGCTTGGTGGTAGGGAATCAAGTCCTCGTGTCGGAGCTCGTATTCACCCGGGACCTAACTGACTATCAGCTTAGAATTGTCGTAGGCTTCTAAGTAGTCTACTCCTACTTGTTTAGCGAGTTGGAACCCAATGACGAGGGCGTTGTACTCTACCACATTGTTGGAGCATGGATCTACAAGGGAGTAAGTACGATTTATGACCAGATCATGTGGGAAAATTAGTACTATCCCGAAGCACCATCAAAAAAAATTTGCCAAACGGCTTCTGCACTTGTGGTCATGTTTGAGTTTGCTACTTTGTCTGGGATCTGCTCGTAGAGCTTCGAGATTTTTAGTACATGGTAGGCTTCCAGAAAATTTTCTAATGCTTGGCCTTTGACCTCCTTTTGTAGGACAAATACCATGTCGTTCGACGACAGCAATATTGTCCATGTGGCTAAGCGAGAGTTGAGCGCTCCAGTTTTAGTCATGAGGACCCTGAGAGGATTAACTAGCGAGATAACATGGATGGTTTATCCTGCCACGTAATGCCGGATCTTCTGAATAGCGAAGACCAGACCGAGGCACTCCTTCTCAATAGGGTTGTACTTGTGCTCTGTATTGGCCATCATTCTGCTGAGATAGTAGATGGCCTATTCGTGACATGTTTCACTTTTCTGGGTTAGTAGAGCTCCGAAGGAGTGATCCATTGCCCGCATATATAGCAAGAAGGGTCTTCCTACAATAAGGGCCACCAATACTGGAGGGATTCATGAGATACTCCTTGATATCATCAAAGGCGCACTGACATTCTTCGTTCCAGATAAAGGAGACTCTCTTCTTCATGAGCTGAGTGAACGGCTGACATAGGTT
This sequence comes from Iris macrosiphon, assembly GCA_036927795.1. Classification (NCBI taxonomy): domain Eukaryota; kingdom Viridiplantae; phylum Streptophyta; class Magnoliopsida; order Asparagales; family Iridaceae; genus Iris; species Iris macrosiphon. The sequence goes on from JAYESA010000010.1 coordinate 144,004,300, forward strand.
TGATATGAACCTCCTAATGTATGTTAGTCTTCCTTGAAGGCTACGAAGTTCTCTGAGGTTCTTTGGCGAGTATATTTCAAGGATTGCTTTAGTCTTGTCGGGGTCTACGTAAATACCCTTCGAAGTTATGACAAAATCGAGAAATTTGCCGCTAAAGACTCCCAGGAAGGATCTGGTAGGATTTATCTTAAGCTGGTTTGCATGAATCAGGTCGAACACAATATTCAAGTCTTGGAGGTGATCATCTTTCGATCGACTCTTGACAGCGATGTCATCAACGTAACAATCCACTGTCTTGCATAGATATTCTCGAAAGATGGTGCTCATAGCTCGCTGTTATATAGCACATGCGTTCTTTAGACTAAATGGCATGACTGTGTAGCAATACACTCCTATCGTCTATAAAAGCAAGGAAAAGTTGGATCCACGCGTTCATCAATCATGCAGTGCAAGGAAAAGTTTAGCAGGAAATAAATGCATAATTACCATGCAGCCTAATTAGGCGAGAGCTATGCGGACCAAACAACCAAAGGTATTCTTGGCCGCAGATAAATCTGACATCACGCTTTGACAATTAGATTACATCTGACATAATCCTGACAGAGAAGGATTTTTTGAACGTTTTGAAAGATGTAAACTCAATAAATGACAGAATTCTCAGAAACTGTACAGCACTACGTGTATAAGACAGCAAAAGACTTTAATGCGATTCTAGTCCATGCGTCCTAGACTCTATTCGTCCCATGTGTCCATGCAGTTCTGAACCATGGATCCCAGATTTTATACGTCCATGCCATTCTGGCCCATGCATTCCAGACTCCATGCATCTTATGCATCTTTGGCCCAATGCATCCCAGACTCCATGCATCTCATGTGTCTCTGGCCCCATCCATCCCAGACTCCATATGTCCCATGCAGCTTTGGCCCATGTGCTCCAGACTCCATGCAGTCCATGTGGCTCTGGCCCATGTATCCTAGGCCCCATACGGTCTAAACTAACTCATGTTGTTGTAACAAGGTGATCCTCTCCAACCAAGTGGCGGGTCACATGTCCAATTGACCAAGTCGGGCCAACAAAGGACGAGAAACCATCCAGATATTCAACAACAAGAAAAAAAAAACAAATATCCATGTGACAGCAGAAGTCCTGATTCTTTTGCACAATTGTAACTTTTTGCTATTAGGGGAAGGCACATGGCGACTCCCAACGTCCATACGGCCCGAATCTATGTGGGCACAGAATAGATATAAATAACAGGGTACTACCCCTATACAAAGGACCTGGCTGGCTATCTGTGGATCTATACTCGAGCAAGAGAGAAGAGCTTCTACATCGGATCATCCACGTAGTAAAGAGAGTTGTTACACTCCTAACCCTCTATCGTCACCCCCACGAAATAAATTTGTACTTAGATTGTCTTCTAGAACTTTTTTGTACTTTTCTTAGTTTGTTAATCAAATCCAGTTCTTTCAGTTCTCTTTTGAATTAAATAGCAAACATGATGGCGACTCTGCTGAGGGCCAACTTCTCCTCTATTGAGAAGTCAGTGACGCAGTCCAATGCGTCCAAGCTCGGCTTGACGCAAAAGATACAAGTGGTTCGCTTTGCCAACCATCGTTCGAGGACATGCCCTCGGAAGGAAGCGTCGGTCCTTCCTCAAGGCTAGCCAAGCCTAAGGCGACCTGCAGACAATGCGTAGTGAAGGCCGATGTACCTCACCCAACTATGGAGGGGGCACTTCCAACTGCTCGCCCTATTGCTGACAGCTAGGTGCGTACCTAAGAAGTCTATGTCCATGCAGCCTCCCTTCCCGACGTGGAAACTACTCAGTGCCCAGACTCTGGTAAAGGAAAACACTACGATACCAGACATTCTGGGGCTGAAGCAAGTTCCATGAGCCCAAAAAGGAGGCTGCATAAGACTGGCAGATGGCCTAATACGACCTCATCTCACAGCCGGAGGCAGACACCCCCATCTAGACCAAACAACAATAGAGTCTCTGTTTTCGATCTTATTTTATGCGGCCCAGATTCTATACGGCCCAATAAGAACGTCGAAGACTCGAACTTGGACTTTGGATACTATGCTCCCGCAGGGGCTAAGTTAAAGAGGTCCAGGACAGTACGAGATCACCAAGCTTAGACAACTGTCCAGTCAGCCGACCGCTAGAGGGAACCGCTAATTATTACGCTATCCCCTGATAGAAAATTATATAAGACAGCCCGATGAGTCCAGCCCCCAGCGACAAATGGACAGGGTCGGTCTCAAAAGTCTCCCGCCAACGATCTGAGTCAAGTTTATGTACGAACCTCAGATCCGAGAGCCAACACAACACCTACATACCCGTGCGCTATGTCTACCAGGGCCCACTAAAAGGGTGTAAAGGTGGAACAACTCTCGCTTAACTTGCACAACGTGATCAATCACAAGAGCAAAGCGAGGGAAACAACTACGGCCGATGAAACGCCCTCTCCTGGGCGTTATTCTGCCTAGATTATCATCAACGGCCGATGAAACGCCCTTTCCCAGCCCGACAACCCGGGGGGTTAGGCACAAGCGCCAGAGGAGGAGGAGTTGCCCTTCGCCGTATGCTACTCGGCTGGGAAAGTCCCCTCTACCAAAGGAGGTAAGAAGGCCAGCACCTCCAGTCTGTCACTCTCGACCAGCACATTGAGAGAAAGACCGTTAGTAAAGCCGGCAATAGGACCCATGGAATGCGTCTTCCAGGGCACTCGCTCGAGGAAAAAGCTGTCAGCTGCTGGGGGTAGTTCTTCCTCAGAACCCCTAGGGGCTCCCCAAGCTGGGGGTAGTAAATCCCTAGACCAATACAATAATCCAGCATTTCGAAAAGATAGTGACTCTCAAGGAACAGATTCTGAAACCCCTGGGAGTGGCTACTCTCACAGAGATGACGTAGCCTCCTACGAATCTGAGGAGGACACAATGCTGCCAGTCATCCTTGAAGACTGCTTACTGCAGGGGTCCGAGATAGAGAGTGCGGCATCCACGGTCCCATCCATCTCTCCCCACGTCAGCATAATATGCATGTTCGGGGATGACTATGACGCCCCTCGCGACCGACAGCGCTTGGAGGCTCTCGAGAACATAATGCAGACTATGAATGCATCGATGCAAACCTTGACCCAAACAATATTGGAAATCAAGGCAAACTTGGCCTCTCAGCCAGCAAGGATCTCTGCGCCAGCTAACTTGGATCCCTAGACCAACGCAGATTCAAACACAACCGCTTCACCCGCAGACGGCAATCCTCTCCAACCTAGTTCCTCAGTCCCTTCGGCAGCAGACGAGGCTAAGGAAGCAATGAAAGAGGTCCAAGAACTCCGGGCTCGACTGGACTCCATAGGTAATCGAAACTCACTCTGCGATCTAGGAGTACGCCAACTATACCCGTTGGAATGGAGAGACATACCGTATGCGACCAGGTACAAGCCCTTCAACATAGACACATTTGATGTAAAGTCCTCCCCTCATCGGTATATGATCTACTTCGAGACAAAACTGGGCACCTACCTCGCAATGATGCCATCCTTACCAAGCTCTTTGTCGGAGCATTCGCGGGAGTACCTTCGACTGGTTTTGTAGCCTGTCGGATAATTTTATATCATCATTCGATGATATCAATAGTCTTTTCTTCAAAATATTCTATGATGTGGGATATGATATGATAATGTCTTCCCTGATGTATGTCGCCCAGGGAGAAAAGGAGCTCGCTCAAAACTTCATCGAACAATTCTGACAAACAGCTCTAAGACTGCCCCCTGGCAATCCCGAAGCAACGCTAATAGAGATGTGCCAAAGGAACATACTTCCGACAGTCATCCTCTAGATGGATTATGCCTAGTTTAAAGACTGACGACATTCATCATAACCGCCATCAACGCTGAGAAGAAGCTAAAATGCCCAAAACTTGGGGATCTATATCCCTACTACTGAGGACAAGGGGAAACGTCCCAACCCCAACAACAACAATAGTAACAGCGACAATAGCAGCCACGATGGAAAGGGAAAACAGGCTATGGTCGTTACCCTGACCAAGAAGCCTGAGCAAAAGCAGACAGAGCCTCCAAAACCAAAGGTGATTTACTGTTTCGAAGATAGTGATGTCAAACCCATCTTTGACATGCTGATGCTGGGAGACAAAATTTGGCTCCCCTACATCAGACGTCATCCTGAAGCGGCGGAAATGGACAACCCGAAGTATTGTCACTTCTACCGATACGTCCACCACCCAACGCAGGAGTGCTATACCATGAAGTGGTACATCCAATGCCTGGTCGATACCAAGGCCCTTTCCTTGGACTTCGATGACGTAACGGTCACGCCAACATGGTGTCCCTCCAATTTAGCAACTTTCCACTGATAGAAGACCAAGACGGAGTGGTCCCAGTCCCAAAGGCAACTATGGAGGTGGTCAAACTTCCACCATCTCGTGACCAGACGGCTGGGCTAATACCTCTTGCCACACCTCGTGGGGAGGTCATGTTGGTCCATCCCGACCTCGTACCAGACTTGACGGAGCTGCCAAGTCCAAAGGAAAAAAATTAAAATCCTGTTACACAATTTTCTCCTCGGTTGAAAAGCTGGCAGCAGGTACAATAAGGTCAGGTGTAATATACCAACCGATGCACGATGATACACCCCCGGATGTTATGCCTACCACCACTGGTCCTAGGATATCTCAGCCCCCGCCAGCAAACAAGTTAAAACAGAAGGAAATGCGCTTCGATAAACCGCTGCGCATGGATGCACTACAAGGGCGGGAAAGGCCCTATAACTTCGATATTTAGCGCAATTAGCCAACACTCCCACAAAATTATCGTTATTTAAACTTTTGCGGCTCTCTAAAGACACTCGGACTGCCCTGAGTGAGGCTTTGCAGAATGTCGATATCTACCTGGCACAAGTCAAGCCCCCAGCCGAAGATCTTGTTGCTTGTCTGAATTTTAACAATGCCATGGATGCGATACCCAACATCACTTTCTCGCAATAAGACATGTTAAACAAAAATAATAGGCACGATCGGCCACTGTACTACACAGGATATATTTGCGATATCGAGGTGGACCGGATGCATATTGACCCATCGATCAGCATCATCCTGAGAAGTTTTCTTCAGACCCTTGGGATCCCGATGCATCGTCTAGCGGCCACAATATCGCCTTCAGTGGCTTCAACAAAGGAAGGAGCTACCCTTTAGGCAAAATTTGTCTGAAATGTCAGATCGGTGACTTAAAAACAGAAGTCATCTGCTACGTCATTGTAATCACCCTGATTTTCTTAAAAATTTTAAAATATATTTTCCTAATTTTTTTGTATTTTTCTAGAAATAAAACTAAGGGATTTTGTGAATAAAAGATTTTTAAATGATATTAATTAATATTAAAATATTATGAAAATAATATTTTATGGTGTAAAATAGAAAACCGGACATAGGGTAATTTTCTTGAAATTTATTAGACTCCGGAATCATTTTTAAGCCCTAGAAACCAGTGTACACTTAAACCGAATTAAACCCGTGCCAAACACCCAACATCCCCATGAGAGCCGAAGCCCAAGCCCAAGGAGCATTGACCAAGCCCACTCCTAGGTCACCAAAACCCTAGTTTCCCATGTATAAATATACAAGTTTATTCCTTTCCTTTCCTTTTATTTTTTTCCAAAAGAAAAAAAACAAATACTATTCATCTCTCCCCTTCCCTGTGGCCGACCCCTCCGCCGTCAACCTCCCTCGCCGGATCCTCAACACCACCACCGCCATCAAGTCACCATCATCACCCTGACCTCTCCCTCTCTTCCTCGACTGATGTTCTCCCTCGCCTGAGCAGCAGCTCGGAGCCGCCAGACTGATCCCCCGACCCGCTGGCCTCCCCAAGCCGTGGCTCACCACTGAACCGCCACACCGGAGCCGCCTGCATCCCCCTCGACCCCCCCGGTCATCCTCGCATAGCCCCCGGCCAGCCTTCTCTCCCTCTAGCCTGAGCCCGTCTCCACCTTGGCCGGACCCCCTAGCCGGAGCCCGTCTCCACCTTGGCCGGACCCCCTAGCCGGAGCCGCATCCCTCTCATTCATCCGCCTCCCATCTCCGCCGACCCAACTCCTCGCCGCCTCCGCTCAGCCCTCCTCCGACCCGCTGAGCATAGCAAGCCCTAAGCACGGTCGCCCCAACTCGGACGCAGTTCATGTCAAGGAGACACAGCAGACAGGACACAGCAACTCGATACTGACACGAAATAGTACACGGACACGTGAAAATTCAGATTCACGGAGCCCTGTTCAGGTAACATTTTTTATCTCCTTGTTATTCCGTTTTCGATTCCGTCAGTTGCGTCGCGTAGACTGTGTAACCCTCTCGGTGCCCGTGCAACCCGCTCGGTGCATCGTGTCTTGTGGTGATCGCAAACCGCGATCCAAAAACAGGAAAAATAATGCCTTGTTTTACCCTGGAACTGAGTACGCCCCGCCAAACAGGACGATTTGGTCGCACGCGGTCTTTACCGAAATGTGCGCGTCGTTGATACGGACGTGTGAGATTTCGCAGAAGTCGATTCGGATGTGCGTGCACACCAGAATCAACGCCCGCCGACAACGTCCCATATTTGTCCATTCTGGAACACGTTGTAACTTTGTGTACATATGTCGGATCGAGACAAAACTTGCGCCATCGGACTTGTAGCAATACGCTGGTCCTGTGACCCAAGTTTGGTTCGATTCTGAGAATGTTGACAAAATCGTGTATCGTGGGCCCCACAAGCTCCACTTAACGGGCGATTTTGTAACCGGCTCATCGGAATCCAATTCTGGAAGTTTCGTTGGGTTCGTATCATCGTTCCTGACCTGTTGACACTAAGTTTGATAAATTTGGAGACCTTTGACCCTGATACGCTTTTCGGTGCAAAGTGGCCCACATGTGGATCCCGCTTTGGCCCGGAAATATCATTTTTTGCCCTTGTGTCCAAATTGGACTTAAGGACAGGTGTTTCTAGCTATTCGATATCTTCTAAGACTGTTGGTAATATTTATTACAGCTTTTGGAGGAGTACCTACAGGATCTACTGATACAGGGACAGTTGTTGGTATTCAAACCCCAGGCAAGTGTACCTTGCCAAACTCTGCAGTATTGTTACATATTTTCCTTGCTTCATTTATATTGCTGTGCATGCTTAACCTAGGACTGTTTGACTTGCTCAGCGTCCGATTATTAGTCGAGTGCCAACACTGTACGTGGTGTTGTGTATTGTCATCTAGAGATGGACATTCGTGACACTTTATATTCTCGTACTTGTCTTACCAAGTACACTATGACCCAGGACACTTGACACTATTCATGAGACAGGATCTTCCTGAGATATTCATGGTGATTCTGTATAGGATACCGGACTTGACAGAGATACTATATTCTTAGATACTTTATGACTGGTTGCATTAGCTATGATCGTGCGTGACATGTACATGAGACGTTGTGGACTTGAGATACGTGGTTACATTGGCTGGGGAGAGACACACAGGCTACAGGCTGTTTCATATATATATCTACTACTATTGTGAGGTCGTAGACTCTCGTAGCAGAGCTAGGCACATTACGTGTTATTACCACTACCGGCTCCCCGACACAGAGCTTGTAGTGGCTCAGCCTGAGTACTCGTGATGCTCTCACTTGCATTTCACATAGATGGTTACATACTTACCCTATTTATTTTATTATTTGCTGTACTGCATTTATTTTGGCTTATATTTTCTGTACCTTGCTATGTCCCCTGAGGACCTGGATCCGGATTATGTCCCCAGGATTTGCAGACGAGATTTATCCCGAGGTATACGGGACCGGAGCAGAAGCAGATACAGAAGCTGTACCGACACCCGAGGATGAGGTGTTAGCTGAAGAATTTTCTTGAGCATCTATGTTCCATGCTCAGTATTTACTTATTTTTGTCATTTATATTTTGGTCTGTTGAACCATTGTACCAGATATTTATCGGGTTGTTCCCCAAAGCACTTTGTTGAGACTGGTAGATGATTTACATTCCTTATATTCTGTGGATCATATTTTATATCTTGTGTGGATGAGATTAGTTGTGCCATGATTGTCGTAGACTTTGTTTTACAGCTTAAGTATGCCCTGATGGATCCATTAAATTGGGTTTGTCCATTGGTGCGTACTGCTGGCCATTATCACGCGTCCGGTCCCTCGATATTTTGGGACTGGGGCGTGACATAGTTTTTGTGGTGGCCCATGCAGGTCTACGACTAAATTGCTTTGGTTTCAACTTAGGGACCGAGCAAGCCTGTACCTAGGATTAGATTATAGGATCTCATCCACACTGACTATGACTTATCCTCCTTCCAATCCATTTCGTTGAATAATTGCATCTTGCTTGATTCATGTGCCTTCTCATTAGTTCCTTGAGTGTAGATTTCTCCTAGAATATAGAAGTCCCTGTTGATAGAATGATAGGTAGGGTAATCTTCCTATTAAGAGTACATCTAGGATACTGACACACCCCTAAGTAGAACGCTTAATGAACCCTAGCGTCCCTCACCTATAGAATAATTTACCATTATTTCTTGTTATAGTCATGAATGACCTAAGAATAGTATAGGCACTGCTAAGAGCTAGTTAGATATTTGACCCTAGTGTTTGACCCCAGTCTTGAGGAACCAATAGGAATCCGAGATCGAATGTTAGAACTGAACCTAATGGGCATAGTGCGATAGTGTTAGGATATAGGTTCTTGTCTTGAGATAAGCAGACAGTACCTTAGAAAGCCAAGAGCAATGTATAGAATATTTTCCTAATCATACCTCAACCATAGCAACTAGCATACCACTTCCCCTTAGAAAACTATAATATTATCTAGAGCCCCATATTTCAATTTCACATGTTGTTCATCTGCGACCTTAACGTTCGCTAATGTGCAACGACTAAAATATGTTCTTCTTTCCTCCGTCTTTCAGTTCGTACCACCTGACACTTCTGATGGTAGGCCAAGTAATTTTATTCCTTGTTAAGGACCCATAGTTTGCTAGGATTATAGCTGTAGTTTTGAATTTGAAAATTGTGTACTTGATAGTTAGAGTTCGATAAGTTTGAGTTAATCTTGTAGATTATGACCCGATGATTATCCCTTAGTGTTAAATCACGTAATTTGTACCCCACCTCGATGCAAGTTATAATCCCTTTCCCTTGAGACTAGTAACCTTTCCCTTCAAGCTTGACGCATGTTCTATGAGCACTATGATTAAGACATAAGGTGACCCTTACCTATATAATGCAATAGGAGACCCTAATAAGTACCAAGATCTTTCCTCATATACCCTAATAAGAGTTTATGTTTTATTTATATGTGCAAGGTTATTTTGCAGGATCCTCTTAAGACTGTCACGGTACTAGTTTAATTCTTATAAGTTGCGTAGTGTAATTGGATGACATTAATTATATACTAGCAAAAGATGACAGTGTTTATTGAGACAATAGAAGTTAGAGGTCCTTGCCCCTGTTTGGTCGACTAGCGACTTAGACAAGGAAGTTGTATGATAACTGTAGAGATTGTAGAGTCTTTTATTATTGTTGCTTATTTTGTTTGTTTTGTGAACCTGAATAATTGGTACCTCCTTTCATCATCATCTGGCGTACTTATATTTCAAATACTACCTTGACTTATGCTGCTATTTTATAGCCTAGTTTTGTAAGCTTATTCTTTATCGACCTTGTTCATGACATATGTATTATTGGGGAGGCCCACAATAATATATTTCAGAATCAGCGTATTACGGTCTGATCAACCATAGTGTGCTTGATTCGCCCTTCGCAATAATACTTTACGTGGATTGAGATATGTAGTGATCAGTAGACGAATGTACTTGCCCTTTAGATATGTCTGAGCACATCGTATCTGTTACCTAATTGTACGAATACGAGCAAGCGAACAAAGGATTACCAAAATAGGATTTCAATCCATAATTGCTTTGATAATTCCCATTTGAATTCTTTAAACGCCTTGATCCCGACACTTCTATTCTATTACCTCTCCCTTGAACTCTTTATTATTGATCTTCGTCTTCCCTTATTTCGGAAAGATGAAACCTCATACTGGATATAAAGTTTGATACACAGAGAGTACTAGATATACCACATAGGCCAATCACATATTTGAGGAATATTCTTCCGTAATTAAGGACATATCATCTATGATATAATCGGCATTGAAGTTTTGAGGATTGAATTACATGAGTAAATAAATTAAGGAATATTTTCTTAAGGTATATAGCCTTATGTGATAGATGGGTAAATTCCAAGTTGGGTAGCAGTGCATTGTCAACTCGGAAGAAATTTCTCTTAGATTGTGATCGAGTAAGATAAGATTGGAAGAGATTCAAGCCATTTTAATTTTAAAATTTAGAAGAATGACTAAGATGATGAGGATTAATGAATTGATATTGAGGACCCAATATTTATACCTTAAGTGCACGATTTAAATTTTTGAACAATGAAGGTAGAATCATCAATTTAAAATTGGAGGATAAATATAGAATTTCAGACTTGAACATTGTTGGACTGTATTTAAATTATTTTTCAATTTGATGATTTGAATTAAGAATTAAAATTTTGGTTGGACGACCTATTTGAAATATTGAGGATGTTGATGGAATTTAAAGAGTTGAAGCATACAAAATTTTATAAATAAAAATGGGAATAATATTGGACTCAAATTACTTCTAGAGGAGATTATGGTAGTTAGAGATCGTGAGGTAAAATTTAATTGCGTATTTAAATCTTGAAGATGTTTATGGATTTAATTTAAATTTGGAAATTGATAATTTGAAAAAAAAAAAAGCGAGAAGAGATAACCATAGGTTGAATTTTTATTGGAACAGTGGTCAGCTTAACCTTGAAGTGATTGCAATAGATATGATTAGGATTCTAATTTTCGCAAGGAGATTACGATTGACTTGCCTTATGTACATGAAGGATTAACAGATTATGCCTTATTTTAATTTTGAGGACGATATTATTTTAAGTTGGGTGGATTGTGAAACCCCCTCACCTAAGAATTAGACCTACTTGGCTTAGATAGTGAGACTGAGGCTAGCTCGAATCCATTTAGAAATAGAATATGGCATTTTATTCAGTTTTACAACATGGTATCACTTGGTGCACCTTACCATTGCTTCGATAATTAGAGCACTTCACTAGTCACTGCCTTCCTACAAATTTCACATCCTTGTCCTAGACATACCCATCCTCCATGTCCATCCTTGTGCAACGTTTCAATGGTTGGGAACTTTTATGCAAAAAAGCATTTAGGTGTCCATATTATTGACAAGACACATGAAGAAACTGATTTTTCGCTCATGTGGATTTTTCCATGATTTTGGAATATGCAACGCGCAACATCGTCCACTCCATTAAACCTAGCCTTGCACTTTAACCAATATTAATCTTAGACCATCCTTGACTTCCATCATGGCTTAATTTTAATTTCGAGGACGAAATTTTTATATGTTGGGTAGATTATAATCACCCTGATTTTCTTAAAAATTTTAAAATATATTTTCCTAATTTTTTTTTATTTTTTAGAAATAAAACTAAGGGATTTTGTGAATAAAAGATTTTTAAATAATATTAATTAATATTAAAATATTATGAAAATAATATTTTATGGTATAAAATGGAAAACCGGACATAGGTTAATTTTCTAAAAATTTATTGGACTCCGGAAGTATTTTTAAGCCCTAGAAACCAGTGTACACTTAAACCGAATTAAACCCGTGCCAAACACCCAACATCCCCATGAGAGCCGAAGCCCAAGCCCAAGGAGCATTGACCAAGCCCACTCCTAGTTTACCAAAATCCTAGTTTCCCATGTATAAATATACAAGTTTATTCCTTTCCTTTCCTTTTATTTTTTCTAAAAGAAAAAGAAAAAGAAAATACTATTCATCTCTCCCCTTCCTGTGGCCGACCCCTCCGCCGTCAACCTCCCTCGTCGGATCCTCAACACCACCACCGCCATCAAGTCACCATCATCACCCTGACCTCTCCCTCTCTTTCGCGACTGCTGTTCTCCCTCGCCTGAGCAGCAGCTCGGAGCCGCCGGACTGATCCCCCGACCCACTGGCCTCCCCAAGTCGCGGCTCACCACTGAACCGCCACACCGGAGCCGCCTGCATCCCCCTCGACCCCCCGGTCATCCTCGCATAGCCCCCGGCCAGCCTCCTCTCCCTCTAGCCTGAGCCCGTCTCCACCTTGGCCGGACCCCCTAGCCGGAGCCGCATCCCTCTCATTCATCCGCCTCCCATCTCCGCCGACCCAACTCCTCGCCGCCTCCGCTCAGCCCTCCTCTGACCCGCTGAGCACAGCAATCCCTAAGCACGGTCGCCCCGACTCGGACGTAGTTCGTGTCAAGGAGACACAGCGGACAGGACACAACAACTCTATACTGACACGAAATAGTACACGGACACGTAAAAATTCAGATTCACGGAGCCCTGTTCAGGTAACATTTTCTCTCTCCTCATTATTTCGTTTTCGATTCCGACAGTTGCATCATGTAGACTGTGTAACTCTCTCGGTGCCCGTGTAACCCGCTCGGTGCATCGCGTCCTGTGGTGATCGCAAACCGCGATCCAAAAACAGGAAAAACAACGCCTTATTTTACCCCGGAACTGAGTACGTCCCGCCAAACGGGATGACTTGGTCGCACGAGATCTTTACCGAAACGTGCGCGTCGTTGATATGGGCGTGTGGGATTTCGCAGAAGTCGATTCGGATGTGCGTGCACACCGGAATCAACGCGTATCCGCCGATAACGCACCGTATCCGTCCATTCTGGAACACGCTGTAACTTTTTGTACAGACATCGGATCGAGACAAAACTTGCACCATCGGACTTGTAGCAATATGCTGGTCCTGTGACCCAAGTTTGGTATGATTCTGAGAACGTTGACAAAATTGCGTATCGTGGGCCCCAAAAGCTCCACTTGTCGGGCGATTTTGTGACCGGCTCATCGGAATCCAATTCTGGAAGTTCCGTTGGGTTCGTATCATCGTTCCTGGCCTGTTGACACTAAGTTTGACAAATTTGGAAGCCTTTGACCCTGACACGCTTTTTGGTGCAAAGTGGCCCACATGTGGACCCCGCTTTGGCCCAGAAATGTCATTTTTTGCCCTTGTGTCCAAATTGGACTTAAGGACAGGTGTTTCTAGCTATTTGATATCTTCTGAGACTGTTGGTAATATTTATTACAGCTTTTGGAGGAGTACCTACAGGATCCACTAATACAGGGACAGTTGTTGGTATTCAAACCCCAGGCAAGTGTACCTTGCCAAACTCTGCAGTATTATTACATATTTTCCTTGCTTCATTTATATTGCTGTGCATGCTTAACCTAGGACCGTGTGACTTGCTCAGCATCCGATTATTAGTCGGGTGCCAACATTGTACGCGGTGTTGTGTATTGTCATCTAGAGATGGACATTCGTGACACTTTATATTCTTATACTTGTCTTACCAAGTATACTATGACTTAGGACACTTGACACTATTCATGAGACAGGATCTTCCTGAGATATTCATGGTGATTCTGTATAGGATACCGGACTTGACAGAGATACTATATTCTTAGATACTTTATGACTGGTTGCATTAGCTATGATCGTGCGTGACATGTACATGAGATATTGTGGACATGAGATGCATGGTTACATTGGGTGGGAAGAGACACACAGGCTACAGGCTATTTCATATATATATCTACTACTATTGTGAGATCGTAGACCCTCGTAGCAGAGCTAGGCACATTACGTGTTATTACCACTACCGGCTCCCCGACACAGAGCTTGTAGTGGCTCAGCCTGAGTACTCGTGATGCTCTCACTTGCATTTCACATAGATGGTTACATACTTACCCCCATTTATTTCATTATTTGCTGCACTGTATTTATTTTGGCTTATATTTTATGTACCTTGCTATGTCCCCTGAGGACCTGGATCCGGATTATGTCCCCAGGATTTGCAGACGAGATTTATCCCGAGGTATACGGGATCGGAGCAGAAGCAGATACAGGAACTGTACCGACACCCGAGGACGAGGTATTAGCTGAAGACTTTTCCTGAGCATCTATGTTCCATGCTCAGTATTTACTTATTTCTGTCATTTATATTTTGGTCTATTGAACCATTGTACCAGATATTTATCGGGTTGTTCCCCAAAGCACTTTGTTGAGACTGGTAGATGATTTACATTCCTTATATTCTGTGGATCATATTTTATATCTTGTGTGGATGAGATTAGTTGTGCCATGATTGTCGTAGACTTTGTTTACAGCTTAAGTATGCCCTGATGGATCCATTAAATTGGGTTTGTCCATTGGTGCATACTGCTGGCCATTATCACGCGTCCGGTCCCTCGGTATTTTGGGACTGGGGAGTGACAGTCATAGACGTAGATACGTCCTACAACGTATTATTGGGGCGTCCGTGGGTACATGAACACAGGATCGTGCCATCCACCCTCCACCAGTGCCTAAAATATGTAGACGAACACGATTTCGTTAATACGGAGTTCTCTGATGTTGATCCATTTAAAGGAATCAAGATTTACTACTCTTACTCGATCCTTTACAAGAAAGTTCACGAAGATGAAGGTGGAAATGAGGCTAACGATGAAACCGAGGCCACAACAGCACCCGAGGAGCCCATGAGAATCCGCCTCAAGGCTCGTACTCCCTGTACGACCGTACCCCTCATCTTTAAATCGCGCAAGAAGGCACCTGAATCTTTGGTACCTTCAGCGTCGTCAAAATCAATGGTCATTCACCTTCGCATGCCGATTTGACCACCAAAAAAAGATCTTACTCTATAAACGCCTTTCGAACCTATGGTCGTTCACCTTCACAGGCCGGGTCGACCACCAAAGGAAGACCCGACCGCGACTGCAACTTACGGATCTTTGGTGGTAAAATTACACAGGAAACCACCAAAGCCTTCACTTGTGCTGGGGGTAGCCGAGGAGAAGGATGAGCTGGAGAAGTATATATCCGCTAATGTCAATATCCCTTCCCCTAACGATGTAATTCTGCCAGAAAAGATACCATATTTTCTCAATAAAGGATTATCCTTGAACTACTTTGAGCGTATGCATATAAGTACACTCTACTCCATGGAGCACGGTCTAGGCCTTCACCTTCACACATAAGTGACCACTACCTACACAGTGCACCGACTTTACTCTAGTCAAGATTCTTATTTCTTAGTCCCGCCGCGGAGGAAGGGAGATAAGCTAATCATCTTCGGCAGAGTAGAATGCCTCAGGTCCGTCACCTCAAATAAAACAGAACCAGAACCCGAGTTAGGCAGAATGCCACTCTACCGGTACAGTTTACAAGCCCTATATCTTATCCAAAATATGGGATACAACCTGAAGGTCACTGAGGGATTGAACTATGGCAAAGGCTAAAGGTCGCCTTTACAACTTTTCTTTCCTGCAGGCAAGCTCGAGGATTACTATCATAAGAATAAGCATTATTTAGGATATGTAACGCCTCCTACAACCCTCGAGGGCTCAAATACAGAAGATGAAATGCGCTCACACTCTTTCGAATCTTCAGCTTGGGACTCCGACGTCAGCATCAGGGATGTGCTCAGACAAATACTGTCCTCCAACATGGTGTCTGCCGACCTTGAGAAGGACAACGAGGATCCACCCAAGCTCTTTAAGATGGAACCTTAGGCCCAACCCCTTGGTTCACAATAGGAGATGCGATCCACGTCAGCATCAGGGATGGGCGACTAATCATACCCCAAACCTATCTTCGTCAGTAAAAGCTTATCCGACGAAGACCGAGAATCCCTATTACAACTCGTCAAGAAATACATTAATGTCTTTGCCTGGAGTTACGAAGACATGCCTGGACTGGATCCCCAAATTGCGGTCCAAAAACTCAATATTCTGCCAAACATCAAACCAGTCAAGCAACAACAATGATGGTTTCGGCCAGACGTGATGGATTCCATCAAAGCTGAAGTCAATAAGTTGATAGCTAGTGTGGCTTTATCCGCGAGGAACAATACCTCGACTGGGTAGCCAACATCGTGCTTGTCGTTAAGAAGAATGGGAAGATCCGAATTTGTATCTACTTTTATGATAAAAATGGCATATCCCAATAAAGAATTCCCTCTTTCAATCATCGACGTAATGATCGACAACACTTGTGGCTTTGAGCGCATTTCCTTCATGGATGGCTTCTCAAGCTACAATCAAATTAAGATATTTTCCAACGATGAGAAACATACATCATTTCGGACCCCGATAGGCGTATACTGCTACACAGTCATGCCTTTCGGTCTGAAGAACGCAGATGCTACATATCAGCGACTTATGAGCACCATTTTTTGTGAATATCTGTACAAGATGGTAGAATGCTACATCGACAAAATCGCCATTAAGAGTCGCTCCAAAGATGGTCACCTTCGAGACCTAAGGACTGTGTTTGACTTCATGCGTTCACACCGCCTCAAGATGAACCCTACCAAGTCCGTCTTGGGAGTCTCCAGCGATAAATTCCTGGGTTATGCAATCACTTCTCAGGGTATTTATATAGACCCAAACAAGACCAAGGCCATCCTGGAGATGAATCCGCCAAAGAACCTCCAGGAACTCCGCAGCCTTCAAGGGAGATTGGCATACATCAGGAGGTTCATATCAAAACTCTCTGGACGTTTTCTGCCGTTCAGATAGCTCATGAAGAAAGGTGTCTCCTTCGTTTAGAATGAAGAATGCTAATGAGCGTTCAACAACATCAAAGAATACCTATCAAACCCTCCTGTGTTGGTGGCCCCGGTCATGGGAAAGCCATTTCTGATCTATGTACGTGCGATGGATCACTCTCTCGATACCCTGTTAGAATAAAATAGTTATACAGGCTACGAGCAGGTCATATACTACCTCAGCAGGATGATGGTCGGCCCAGAGCATAGGTATACCGCCGTTGAGAAGGAGTGTCTAGCTTTGGTATTCGTCATCCAAAAATCTTGACATTATATGACTGGACAGACTTCATGTAATCTCGTGAGTCAACCACCTCAGGGTTCTCATAACCAAACCTGGGGCACTCAGTTCCCGCTTGGCTACCAGGGCAATACTATTATCCCCATATGATATGGTGTTCATCCCACAAACGGCCTTCAAGGGTCAAGCATTGGCCGATTTTTTGGCAGCCCTCCCGGGGTCAGAAATCTCAAAGCTCTATGAAGAGATTCCAGACGATGTAGTGGACGCCAACGTCACTTCACACGAAGTTGTCTGGCGAATGTACTTTGACGGTGCTTCAAGATCAGGGCCCAAAGGCGACATCATCGCTGGGGTCGGGATAGTATTGATCTTCCTATACGGCCTCGTCATCAATCGTGCATACTCCCTCACGGAGCCATGCTCCAATAATGTAGCAGAGTATAATGCCCTAATTATCGGATTCCAACTCGCCATGCAAGTCAAAATAGAGTACCTGGAGGACTACGGCTATTCTCAGCTAATGATCAATCAGATTTGGGGAGTATATGAAGTCCAAAATTGTCATGACCCACACCTGATGTAGGGATGCAAGTCGGAAAAAAATGCCCAGCCTACGCCACAGAATCAGTGGTAGAATATTGTCTGGGTAATCTATCTAGCAATATAATGAACCACCAATAATAACAATATACTCGATCACAGATCTAAGATGGAAATAAGCACGAATATGATAAAGAATAAAATAGTCACAAAAACTCATGTGTCCAAAATAATACATCAATGAGTCTGAAAGAATACTAACAAAGTAAGTTGAAGACAAATCCAGTACAAGAATACTAAGAAGCTACAAGTCCTGGGTCATCTGTCTAAGTTGGGATAAGTCTCTCCTGAGCCAGGGTCTCTGACTCTAAACCCACAACATCCTGAGGTCTATAGTGTTTAGGGTACTACTCCTCAGTGTCATCTGGGAATAATATATGCAGTCAGAAAAGGAGTATAGTACATCTCTAACAGCAGTTCTAATCAATGATAAAAACTATGTAACAGTAAATAGATGTGAATATATAAGATGCACAATAGATACAAGAGATATACAATAAGAAAATACTAAAAAAAATACAATAATGAACAATATGACAATAAACAAGAATACTAATGACTAAGTGTGTGAGTACTAACTTAACATGTGATTGGCTTGGGAACTTGCACAAGAGTATAATGGCTTGGTTGATCATACGTGCGGTGTATGATCAACACTCACAAGGAAAAAGACATACACAAGGAGGGTATAATCATATATCTACACTAAAATACTCCCCACCCCTAACTGGTATAGTAGATCCAACCACGGTACGCTATGGCACTAGATTCTCCAAGAAGATAGCTAGTCTTCCTGAGAATCAGTATCTGTATATGTACAAGATAATCAATAAAACAAGGCTTGCACAAGATATACCATATACCGAGGAATAACATCTCATGACGAGATCCGGATATACTAATCCATGTAACAATCGTATCAAGAATACAAGGATATCTATACTAAATACAATAAACATAGAGGATATCGTAAATAAGGAACTATCAGAGAATATACTCCCCTGAAGTCCAATGAATAGTCTCACAAATGTCTGATATGGTACCTCGAAGACCTAGATATGGAATATAACATCAATACAAGGTTTCGAAAAAAAATAAGTTGAACTAGTCAACTTCTAGGTCAACAAGTCATTTCTAAGTCAAAAGTCAAACTAGGTCAACTCTAAGTCAAACCGGTCAAACTTGGTCAAGCTATGGTCAACTATGTCAAACTATGTCAAATTACCTATTTCTAGGTTGTATGAGTCTATCTCAAAGATATTGGATTCAAACACTAAGAGTCTAGGTCATACCAACTATACCTTAGGATACTAGGATACCATATCTCAGGATAGGTAAAAAGGAGATATAAAATATCACACATACATATATCAAACAATATTAAATATATAAATCTTAATTATCAAAAGTTATGTGGACACCTTGATTTTGAACCAACTTGGCATCGCACAACTAAACCTCAATCTTGATACCCAAACCCAATACCGTGGATATCCCCAAAACCTTGGTACTTACCTTGGTTTCACAAGGTAAATGCCACAACTTTATATATATATATATACTAACTACCCATAATAACTATATGCTAACAACTAAACATTATAAATATAGTATACTAAAACATAATTAAAAATTTGGATTATATATACATATATACTAATACCATATATATAAATATATATATATATATATAATTAAAATACATAATATCTATATAAACCACAGATCTGTCGCTAAAGACCCTTGTAGTTCGTCGTTGAAAGCACGGATACGTTATTGATACCGTTGCTTTTACTGCTGCTATCGCGACAGTTTTCTGCTGCTGTCGCTGTTGCTAAGCTGTTGTTATCGCTGTTGTTATCGCTGTTGCTGAACTGCTGTTGCTATTGCTGTTGTGGCTGCTATTGCGATTGCTGCTGCTGTCGTAAATGTTGTTGCGGCTGCTATTACTAAATTCGTTGTTGTTGCTGCTGCTATGTTGCTACTGCTACTGTTATTGTGACACTGAACTGTCACTATAGCTGCTGTACTCTTTCTCATTCTCTTATATATATAACACAAAATATATATACTAATATATATAACTACAACTATATAAATATATGTACATACATACACCTCCTCATACATATATATGTACACTAAATACATATAACATAACATACACACACACACACACACACACATATATATATATATATATATATATATATATATATATATATATATATATATATATAAATATATGTACATACATACATATAACATTCACATATATAGTAACATATATATATATATATATATATATATATATATATATATATATATATATATATATATATATATATAACAATAATATGTATATACATACATATAATTACATATCATAATGACCAAGAATAATTTAGGAATAGATCTAGAAATAAATTGCACAAACACATGGAGCGTATCACACACGTACCCCACTAGATTTAGGATACATTTGCGACACGAGTCCACCACACATCCAAAAGTACCCTGAAGGACACGAACAAGTCTAATATATTATTTATAAACAATATAAAGAGTCAAACACAAATTTACGTGTCCGTGTTAAAATATGACATGCACAAAGTCCCGTGTCAGAGGGAAAAACCCCCAAATCAACACGTATCACCAATTTGTTGGGATATGACCTACACATACCCAATTATGGATATGACACTATCCCTAAATACACAAGCACATGCCAAATTGATCTATAGGACCAATTGACACACACAACAAGTGTCAATCTCGGAATTCCCCCAAAATTGACACAAAAAGTACCATAACTTTCTCAATAGGCCTACTATGAACATAAAACCAAATATTATGGGTAGCCTATGCATATGGGTTGATTTCTCATGGTTAAATCTTAGATTTAAAACCTAAATTAAGGAAAAAAAATTAAATTGTACCTATTGGGAGATGGATTCCCAATGTAACCTCTAAATGTGATAAAATTGGCCTCCAACTTGTAGATCCTTGCTCCTCTTTGTAGTACTTTCTCCTTCTAGATCCTTGCTCTACTAGCCTCCAATGGTAATTTGAGAAGGAATTAGGATAAAATTTTGGTAGAAAAATGATGTGGAATGAAGGAATTTGATTGAGGGAAATTCTAGATCTAGTTTTCAAATGAAAAGAGGAGAGAGAAACTTTCTCCCTCTTTTTATATAGGATGGCCCCCTCTACCCCTTCCTCAAGCTACTATGCAATGTCCATTATACCCCTTGGGGCCTCTCATGAAGAAATAATTAAGGAGGGAAGCTTCTAGTCTAATAGTTTAATTAAATTAATCAATCTCCTAATCAATAGACTTTCTAATGGGCTCAATTCTAACAATTAATACATGTTGGTCCATTAGTCTAAACTAAACTAGTTAGGTCCACTAACACAAGTCCAAAATAAATAAATAACATCTAACAATAATTAAATAATACAACAAATAATTATTTAATATGCACAATATTTAACTAATTATAAAATTACTAAAATATCATTTCCTAGAAAATATGGTAGTGACAAAAATGAAGACTTGATCCGCTACCACCAAGATGCACTTAGTATTATCGCAACCTTCGAGATATTCTCTATTGAGCATGTCCCTCGGTTGTAAAACATCGAGGCTGACACCTTAGTTCAATCTCGTTGCTTCCTGGGCGGTACCAAATAACACCCATCAGCTAATCAATGTGATCGGCCAAGAGCTGGTCTGTCCCAAGAACAACCTATACATATGCCTCAGCTATACAGCGGAGGTCGACACCGATACTCAGGATTGGAAGCTTCCATTCATTGACTATGCAGTCTACAAAATTCTCCCTGAGAACCCGAAGGGGGCCACTTCAATCAGGAGACGCTCTCTTTGTTTCTATTATGATACGGAGACTGAAATATTATACCGTCGATCCTATGATGGCCTTCTTCTATGATGCTTATCGAATGTAGAGCCAAAAGAAGCCCTCCGCGAAGCTCACGATGATGTCTGTGGGGCACATCAACCCGGTCCGAAGCTACAAGATTGTCTTCGAAGAATGGGCTACGATTGGCCTACGATGGTAGCAGATGTTAATGATTATGCCAAGAAGTGCCAAGCATGCCTAGTCCGCGCATACTTCATCCACCAGCCATCTGAATTACTATACCAAACACTAGCATGTTGGTCGTTTGAGGCATGGGGAATGAATATCATCGGGCCAATCAGTCCACCTTCATCGAAAGGACATTGGTTCATCTTGGCGATTACCGACTACTTCACCAAGTAGGCAAAAATTATCACGAACCAATTTTGTAGAATCGTTTGAGGCGTCCCCCGAATTGTGACCGTTGTGCAGGCCTGGGGTTGCGCCCGCACAAGGCTTTAATGATTTGCATAGCAAGCACATATTCAGAGTACGCAGATAAATTGAATCACAGATAGAAACATGGAAAAGTTCTCTTTATTGATAATGAACATCTATTACAAACTCTTGACGAGTCAGCTAATATGTCGTGCGGGCTTACAAAAGAGTTGACCCAAAATGAGATAGCAGTCCTGTACATTATATCCCTTTACTAAACTTTAAAAGATATATACCTCCAGGCAGGAGGACAGCTTTTCCACGGAGCTGCATTTGTGTATAAAGAGTTGCAGGCTCCTGTCTTCAAAATGCTTCAAGGGGGCGCGGTCAGGATGCGCCAACAGCTGGACTGGATCGGGAAGACGACTTCGGATCCTTGCTCGGTTCGCCTTGGTACGGAGAACCTGTTTCAACGAGGGTCAGCATGTCGAAACATACTGGTGAAGGCGAGCTAACCGAACTATACCAATCAATACATTGTTTTAATGAAGCAAGCATATTTGTGGGTTTCTATCTTGCCTTAGTTCATTTACAAGTAAGCAGCATATAGAATTTATTGAAATAAATGTGCCACCGTTCGGTGGATTTTACCTGACCATCTGAATCACCTGCATAATACTTACCATGCCTTCCCTGCCACGAAAACACAAGTTAGTTTACAACAGGTTTAAATATACACGTTGGGATCACTGGCTAGAAGCCATTATGGACCGTTTAGTCTTGAACGAGGATGGAATGCAGCAAAGATTCGTTAGTGGCTGCAGACTATCCTTATCCAGATGCGTGAGACTATCGTGAAGTTCCGCCCGGACCGGATCAGTGCCAGTGCCCCAGCAACCGTCCGCAGGAACCCGTTACCTTGTGCACAAGTTGTCCGTGATCAATCGTTCGTGATACGTTAACGTTGATGCAGTTGAGGCAACATGAACATGAGATAAGCAACATTGCATGATTCACTTTTGCATAGCCTCCCTAACAGTTTATTTCATAACAACTGTATTCCATACTTAGCACAATTTATGGAAGAAGATGCATTATAGCAAAACTTGAAGCATGTAAAGAACATCCATATGAATAAGCATGCAGTTTAGTAACCGTTCCCAAGTTGAATGACAAGCAATATTATCCAAGTCTATTTCCATTTTTATCTTGGTATCTTTTATTATTACTTGGTATCGTTTGATCGGGGCAACAAGAATGCAAGAGTTTTTTATGTGAAGACTTGGAAGCAGGGCTAGCAAATCGGGTTGGTAGCCACTCACTTAGATTATTGGAAGGGAGAAGGAAAGAGGCGCTTCACGACTCCGCTCGCAAGCCGCCTACTGCTCGTTCACCTGCATTACGAACAGCTCGATCAATACCTCTTCCACTTTTCCAATCTCGGAATTGAAGTGAAGTTCAATGAACAAAAATAATGAAAACCATCGAAACCGTTTAAGGAAAACAAGTAAATCCCAAAACCAACTCAAAGCACGAAAGCAACAAGCGACATAGAAAACCGAGAAAATAAAAGATAGCAACGGAGATGTCCCTCCTGACTCTGCCGCTAAGTCGATCCCGGGGGGCACGGTCCACTGAATATGGGAATCGATTCTGAAGAAACAAATCCATAACGAGGACGAGTTCTTAATTCAATCTATCCCGATCGAACGATACCGTCTTGTGTTTCTTAGCCGCGCTCTCCACATCGGAAGAACGGGGCACTACATCCTACCCAACCAATTGGAAGTTTCGTCCCAAAACTTAGGAATAGTGCTTACCGTTAGGGAACGTGATATTGAGCAGAATAATTTGGACAATCTCGAATCCTATGGTTTGAATCACCACAAATGAGACATTGCCCGAGTTTCTTGCGGCACTTATCGGCCGTGTGCCCTTGTTTCTTACAATAAGAACATGGTTGCCCTGGGTTTCCTCTCCATGGTTAGGGCACTTTGCTGCGGTGTTTCCTCTATCGTTGCCTTGGCGTTTGTGATTGTAGTTATGCACAGCGCCGGTGGAAACGTGAGGATACTGCGGTTCAAGTGATAAGGCGTGATTCATGACTTTACGTATTGTCCTGTACTGATTATTGACCACATGCGCATGGATGGCAAGGCACAAACCGCCTTCAAACCTTCTAGCTCGACTCGCTGCATCAGGTAAATAGGCCCTAGCGAATTTGGAGAGTCGGTTAAATTCGGCGGAGTATTGCTTAACTGTCATACTGCCCTGCCTCAGCTGCACGAACTCGTTTCCCATTCGACGTTGTACTGGAGGGGGTATAAACTCCTCTTCAAATGCGGCACGAAAGGTCGTCCACGAGATTGCCTCCTCTCTGTGATCAAATTGGAGAGATCATCGATGCACGTTCCACCAATCGTGTGCGTTGAGGCGGAGCTGTAGTTGGGTGCAGGCGACGCACTTCTCTTCGGGAACCTCTAGCAGAGCGAAGTGATCTTCAAGTTCGGCCAGCCAATCTAGGGCCACGATGGGTTCCTCAGTCCCGTTGAATGGGGTGTTGCAAACTTTCTTGAAGTGGCCAAAGTCGAAGGCAGTCACGTCCCTCGGCCTTGGAATTTGTGGCGTCTCTACTTCAAGCACGGGCTGTTCCACCGGAGTCGTTGTTGTTGCGGCAGAATGGTTGGAAGCCAAAGTCTGAACGATTTGTTGTAGGATATCTACCTGCTTCTGTTGGACTGAGAATCGGGTCTCTAGATTGGTTTCGAACTTGGCTTGGCGAGCATCGTCTCGTTGTCATTGTGCTTCTAACATTTGCATCACCCGCTCTAGCGGGTCAACTTGAGACATGCCTCGCTGGCTCTGAGAGCTTCCCGAAGTACCCGAACTACTTTTTTGTGTTTCGTTCGGTGGTTGCACTGTAGATTGCGCTGGTGCCATTCCTTCAAAAGAAGGTAAATTATATTAGAATCATAATATATTATGGACTTATTGCATGAACGTATCTCATTTTGGCCTAGCGAGTTCAAGAGTTCGCACAGGAATTTGATCGTTAAAGGAACTTTTCCAGTGCGAGAGTCTAAGGAACTTGAATCTGTGCTCTGATACCACTATATCACGACCCGATTTCGTAGAATCATTTGAGACGTCCCCCGAATCGTGACCGTCGTGCGGGCCTGGGGTTGCGCCCGCACAAGGCTTTAATGATTTGCATAGCAAGCACATATTCAGAGTACGCAGATAAATTAAAACACAGATAGAAACATGGAAAAGTTCTCTTTATTGATAATGAACATCTATTACAAACTCTTGAACGAGTCAGTTAATATGCCGCGCGGGCTTACAAAAAAGTTGACTCAAAATGAGATACCAGTCCTGTACATTATATCCCTTTACTAAACTTCAAAAGATATAGACCTCCAGGCTGGAGGATAGCTTTGCCACGGAGCTACATTTGTGTATGAAGAGTTGCAGGCTACTGTCTTCAAAATGCTTCAAGGGGGCGCGGTCAGGATGCGCCAACAGCTGGACTGGATCGGGAAGACGACTTTGGCTCCTCGCTCGGTTCGCCTTGGTACGGAGAACCTGTTTCAACGAGGGTCAGCATGTCGAAACATAATGGTAAAGGCGAGCTAATAGAACTATACCAATCAACACATTATTTTAATGAAGCATGCATATTTGTGGGTTTCTATCTTGCCTTAGTTCATTTATAAGTAAACAACATATAGAATTTACTGAAATGAACGTGCCACCGTTCGGTGGATTTTACCTGACCGTCTGAATCACCTGCACAATACTTACCATGCCTTCCCTGCTACGAAAACACAAGTTAGTTTGCAACAGGTTTAAATATACACGTTAAGATCACTGGCTAGAAGCCATTATGGACCGTTTAGTCTTGAACGAGGATGGAATGCAGCAAAGATTCGTTAGTGGCTGCAGACTATCCTTGTCCAGATGCGTGAGACTATCGTAAAGTTCCACCCGGACCGGATCTGCGCCAGTACCCCAGCAACCGTCCGCAGGAACCCATTACCTTATGCACAAGTTGTCCGTGATCAATCGTTCGTGATACGTTAACGTTGATGCAGTTGAGGCAACATGAACATGAGATAAGCAATATTGCATGATTCGTTTTTGCATAGCCTCCCTGACAGTTTATTTCATAACAAGTGTATTCCATACTTAGCACAATTTATGGAAGAAGATGCATTATAGCAAAACTTGAAGCATGTAAAGAACATTCATATGAACAAGCATGCAGTTTAGTAACCTTTCCCAAGTTGAATGACAAGCAATATTATCCAAGTCTATTTCCATTTTTATCTTGGTATCTTTTATTATTACTTGGTATCGTTTGATCGGGGCAACAAGAATGCAAGAGTTTTTGATGTGAAGACTTGGAAGCAGGGCTAGCTAATCGGGTTAGCCACTCACTTAGATTATTGGAAGGGAGAAGGAAAGAGGCGCTTCACGACTCCGCTCGCAAGCCGCCTACTGCTCGTTCACCTGCATTACGAACAGCTCGATCAATACCTCTTCCACTTTTCCAATCTCGGAATTGAAGTGCAGTTCAATGAACGAAAACAATGAAAACCATCGAAACAGTTCAAGGAAAACAAGCAAATCCCAAAACCAACTCAAAGCACGAAAGCAACAAGTGACATCAAAAACTGAGAAAATAAAAGATAGCAGCAGAGAGGTCCCTCCTAACTCTGTCGCTAAGTCCATCCGGGGGTACGGTCCACTGAATATGGGAATCGATTCCGAAAAAACAAATCTATAACGAGGACGAGTTCTTAATTCAATCTATCCCGATCGAACGATACCGTCTTGTATTTCTTAGCCGCGCTCTCCGCACCGGAAGAACGGGGCGCTACAAAAATTGTCCTGCTCGCTGAAGTCAAAATATCAAACGTGATTAACTTCGTCAAGCATCACGTCATATACCGCTTTGGCCTGCCACAAAGGATCGTCCAAGACAATGGTCCATAATTTATAAGCCATGAGTTCTGCCAATTTTATGATAAAAATAGAATTTAGAATATAGCGTTGACTGCCTACAACCCAGTAGCAAATGGTCTAGCGAAATCTTTTAATAATACCATCATCAATCTCCACAAGAAATTTGTGTCCTCTAACAAATGCGACTGGAACAAGAAGCTGGATGAATGTCCCTGGGCCTACCGTACAACAGTCCGGACACCCACTAGCAATACGCCTTTCTCTCTGGTGTACGAAAGCGAAGAGGTCCTTCCCCCTCGAGATCTAGATTCTTTCACTCCGAGTAGCTCTCTCCAACCGGCTAACCACGAACGACAACTACCATCGACGGTTACAGGAGTTGGAAGCACTTAACGATATACGCCTCTTAGCTCAATAATGCATAGAGATTTATCAAGCGTGCCTCTTTGGAGCCTTCAACAAACGGGTAAAATAGAGAATATTCCAAGTGGGTGACCTCGTCTTAACAGTAAGAAGACTGATGGTTATGACTCATAAGACGGCCGACAAATTCTAACCTAAATGGGAGGGCCCGTTCATTGTAGAAATCGTATTTTTCAACAGCGCATACTGGCTAATGAAACCCAATGGAGACTTGGTAATGATGCCTATCAATGGCAAGTCCCTAAAAAAGTAGTTTGTCTAAACTAGAATTGTACTCCCCTCATCCCCAACAGGACAACTTAGATGGACAAATCAACTTTGTGTTCTTCATCCACAACAACTTTCTATGAGCAACATTCTCCCCATAATTATAAATTCTCATAAAATCCATTATTTGTATGCTGGAGCACTGGATAAGCAGTGGATGATGGGTCCCCAAAGTCTCTCTAGTGGTGCAGTCCTCAGGTCCACTCGCACACTCTCGCAGTGACCACTCAAAAACCAATCTCGTTAGACGCTAGCCACGTCCATATTACCTCTGAGCTATCGTCCCATCAATCTCCCTAACAGTGCAATCCTTAGGTCTATCTTCATGTTTAGATAAACCACACTCAATAAATCACTCCTCAGTAAGTTTTTTGGACATTGGTTCATGTCCATATTACCTCTAAACTACTGTCCTAAACACTTTTTCCTTACTGAGTTTGTGATCTCCAAATTACCTCTGAGCAAATCGTCCAGGTTTTGGTTATCTATCATCACGTCCATATTACCTCTGATGTCGGTTGTTATCCCCGCTTATCACCCGTACTCACCAAGGTACACCAGCGGTGTTAAGTCTAAAAAAACTGCCACGTTCATATTACCTTTGGCAA
This sequence comes from Iris macrosiphon, assembly GCA_036927795.1. NCBI lineage: Eukaryota > Viridiplantae > Streptophyta > Magnoliopsida > Asparagales > Iridaceae > Iris > Iris macrosiphon. The sequence continues at coordinate 144,032,499 of JAYESA010000010.1, forward strand.
GACTTGTCTCAAACCTATTACTTGCACTAACATGCCCTAAAAAGTAATGGGTCCACAAAATCGATCATATCCATATTATCTCTGATAGGGTTTGTTTTGAATCTATTACTTGCATCCCAAGTGCACAAAAGGGTAATAGGTCCACCAAAGATCCTCTAGCGAGAATTCCTTAATATCCACCAAACCTATCACGTTTGTATTTTCTCTGATAGGGTTTGTTTCGAATATATTACTTGCACCCCAAGTACACAAAAGGGTAATAGGACCAATAAAATATCCTAGTGGGATGTCCACACTAACTACAAATATTATGATACGACTGTCTTACTGCTAGTACAAGCACCCCAAATATCACAACATACAAATTCTAAAAAAGGTGAGACTTTATTGTTTAATATTCAAGATTATGAGTACATATGATGGAAATCCATTACATTCAAGGATTTTTTTTATTAGTATTCAAGGTCATGAGTACATATTATGGAAATATATTTTAAGGGTTTCTATGAGTATCCTCTAATGGTATGTCATCCTACGGTCCATAGTATGTGGGACACTGGTCTACGAGTCAATCATCTAAAAAATATATTCAGTCAGGATTGGAGCGAAGTACATACCTCTTAAAGCAGTTTTAAATACATAATCGAGCATTATCATATATAACAGATAATAGGAAAGAATACAAGATAACTAAACATCAGAATAAAATGAACTAGAGTGAACAGGTAATATACTAGAATAAAGAACATACAATAGAATAACTGCAATATAATAGAAATAAATAAAATCTAGCTATGTGCCATGGAATACAAGTTCATTATGTGATCGGTTGGGTTGAACACGAATACAATATGGTAACTCGATTACACGTGATGGTAAGGAAGAAGAGGGAACAAGCAAAGCACACTTGAAGAGCGCAGAACAATAGAGAGTTATATGCTGCATTTGGGAAGGATGAATCGCTCCCAAAAAAGAATCTATTGATTCTTTCCCATTTTGATGGATCGTAGGTGCGATGATTTACTTCACGGGTGAGGTCTTTGGTTCAAGTCCAGGATGGCCAAGTTGCGCCAGGGAAAAAAAATAATAGAAGAAGCATCTGACTATTTCATGCATACTCCACCTGGCTCGGGGGGATATAGGTCAGTTGGTAGAGCTCCGCTCTTGCAATTGGGTCGTACCATTATGGGTTGGATGTCTAATTGTCCAGGCGATATGTACACGAATACACTAGGGCTTGATCACATAACCAACTTCCATTCCCCCATCCCTAACCAATACCAATGGATCCAATCACAACACATTACGAACACGAATATGGGAATACTGAACACGAGCAGTGTGTGTACACGAATATGAGCACACTGAACACGAGCAATGTATGAACACGAAGTACACTAAATCAATATCCGATACATACGATAAAATATATGTGAAAGAGTATCCGCTGAATACGGTAAGGGATAACATCTCTTGACAGAATCCATATAGTACTAGCCCATGAAACCACTGTGTCAGAATCAAGTATACAGTTCTAGAACATGAGATTTATATACTATTATGAAATAAAAATTAATAGAGAAATATACTCGCCTCTGGTCCTGAGCAAGGTGTGTCTCTCGATGCCTAAGCTGGTGTCACACAGTTCTAGAACATGAGATATATACACTGTTGATGTATCCACTTTGAATGGCAGAAAGTGCGCTGATTTGGTCAACCTGTCTACGATGACCCAAATCGTATCTTTACCTCCTAAAGAACGCAAAATCCCCGATACAAAATTTATCGTCACATGCTCCCACTTCCACTCTGGAATGGGTAAAGGCTGAAGCAATCCACCTGGCCTTTGTCGCTCTGCCTTTACCTGCTGGTATACCAAGCATCTAGATACGAAGCTAGCTACCTCCCACTTTATACCATACTACCAAACATGCTCTCTCATATCCCTATACATCTTGTTGGCACCTGAATGCATAGAGTACTGAGATCGATGCACCTCCTGAAGAACCTCCTAGCGTAATGATCCACTTGGCACACACAATCTGCTACCGTACCACAATGGTCCATCATCTTCAATACTGAAGTCCTCTGCCAATCTCATCCAGACCTGTGCTCTGATGCTCCTCAGAGACTCATCCTCGAGCTGTGTGGCTCTTACCCGGTCCATCAACTCTGACTTTACCTGAAGTCCCCATATCTGTGTCGCAACTCCAGGAACTAATACCTCAATACCCAAGATATCAAGATCGGCCAATAAATATCTGTCCCTCATCAAATACATAGCCACTGGATACCTGCTCAAGGCATCCACAACTACGTTAGCCTTCCCTGGATGGTACTACACAACAATGTCGAAGTCCTTCATCAACTCCAACCACCGTCCTGTCTCAGTTGAGCTCTTTTTGTGTAAACAAATACTTTAAGCTCTTGTGGTCTGTAAAGATCTCTACTCGCACTCCATATAAGTAGTACTTCCACAGTTTAAGAGAAAAAATAACTGCTGCTAACTCCAAGTCATAGGTAGGGTAATTCTTCTCATGCGAGCATAATTTCTTGGAAGCATAGGCAATCACCTTCCCATTCTGCTGCAACATACAACCCAAACCCTTACCTGATCCATCACTATATATAGAAAATCTACTACTAGAATAAGCGGGATGTTTTTAGCGACTCCATGTAAAAATGCCGTTAATTTAGCGACTCCATGTGAAAACGTCGCTAGACGTCGCTAATTGGCGATATTTGGCGACGTTTAGCAACTTTTATTCAGTTTTTAAAAGATTAGTCGCTATAAGTTCAATTTAGGTCGCTAAACGTCGCTAATATATTTTATTTAGCGACATTTTTTAGCGACGTATATATTTTGGACATTTAGCGACGTCAATAGCGACGTTTAAGACGTCGCTAAATTAGCGACTTCGTTATTGGCGTCACTAAAACGTCGCTAAATTTTTTACTTAGGGATGATTCCCCCCCCCCCCCATTTCCTTCGATCTCTCCCTCTCCCTCTCCCTCTCCCTCTCCCTCTCCCAAATTTCAAACTCGCTCAGGCTCTTTCCTCCCTCCGGCGAACCCTCCTCCCTCCGGCGACCCCCCTCGGCCGCGTCCTCCCTCTCCGGCTCCCCTCCTCCCTCCGGCGCCCCCTCCTCTCTCCCGGAGACCCCCCTCCAGCCGCGTCCTCCCCCCTCCTCCTCCTCCTTCTCCTCCTCCTCTAGGTAAACCCTAACTCTCTCTCTCTCTCTCTCTCTCTCTCTCACAGGACACACATGTGACTCTAATACAGACATAACACACACACACACAGACACGGCACACACACACACACACTGACACAGACACTGATCAGGACCTAGGGTTAGGGTTAGGGTTAGGTTTTTTTGACCTGGGTCCTTGTGTTAACAGTGCGAAGATGGTGTATACTGGATCTTATGAGGAGTGTGCAAGAGTGAACACTGCTCTATGACAGTGTGTCCTTGTGTTAACAGTGCGTATGTGTTCTTGAGTAAGGTGTGTAGTATTGTGATTAAATTGTAGATGTGAACTGTGTTAGATGAGTGTCATGGTGTATCATAGACACCCATGTGTCTGCAGCAAAGGGGATTCCAGTACAGTGTGTATCAGAGATTGGGTAGTTCTCTGTGTGTGTGCATAACTTAAACACGGTAACCCACAGTTTCCTGTGTACATATTGGTATTCCAGTATGGTGTGTGGTCTGGATTTGTGCAACTGCTCAAAGCAGTAAGTGCAGTAGTGCCCTGTAGTATGTGCAAGACTAAAACTACAACAGTGGCATTTAAAATTGTGCAACCTGGCACATTGCTTCTGTGTTGAGGAACAACATTCCCTGCATGTGTGTATGTCTCTAAAGAGCCTGTGTAGTGCAAGAATCCCATGTGTGCATCAGTACAGTAGAAGTCAGCAACAGTATCAAGGATTAACCACAGAACAGGGGTATCAGTATGTGTATGCACCTGCTATTTTAGTATAGAATTGTAGGAATTAAAGTATTATGGGTTTGAACTTAAGAAATGTGTTCAATATTAGCATATGAGAGGGTGTATAATATGTGCATTGATATGTGCCTGTCTAGTGTATGTAGGTAGTGATGTGTATCATGTGATAGTATCAAGAGTGCCTGTGTTAGTGTGCAGACCTTGGGGGATCTGTGTTGTAAACTGGTAGTGAGATGAGTGTGTTGTGTTCAGATTTTGAGTACAGAAAATAGTATAGCAATCAATGGGCAACCGGTCAATACCCGACCCTTCTCTTATTGGAGAAGCTTGGATAATCGTGCTATAGATTTGGCAAGAAAGCAAGCAGTGAATATATTCACTCTGAGGAAAGAAAGCAGAAACTTGAATCACATCAAAAAGTGTTGCTTATCAAATTCGTTTTGACTTAAAAATTCATTATATTTTTTAATTTAATCCTACCATCTTATAATAAGCTTTAGCAATCCCAAACCAAGCCTAACAAAAAAGAAACCACAGCTTCTGTCCAGGCCTAGGCTAGAATTTGGGTTTGCTATAGTTACCAGGATCTAGCATGCTGATGTTCGACAAAATATTGTACCTACACTGGTGTGCACACACTCTGCATCGGATCTGACATGCTTCTTCTATGTGACTTCAAATATAGATTACCTAGCCAACTAATTGTCAGCTTCTTCTTTAGAGAATCACACTGTATGTAATAATTTATATGATACATACTGTCATTTTTGTAGAAGTATCTAGAAATGGATATGAATTACTATCTGCGTCATTGTTCATGGATGTACAACCGTCATCCTGATGACATGTGCGGTGTACGGGATAAATTTATTGAGGGTGTACAGCAGTTCCTGTAGTTCGCCAAGGCGTTCCCTCAGTACATGGACGGTACAAAAATTAAGTATCCGTGTGTGAGATGTCGATACAGAAAATATCATCCAGAAGTGGAAGTCACATATCATTTGTACTCGAAGGGCTTTACGCCAAATTACTATCAGTGGACCGCGCACGGAGAACTTGTATGTCTAGCATCTGAGTTGGAGCCCTATGTAGAGCCGTATATGGATTTCTACGACCACGATGCTTATGACGACGGGTTGGTGAACATGGTTTATGATGCGGCGGGGCCTAGTTTTAATCCGGATAATTATGATGCGGCGGGACCAAGTTTTAATCCGGACAATTATGATGTAGCTGAGGAGACACCGAATGCCGATGCTGCAAAGTTTATAGAGTTGCTGGAGAATGCAAGGACACCACTATATCCTGGTTATGAGGATCATTTACCATTGGAGGTGATTACAAGATTATTGAGCATCAAGTCCGATTTTAACATGTCGCAAGAATGCTATAATCGACTGATCGATTTGATTATAGAGATCTTGCCCGAGGGTGCAAAGTTGCCTAAAGACTTCTATCGATCTAAGAGGATGGTGAGATCGCTTTGGATAGGATACGAGAAAATTAATGCATGTCGCAACGGGTGCATGTTGTACTACAAAGACGACAAGGATGAAGATGCGTGCAGATTCTGTGGTGCTGATCGCTACAAGGCCACTGTTAGAGAAAAATTTGTCGGTGCAAGGAAGCCTACCGATTCGATGCACTACTTTCCTTTGACGTCGCGGTTGCAACGGTTGTTTATGGTTAAGGAGACTACAGAAAATATGAGTTGGCACAGGCGAAAGCAAATCGAAGGAGTATTGGATCATCCATCCGATGGAGAAGCATGGAAGCACTTTGATCGAGAGTATCCATATTTTGCCGAAGATTCGCGTAATGTCAGATTGGGGCTCTCCTCTGACGGTTTTACCCCATTCGGACTTTCGGACTCCCAATATTCGTGTTGGCCTGTGATCGTCACTCCGTACAATCTACTGCCTTGGATGTGCATGAAGACTCCGTATATGTTCCTAACCGTTATTATCCCGGGTCTAAATAATCCGAAGAGGAACATCGATGTGTATTTACAGCCTTTAATAGATGAGTTGAATCAGCTATGGGAAGTAGGTGCCAACACGTATGATGTTTCTAGAAAGCAGAATTTTCAGATAAGGGTAGCACTTATGTGGACCATCAACGACTTTTTGGCCTATGGAATGTTATCGGGATGGAGCACCCATGGTCGTCTCTCATGTCCATATTGCATGGATCGTACTAAGACTTTCTGTTTGAAACACGGAGGCAAACCGTGCTTCTTCGATTGTCATCGACAATTTCTGCCGAAGGATCATCCGTACCGAAGGAACCGGAATACTTTTCGTGCGGGAGTTGTGGAGAAGGCCAATCCACCCCCAAGGTGGCCCGGATATACGATATGGGAAGAGGTAAAAGATTTACCAAGTGCTATCAAAGAGCCTGCTAAGGGGTACAAGTATGATGGATTTGGTCGCACCCATAACTGGACGAAGAGGAGTATATTTTGGGATCTGCCATATTGGAGCACTAATCTGATCATACATAACCTTGATGTCATGCATATCGAGAAGAATGTGTTTGATAACATAATTAATATTGTAATGGAGATAAAGGGGAAGACGAAAGATAATCTGAAGGCCGGGTTGGACTTAGAAGAAATATGTAGACGTCCTGCATTACATTTGATAGAGGAGGGGAATGAAAAGTTAAAGCAACCTAAGTCAGTTTTCTCATAGAGAAAGAGGATAAAGGGAGACTTTGTAGGTGGATTCAGGGTCTAAAGTTTCCAAACGGTTACGTGTCGAACTTGAGAAGATGTGTCGACCTCAAGGAGAACAAACTGGCAGGTATGAAGAGCCACGATTGTCACGTATTCATGGAGTGGTTAATTCCGATTGCATTTCGAGAATTCTTACCGTAGGTCGTTTGGGATCCATTGACAGAGCTCAGCATATTCTTTAGAGATCTTTGTTGTACTAAGTTGCTCGTCGATCGTCTAAAAAAGTAAGAGAAGGACATTGCGGTAATACTATGTAAGATCGAGAAGGTGTTTCCTCCTGGATTCTTTGACTTTGTGGACCAATTCATCTTTCCTATGAGACACATGTTGGTAGTCTTGTCGGTTATCGGTGGATGTATCCCTTCGAGCGACATCTGAATCACCTAAAGAGAAAGGTAAAAAACAAGGCATGGGTTGAGGGCTCTATTTATGAAGCTTATGTTCTCGAGGAGATTACAAACTTTTGCTTGACGTATTTCAAATCGCATGTTGATACTAATAGAACGAAAGCTCCGAGAAACGACGACGCATATCAGGAATCTAATGATGCAATACTCAAAGTATTCAATGCATCCGGAAAGCCTTCGGGAAAAATAAAGAGATATTTGAATGACGACAAGCTAAGGGCTGCTTAGTTGTATATATTACTCAATTGCGACAAGGATAAAGTGGAGAAGCTAGAGGGGTAAGTAATTAATACGTCCACGTTTACATTATCTCAATGTAATAGTATAAGATACTATTATGCTACTAATCAGCAGTTGCTTTATTATTTTTTAGCACATATAATGATGAGTTAAGGTCGGTTAGACCCTACATAATAGACGAAGAACTAGAACAAGAAATAAGATACCATTTTCCTTCTTCGTTGAGCGCATATGTAAGATGCTTGGTAATTACTTTTTAATTCTGCACTTGCAAAATAAATAACTTACTATCGCTACTTTGGTATTTAGGTCGATCGTCTAATAACACCCGAGACTGAATCTATTAGAACTCTAGCCAAAGGACCAATTACTGCCGTTAAAATATGGCCAAGTTTCTATGTGAATGGGTTCAGGTTCAAGTCAACAAATGCTCCTATCAGAGACAGCTTTCTGGATATTGATTCCACAAAAAATAGTTGTTTGTGTATCAAATCTTCGAACTACAAAGACGTCGATCCAGACAATAATTTCTTTGGCATCTTACGAGAGATTGTGGAGTTGACATATAATTATGGCACAAAACCTGCTAATATCGTGCTATTCAAGTATGAATGGTTCGATCCGATTCAAGATCAAGGTTAGAAAATTGACAAGCATGGCCTTGTGGATATAAACTACAAGCGTAGATATTAATCATTTGTCCTATCAAGTCAGGCTCAGCTCGTGTACTTCACAACTTATCCTAGATGGGGGACAACGAGGTCGGATTGGTGGGCAGTATGCAAGACTAAAGCTAGAAATACTTTTGACATTGACGAAATAGCTTATCTGGAGGACGATCTATCTCTTGTAACAAATATTATAGATGTGGACTCAACAAAAGTTACTCATTACACGAGTAATAATATAGAAAATATAGAATTATCCGAAGAGGAAGACGAAGACGAAGTAGATGAAAGTGAAGACGAGGAGGAGGAAGAGGAAGAGGAGGACGAGGAAGTTGAACGAGATGAATTTTCTGAAGATGATTGAAAATAAAATATTTTGCCTGTAGAATGTAACTATATTTTAACTATATAATGTACTATTTTAACGAATATATGTATTATATTTTAACTGTAGAATGCTTTGAGATATGCATCATATTTTGACTGTAGAATGTACTATATATTTGTGTTTTTCTATATTCATCATATGTTGTTATCAGGTATGACAGGACGACGCGGAGGATTAGGCAGGTCCCGAGGTAGACAGAGTGCTCCTCCGGTACTGCCTACTGTTGGTTCCGGATCATTGTCGCCCAGTACTCCAGTATATCGATCACTCATATCTCCGACTGTTGGGACGAGTAGTTCTAGGCGTGATAGTACTCCCTCGTCCAGCGTTCCTCCTGCTGACGGAACCATGGGGACAGATGAGCATGTCGAGGAGGTCATGCCCATGTTGTCCCAGCATCAGCAATATCCTCCATGCGCACCTCCAGAGGAGACGAGGACAGAGATTTGGGCCGACGGTACAAAGTAAGTCAATTAGATAGTTTAGCATAATATATATCGTGTATTTCTTTATTCATCATATATTGACTTTTTTGATCAAAATAATTATCTCTGTATAGATATCGTCCATCGTCGATTCAGAGACGCCTGGGCCAATTTCTGAGGAACAACTACGGTAGCCCTTGGATCAACTACTCTGAGGCTAAGGAGGAGAGAAAGGCATTCTAGTTTGCGCACTTCCAGGTAAAAGTATATTAAATAAATTCTCTAATTTATACATATTATATAACTTATCCGTAATGCTCACTTACTAAATTATTTATTGTAGCAAACGTATTTCTATCCTCCGTACCGGGCCGAGTTGATCGAGCGACTCTTTCCTACCGTTGCCGCCAATCTTATCCGAGATGCTCTGGATGACCAGAAAGCTCGTGATCGTGCTGGAAAACTGATCCAAGGTTGGATCACGCCTGAGTAGTGGACTGCGATGAGGGCTAGATTCGATGATCCGAGCTACAAGGAAAGGTCTGAGAAGGCCAAGGCGGCTAGGTGGAATGCTACCAAGTGGTGTGGTGGCTCGATTCCGATGACGGAATATTTCCGTCGTTTGGTATATTTTTTCTTTTAAAATATATTATTTTAATATAAGTACCATAAAATGGTAGTAGGAAAAATGTTTAAGTTTAGTACTAAATAATATATTTTTAACAGGTACATAGGGGTGAGGATGCAAACATAGTGACCGTCTTCTTGGCCACCCATCGCAAGGACAGAAATCTCATTGATGAGAGGGCCTCGCAGACCTATGTAAGTATTACTTTACTTTGTATTAATTTTAATATAACTTAGGCAATTATCGAGTTTGCAAACCTTTCTAGGCCGAGTATCTTAGGCTGCGTGAGCGGGCAACTGCTAGTGCACCTATACCTGGAGAGGCTGGTACTTCCTAGTAGCCCGCTCCAGCTCCATCGGCGGACGACCTGTGGGTGACCGCAGTTGGTGGTCTCCAGAGGGGTACGTACTACGGTACGGGATCCTATGGCGCCCTGGTTGCGACGCAGTCATCTAGGGCCTCCCCAACAGCTGCACATTCCATAAAGCCCTCGCAGTCGTCGGCCAGAGTCCAAGAGGCCGTTGACCTTCAGATTGCGTCTCTCCGTGACGAGTTGCTGCGAAGGATAGAGGAGCATCCCCGATCCCAGCCGCAGGCTGACGATCCGACGCTCATCGTACGATTTGATATGCTCGACCGCAGCATCACGGAGCTCCAGGATTTGACAAATGATATTAGAATCTCGATAGACCGCAACATCATAGAGCTGCAAGCATCATAACTATCGATGGACGAGAGGCTGACGATGATGCAGGATTCAATGGTTCATAGCAGTCCGAGGCTGCTATCTACCATGGATTCTTACAACCAGCGACTCACAGACTTGGAGCGGGGACGGCCTTCTGGTGCATTTACATCGACACAGAGTCCACCGACGTCACTGCCTTCTCCATCGACATCGGTGTCGATTCCACGGGAGCAGTATGAGTTATTCTTATCCTTCATCCGCGCCGGTGGTCAGCCTCCTGCATATCAGCATAGTATAGCTAGTGGCTGGATATTTGTATTTTTTTATTATTTAGGATGAGATTGTATGGATATATATTTGTCGTATTCTTTACGATGAGATTTGCTGGATGCTTTCTTTTCTTCAAATTTTATTATATTATTTATATTAAATATGTTATTTTACCGGTGTTGAGTGTTCAACCCAAGGGGGTTGGCAAACCCAAAAATTCAATGGAGGGTTGCTCCAGGTCTATTTGTACTGATTGTGATTAATAAACTGCAGGAATAATATGTTGCTAATTTTAGTACTGAGTGTTCAACCCAAGGGGGTTTGGACACAATTCAGAATTCTTTTTTTATTTTTTCTGTAAAATTAGCGACGTTTTTAGCGACGTTTAGCGACATTTAGCGACGTGTATACAAGTTGCTAAATACGTCGCTAATTAGCGACGTTAATACACGTCGCTAATGACGTCGCTTTAACATCGCTATATAAGTCGCTCATTAGCGACGTTTAGCGACGTTAATTAACGTTGCTAATTAGTGACGCTGCATCGCTAAACGTCGCTAATTTTAGCGACACATTTAAGTCGCTAAAAAATGTCGGCATAGCGACGTTTAGCAACATTTTTTCTTTTAGCGACTTGCTTTTTTCTGACTTCTTTGAAATGTCGCTAATTACGTCGCTAAATGTGATTAGCGACATTTTTTCGTCATTTAGCTACATTTTTAAACGTCGCTAATTTGACTTTTTCTGGTAGTGATCCTCCTGTCCCTGATGATAATGTCAATATTGGAGCTGTATTCAACCTCTTCTTTAGCTCCTCAAAAACAGACTGACAATCCTCAGTCCAGACAAATTCCACGTCCTTCCTGGTTAGTCTAGTCATCGGCTCCGCAATCCTGGAAAAATCCTGAACAAATCTCCGATAATAGCCTGTCAATCCAATAAAACTCCTAATCTTCTCTACTGAACTTGGGGTAGACCATGACTCAACTGCTGAAATCTTCTTCGGGTCTACTGAGATCCCGTCTCTTGTAATCACATGTCCAAGAAATTCAACCTTATCAAGGAAGAACTCACTCTTCAAAAGGTTGCCATATAGCTTCTCCTTCCTGAGTGTTTCCAGAACTATCCTCAGGTGCTTCTCATGCTCTTCCGGGGTCTTCGAATAAATCTATATATCATCAATGAATACTACCACAAATTGATCCAAGTACACCTTATTCATTAGGTTTATAAATATCGTCGGGGCATTGGTCAACCCAGACGATATCACCAAGAACTCAAATTTCCTATATCAAGTCCTGAAAGCTGTCTTCGGAATATCTTCCTTCTTTACTTTCACCTGGTGGTACCCCGACCTCAAGTCTATCTTTGAGAATACCTTCGCTCTGCTCAACTGATCAAATAAATTATCAATCTGTGACAACAGGTATTTGTTCTTTATAGTGATGTTGTTGAGTACCCTGTAGTCAATACACATGCGTACCGACACATCCTTCTTCAGTCCAAATAATACCGGAGCACCCCATGGTGATGAACTAGAGCAGATGGAGTCTTTGTCCTGCATCTCATATACCTGCTTCTTCAACTCTGCTAGTTCGTTGTTGTTCACCCTATAGATGTATTGTGATATTGGCTCTGCTCCTGGCACTAAGTATATAGAGAACTCCACATCTCTGTCTGGTGGTATTCCCGGCAACTCCTCTAAAAAGATGTCCATATACTCAGCAATCAATGGATGTGGAAGCTCCTGCTCTTCTACCAAAGCTCCACAAAATTCTTCCTCGCTCTGCTCTGCTGCTCCTCTGACGAACTCAAACGCTGGCTCTCCTGGCATATGAAACAAAACTCTGCATCCACGATAATCGATACTAGCATGGTGCCTACTCAACCAATCCATCCCAAGTACTATATCATAGCTCGGAAGTAACATTACGAGTAGACACACGCTCAACTCTCGGCCTCCCAAAGAAACTCTTCGGTCCTTACAAACATCACTAACCAGGATAATGTCACCCCCGGTCGTGATCTTGCAAGTTCTCGCCAACGGTTTAGTCTTAAGGTGATATTTCAGAGCAAAAGATACATATATGAAACTATGTGAAACACCAAAATCAAATAAAGCATGAACTGAAAAAGAATCAAGATAGACTGAACCTGAGATAACATCACCGACTGGCTCCTACTCCTCGACGATCAAGACGAAAGCTCGCCCCTGTCACTAGGCACCTCTCTACTGCTGCTGGTGCTGAGCGAACTGATATTGTTGTTATGGTAGAGGAGGTCATCTCTGTTGTCCCGCTGGTGTCTCGCGGGTGCTCTCTCTGCCTGAGATCTGCCCTGAGCTGGACGAGCTGGAGCTTTAGGACAAGTCTTCAACTGATGGTCTCCTGATCCGCAAAATAAGCACTGGCCCAATCTCATCCTGCATGCATCACATCCATTTCCCTACTTCTTACAAAATTGGCAAGGAATAGATGGCCTTTGGATCTGGAGCATCTATTGTACTGGCACTCTAGCTAGTCCATGATACTGCTGCCTTGGTTGCTGGAAATGCCTCTAGTGCTGCTATTGAAAATGAGGCCACTTTATTGAACCCCTGTTGGTACTGGATCCTCCTGTGTCCCTTGGCCTTTTGGAACCAAGCTCTAGATCATCCTCTGCCCACTGTGCCTGCCTCAGAATCTCTTCAAAAGTAGTGGTGGGGTCTCCAATCGAATGTGATTTGATATCCCTATTCAGGGACCTTCCTGAACTTCCTATCTCTTCCTCTGGGGTTTTGCCCCTCTACAAAGTGGCCTAATCTGTAATACTCTACCGTATACTCATATACCGACATACCTTCCTGATTAAGGTACTAAAACTGGCTCTCTAGAGATGTCAGAGCCACATCTGAAAAAAACTTTTCCTTGAAGAGCTCTTTGAAAGCTTCCCAAGTAAGTCCTGGTGCTGAGATCCTAGGGTCCATCCTAAACCAAGTCAGCGTGATATCAAACATCATGCTCCCTGCGGCCTCTACCTATAACCTCTTTGGAATTTGCGCCAACCGCAGGTTCTGCTCAATGTCTTCTATCCAATCATCAACGTATATAATCCCTTCAATGCCTTCAAAGTCCTTCGGCCCTATCCTCTTAAAATCTATGATAGTCCCCGGCCTCGGTTACTACGGGGTAAACAGAGATGGTATCGTCTGTGGCTGGACTAAGGTGACTCTCTCGACTGCTGTGAGCGTAATCTGGTGAGCATTCTCAAAGGCCTGTCTCATAACCTCTAATTAGCGCTGTTGTGCCTCCATTATCTGCTGAAAGAGCGCAAACATCTGTGTCTGATCGACTGCGGATGGTAGGGATGAAAGATCCTCTGAAACTGTCAGCGCTGTCCTCTGGAAGCTGCTGCAGAAATGCCCACTTGGATCGGTAAAGCGGACCTCTGGAATGTAGCTGCTGGAATAGCGTCTGCTGGTGCTGCCCTCATAGGCGACGAAGTGACTGACCTTGTTGATATTGCGCCTAAGCGCTGGGAACGCGTCTTCGGCGGCATCCTGAAGATAGACTGAACAAAGGAATCAATATTGAGTAAGATACAATATCATCATAAAATAACAGAATTATTCAAAGTAAAGCAAGCATTCAATAGATAAGGATAACAAAACAGATATTTGGAATTATTTTCTAGTTGTGATTGAGTATACTCTTAGCCTATATCCTATATCCTAAAGTAGGCTCGTAGCAGTACTTTAGGTGAGCATTTATATGATATCGCTGTAATTGCGACTCTTGACCTGCATGGGCCAACACTAAAAATATGTCATGACCAGCACCCAGATATTTGGATACGAGTACGTAGGTACGTCCAGCCTATGCCACAACATTAGAGGTAGAACGATGTCTGGGTCAACTCTACTATCTAAATATCTCATATAATATATACATGGTATATGTCAATCATCTCAACTCCAATCGAAGGACCAATATGGTATCTGATAATTGTAAACTATACTCACTCATAATACAAACTAAGAAAGATAAAGCACGAGATGAAATAACGAAAGAAAGAGTCATAATACATCCATAAGCCTGAAATAATATATATATATACATGTCCATAACCTCAATAAAAGTCTAATACAAGTCTATCAATAATCTAAACCTCCTCAGGCTCTGGTACTAAGTCCTCTGGCTCTAATAAGTATCATCTAATAGTACGACATCCTACGGTCTGTAGTATGTAGGACACTGGTCTACGAGCCAATCATCTAAAAAATATATTCAGTCATAATTGGAGCGAAGTACATACCTCTGAAAGCAGTTTCAAATACATAATCGAGAATATATAACAGATAATAGAAAAGAATACAAGATAACTAAATATCAGAATGAAATAAACTAGAGTGAAGATGTAATGTACTAGAATAAAGAACATATAATAGAATAACTGCAATATAATAAAAATAAATAAAATCTAGCTATGTGCCGTGGAATACAAGTTTATTATGTGATCGGTTTGGGTTGAACACGAATACAATATGGTAACTCGATTACACGTGTGATATATAATCGACATGTATATAAATATACTGGGGCTTGATAACATAACCAACTCCTATTCCCCCATCCCCAACCAATACAATTGATCCAATCACGATACATTACGAACATGAATATGGGCACACTGAACACGAGCAGTGTGTATACATGAATATGAGCACACTGAACATGAGCAGTGTATAAACACGAAGTACACAAAATCAATACCCGATATACATGAAAATATATGTGAAGGAGTATCCGCTGAATACGGTAAGGGATAACATCTCCTGACAGGATCCATATAGTACCAGTCCGTGAAACCACTGTGTCAGAATCAAGTATACAGTTCTAGAATATGAGATATATACACTATTATAAAATAAAAACTAACAGATAAATATACTCACCTCTGGTCCTGAACAAAGTGTGTCTCTCAATGCCCAAGCTGGTGTCACACAGTCCTATATAGGAATTATCATGTCAAAAGGTGCAAAGAATAAGAAATGAATTAAAATGCACTAAGGTATGCTTTCTAGGCCATTCCTAAGTCATGCTAGTCAAACTAGGTCATTCCTAAGTCATGCTAGTCAAACTAGGTCATTACCTTGGTTTTAGTTCCATAAGTAACTTCTAGGGTGATTACAAGTCTAAACTAGTAAATACTAAGTGACACTAGGTTGTACTTAGGTTTCTAAGTCAATACCATAGATAATAGCTATACTAGTCAACATGCATTAAGTATCCTATATACCTAACTCATATTCACAATTAACATGATATATAACCCCTTACCTAGCTATATACATATATATACCCATAACCCAATACCTATCTAGTTAGCCTTATATACATACATTAGTATCTAAGTATCTCCTCACTAACTGTATATCCATAATTAAATACATATCAATAATATCCTAATATCTAACACTTACCCATAATAACTCTACTCATGATTTACTTAGCATGATACACCAAGATACCCTAGTATCAATACTTAACTAACATTACCTTAATACCTCACAATACTAACTCTACTTCTCACAAACCTTGGCACACCCACACCCTTACAAACAATACTTAACCACCAATAACTTAATACCTTACTACAACACAACCTCTCATCTGCTACTCGTGCACATCAAAACTAGTGCACCCTAAATAACTCCTGCCTGCACTGTATGTTGCAGTTCCCGCCAACCTTGCCCGAGCTTGCACATCTGTGTGCACTGCAGCTAAGTCCTTACTGCTACTGCTGCATACTGCTTGAGCATGTTGCTGCAGTTGATGTACTGATACTGCTTGCATGTTGCTGCTTCACTACTCGAGCATGCTGCTGCTGCAACTGCATGTTGCACTGCTACTGCTACTGCTTACTGCTGTAGTTGATGTACTGATACTGCTTGCATGCTGCTGCTACACTGCTCGAGCATGTTGCTGTTGCAACTGCATATTACACTGATACTGCTACTGCTTGTTATTGCAGTTGCTGCACTGATACTACTTAATGCTGCAGTTGTTGCACACTGTGCAATTGCTGCTGATGCTGCTACACTATACAATTTGCTATTACTTCTACACCAAGCCACCCGACCACCACTCTCTATACACACACTGACACCTCTGATATACAACAAATGTAGCACAACATTTACACACACACACACACATACACACACACACACATATATATAAATATATCACTATACATACACACACAAATAACTAACTAACTAACTAACTAACTAACTATATATATATATATATATATATATATATATGTTGAGATATTTAAACAAATACCTATAGTGCACCAAATAGAATATCTATGATACTCAACCCATTGAGGTGCCAAACTCTTTATTCTCCATAATTGATCATTCCCACAAGTCATATATATATAATTACAACTATTTAAAGTTATTACAACATGTAATAAAGAGAATTCATGTAAATCACCGAAAATTGGCCCCGTATCATACCGTATCATAAAATACTATGATACGACCTATACGTATCTATTTGTAGTTATGTACCTAGTCTCATAATCCTGATCTAAGTCTAATTAGATCTAATTGGTCTCATGACACACAATTGATGTGTCAAATTTGTAATTCTCCCAACATCCCCACAAATTACTACATAGAACTCACATTATATAACCAAATAGCCTAGAACTTGTTCCTATAGGTAGTCTTATGCCATGGGGTCAATTCTACTGGTCAAATGCATGATTAAGAAGCCATAATAAGAGAGAATTTTAGGAATTACCAATTGGGAGATGGATTCCCAATAAAAATATAATTGGACACGATCCGGACACGATCTCTAGCTCCTAAGCTTCTCCTCCTTGTGCTTCTTGCTTCTTCAAGCTTCAAGGCTCCAATAGTGATAAATTTAAGAAGGAAATGGTGAATTGTATAGAAAATCAATGGAGAAAAAATGGAGAATTGGGGATCTAGAATTTGGAAGCAAAATAAAATACAAATGAGGAGAAAGAGAAGAACCCCCCCCCCCTCTTTATGTGGCCGGCCTCTCCCCCCCCCCCCCCCCCCCCTCCCCCAAGCAAAAACATGAGTCCAAGTTACCCCTACATGATACATTAAGAGGAATAATTAAGGATGGGTATATTTGGAAGTCTCTAACTAATTGTAATTAAAATAATTCTGCTTAATTTAATTAGTGGAATGACTAATGGGCTTGGGTCCAAGTTGGGCTCACTAATTGTCAAGACAATTATAAATAGGTCTATATGTGACAAGTTTAAATATTGTCTAGTCTCTCTAACTAACTAATTAACACAAGTCTCTAATAACTAATTAATACAAGCCCAATAATTATATTTCAACTTAATTAAATAAATTATACAATCATCACACAATTATTCAATATTATATTTCTAAAATTAAATACCCACGCCAATTTTCAAAACTATTCCTAGCTGAAAAAGTGAGGGTGACATCAATGCTTTCTGGATCACCATTCCACAGTGCAAATCTCGGTATATGGAAAAGAATCCATACTGATGGATAACAAGGGAGGAGCAGAAGCAGGCGCTCTATAATTATGCAAAAAGACCGACGACAGGAATGACAATTAATCCAAATCCTGTCATCGACCCTGCAGTCTCCCGGCCAATAGCGAACTGCATAAAAAGGAGAAAAGCAGCTGGCATGCTGCATGAATAAGGCCAGCTCAGCGTACAACGCGGGATGTTCATCCTCGTCTCCTGGATTAGGTCTTGCCAAACTGTCCTCATCTCCTGGATCAGTTCTTGGCGAACCGTCACATAAAGTTGGTCTTTACCCCGAACAACGGGTGTTATGAAATCCTTCCATGCTCCATCATGAGCCGCGCGAGGAAGAATAAAGCATGCACAAAGAAAATATATGACATCAGCGTACAAAGACAAAGTTCACATCTATGCGGCAGAGCCTAGTCGGTGCATGAGGGGTCGTCCATGCGGCAGAAACATGGTGGTCGCATGCCTGGATCGAACTTTCATCCATGCGACAGAGTCATGGTTATCACATGCCCAGGTCGAGCCGTTAGCCATGCGATAGGATCTTAGTTCCCTTATGATGGTTGTCCATTCATGCGACAGACTAATGAAAAAAGCATGCGGTAAGGCCATGTTCGTGATAATCTTTCATCCATGCGGCAAGGCTGGGTAAGAAATCTGTGCATGTTCTAGGGGATTTCTCGTCCACACAGCAAGACTGTACATCAATGTCTCTATGTCCATGGGAGTCCAACACGAAGAATGCGGTACTCCCCTACCTCTGAGTAAAGTACCAGAATCAGGGGGCCAAGGATCAAGGCCACCCCTGATAAACTCCTTGGCGAGAAGGGTCGCAGCCTGCGGCATCCTTCATAGAATAAGGAAGAAGAAAACAAAGAGAAAAAATTTCTCTCTCCCTGTGACTACCTATTTACAGGCTCCAAAATTGCGTGAAGGGATCGAGGCAATGAACCGAGCGGTTAATAAGATGAACCTAATACCTCGATCCGCGTAATCTTATTTAATCTCTTCGAAAACCGATATCCCGAACCCCTTGTCAGGAGACGACACAAAATCCTAAGAGATTCGGTCAAAGATATAGCAAATCTCTGATCGGACAGCCTTGCAGAATCTACTATGCGGCAAACATGGTTATACGGCACGTCTCCATTATGTGGCCCAAAAATACCCCATCCACACTTCTTATTCAAAGTATTTCAAACTTATCAGTTTAAAAACTTTGAAGGGGGACTTGTAGAAGCATGAAAAAGTTGGATCCACGCATTAAGCAATCATGTGGCCCAGAAAAGAGTTCAGCAAGAAATGAACCGCATGATCACCATGCGGCCCAATTAGACGAGAGCTATACGGACCAAACGACCGAAGGCAGTCTTGGCACAGAATTCGCTCTGATAACAATATTACATCTGACATCACGCTCTGATAACAATATTACATCTGACACAGAATCCTGAGAGAGAAGGATTTTCTGAACGTCTCGAAAGATGTGAACTCGCTAAAAGACAAAATTCTTAGAAACTATGCAACACTATGTGTACAATACGGCAAAAGAATCCCATACGGTTCTGACCCATGCGTTCCAGACTCCATGCGTCCTATATGTCCATGAGGTTCTGGCCTATGCGTCCCAGATTCTATGCGTCCATACGGTTCTGGCCCATGCGTTCCAGACTCCATGCGTTCGATGCGTCTCTGGCCCCATGCGTCCCAGACTCCATGTGTCCTATGCGTCTCTGGCCCCATGCGTCTCAGACTCCATGTGTCCCATATGGCTCTGGCCTATGCTCTCAAGACTCCATGCGGCCCATGCGGCTCTGGCCCATACGTCACATATCTCATACGGTCTAAACCAAATTATGCTATTGTAACAAGGTGATTTTTCTAACCAAGTGGCAGGCTACGTGTCCAATTCACCAAGTTGCACCCACAAAGGACGAGAAACCATCCAGATATTCAGCAACAAAAAAATCTAACAAATATCCACGTGACAACTGAAGCCCTGATTCTTGTGCACAGTTGTAACTCCTTGATGTTAGGGGAAGGCATATGGCAACTCCCAACGTCCATGCGGCCAGAATCTATACGGCCATAGAACAACTATAAATAACAGTGTACTATCCTTATACAAAGGATCTGGATGGCTATCTGCAGATCTACACTCGAGTAAGAGAGAAGAGCTTATGTATTGTATCATCCATGGAGTAAAGAGAGTTTCTACACTCCTAATCCTCCATCATCACCCCCAAAAAATAAATTTGTACTTAGATTGTCTTATAGGACTTCTCTTTACTTTTCTTAGTTTGTTAATCAAATCTAGTTCTTTCAGTTCTCTTTTGATTTAAATGGCAAACATTGTCATTCAAAATAATGTATACTTCTCGCCGTTAGAAAATATCTTAATTTGATTGTAGCCTGAGAATCCGTCGATGAAGGATATGCGCTCGAAGCCACAAGTTTTGTCGATCATTATATCTGTGATTGGAAGGAGAAACTCATCCTTAGGGCACACCACATTTAGATCATGGAAGTCAATGCAGATTCGGATCTTCTCATTCTTTTTTATGACGGGCACGATGTTGGCTACCCAATCCGGATGTTGTTCTTCGTGGACGAAGCCACTAGCTATCAGTTTGTTGACTTCAGTTTCGATGGTATTGATAATGTTCGACCGAAACCGTCATTGCTATTGCTTGACTGGCTTAGTGTTCGGTAAGATATTAAGCTTGTGGACCACGATTTAGGGGTCTAGTCCCGGCATGTCTTCGTAACTCCAAGCAAAGACATCAATGTATTTCTAGACAAGCTGTAACAGGGATTCCCGATCCTCATCGTACAGACTTTTGTTGATGAAGATAGGTTTATGGGAGGATTCGTCCCCCAGATCGATTTATATGACTTCGTCCTCAGTGGAAGATTCCGTTACTCAAACCGTATTCCCATTGTGCATCTAGGTGTTGGGCCCACGATTCTACTTTAAAGAGTTCAAGTGGATCCTCGTCGTCTTCCTCTGGGTCAGCTGACACCATATTGGCATACAATGTTTGTTTGAGCATCTCTCTGATACAGACATCGGAGTCCCAAGCGAAAGATTCTAAAAAGTGAGAGTGTAACTCATCTTCTTCATCCGAGACTTCGGAGGTTGTGGGAGGCGTGACGTACCCTAGTCCATGCTTGGTCTTATGGTAGTAATCCTCGGACTTGCTTGTAGGAGCCTGTAGACGTAGAGGCAGCTATCGGTCTTTGTCGTAGTTTAAGCCTCTAGCGGCTTTCAGGTTGTACCCTATCTTCTAGATAATATTCTTGGTTTAAGAGTTGTACAGGTGAAGTAGAATTTTACTGGTATCGAGTTCTTGTTCCAGTTCCTCTGGAACGAATAATTGGAGACTTTTTACCCTGCTGAAGATGATGAGTTTGTCTCTACTCTTCCTTGCTGGAACTATAAAGTAAAAGTTTTGACTGGGGAGAATTTGGTCCACTGCATAGGTGGTAGTCACCTGTGTATGCAGGTGAAAGCCTAGACCGTGCTCCCTGGAATATAATATGCTAAGATGTGCAACAACTGAGTAGTTCAAAGATATCCCTTTATTCATAAAAAAAGGTATCTTATCCTCAGGAATTACATCGCCAAGAGAAGATACGTTAGCATGAGCGGCTATATACTCCTCCAGTTTATCATATCTGAGATCTAGCCCCAGTACGAGCGATGACTTCGGAGGTCTCCTGTGCAGCTTTACCACTAGAGGTTCGAAAGTCGTAGTAGATGCCGGATCTTCCTTCAATGGTTGACTCAGTCTACGAAGGTGAACGACCAGAGTTTAGGGTGCTTTCTTATATAGTTTTACCATTATGGGAGGAACTGTGTCTAGAGCACGTGCTTTGAGATGGACTCTCAGTGGCTAATCCGATATTGTCCCAGTCTCTGCCTCATCGTTGGCGTCATTGCCACATTCATCTAGGTGAACTTATTTGTAGAGGATCGAGTCAAACTAATAGGCCTCAACCCCTTCTAATGGATCCACGTCAATAAATTCTGTCTTGACGATGCCATGTTTGTCTACGTACTTCAAGCACTGGTGCAAGGTTGATGGTACGATTATGTACTGGTGTATCCACGAATGTCCTAACATGATATTGTAGGATACATCTACGTCTATAACTTAGCAGATGACCTCTATATTCAAATTGCCGATCTGACATTTCAAGCAAATCGTGCCCGGGGGTAGCTTCTCCCTACGTTGAAGCCACTAATGGCAGTATTAGTTTCTGCCATATGATGTATCAGGATGCCCAAGGTCTAAAGAAGACTCTACGGGATGATGCTGATTAACGAGCCAGGGTCGATGTGCATCCGGTCCACCTTGATGGAACCGATGTACCCTATGTAATACATAGGACGATTGTGCCTATTATTTTTTAGTAACATGTCTTGTTGCGAGAACGTGACGTTGGATATCGACTCCATCATATTATTGCAGTATGGGCATGCGACAGCATCCTCAGCTGGCGGCTTGACCTGCGTCTGGTAGGTGTCGACATTCTGTAATGCCTCACTCAGAGCAATCTGAGTATCTTTGGAGAGTCGGAGAAGCTCGAATAGTGATAACTTTGCTGGAATATTGGCCATTTGTGTCAAGATGTCGAAGTTATTAGTCTTCTCCAGCCCCTGAGCGGTATCTTTGCGCAGCAGTTTGTCGAAGCAATTTTTTCTGCTTGGACTTGTCTGATGCTGGAGGCTGGGATAGACCCGGATCGGATATGGTGATTAGGAGCGTACCATCGCCAGGGATATCGTACTCTCATTGGTACGCCAAGACTGACCTCGTTGTTCCTGTTATAGCTTCTTCGGAAGGGATAGAAACCGTGTAGTAGAATTTGGACTTCTTGCCCTTGGACTTGGTGGCAGAAGGTGGTGTCACCACATGACCTCCCCACTTTATGTGGTGAGAGGTATCAGCCCGGTTGTTTGGTTACAAGCTGGCAGAAGATTGACAACCTACATTATTGTCCTGGGGATCGGGATTACTCCATCTTGGTCTTCCGTTGCCAGAAACTTATCAAACTGGAGAAATACCATGTTAGCGGTAACTGTTTTATCATCGAAATCCAAGGTGAGGACCTTGGTGTCTAGCAGACGTTGGATGTACCACTTCAGTATATAGAAATCCTGCATCGCATGGTGGACGTATCGATGGTAGTGGCAGTACTTCAATTTCTTCATATCAACTTCCTCAACAGGGCGCTTGACGTCGGGGAACTTGTTTTCCATCATTAGCATGTCAAATATTGCCATGACGTTATCATCTTTGAAAGAACAAGTTTTTTTCAGTTTTGGAGCCTATGCGGGCTTTTGCTGGGGCTTCTTTGTTATATTGACGACAAGAGCATGCTTCTCCTTGCCATCCCTGGCACTATTGCCGTTATTTTTGTTGTTGTTGTAAGGGTGTTTTCACCTATCATCAACGACGGGGATCTATATTCCCAAGAGGCGGACGTCCTTTACTTTCTTCTCAACACCGACAGAATTTATGATGAATGTCATCCAGTCTTTAAACTGAGAGTCACCCATCCAGAGTCTGACCATGGGAAGGATATTTCTCTGGCAGGTATCCATCAATGTGGACTCAGGGTTACCGGTGGATAAATTTAGCGCCGCTTTCTTGTACCGCTCGATGTATTCCCATAAAGACTCTTTTTCCCTTTGCGTGATATCCATTAAAGAGAAAATCGTCATGTCATTTCCTCCTTCGTAGAACCGAGCAAGGAAAAGACCTTTGAGGTCGTCAAATAATGAAATATAATTCTCCTAAAGGCTGCGGAACCAATAAAAAGCTATTCCAGACAATGTCTCTACAAAAAGCTTGGTTAAGAGGGCATCGTTGTTAGGCAGATGCCCCACTGCCATCTTGAAGTAACTCATGAATTGATGGGGAGATATCTTCCTATCAAATGGAGTCAAGTTAAAGTGCTTGTACTTAGGTGGGTACGTTTGGTCTCTCCGCTCGAGGGGATACGGTTGTCGAATCCCGAGTTTGCATAATGAGTCCCGATTGCCCATTGAGTCCAGGCGGGCTCGTAGTTCTAGTACCTCCCGCATTGTTTCTCGGGATTCATCGACTACGGAAGGGGCAGATGATCCAGGCAGGGGATGATTGCCACCACCGGGTGGAGCAGTTGTATTTGAATTCCCGTTTGTCCCGGGCTCCAAGCTTGCTTGACCAAAGACCCTTGCTAGTTGTGAGGCTATATTCTCCTTGATCTCCAACATTTTCTGGGTCAAGACTTGCATTGACGTACTCATGGTTTGCATCATGGCCTCAAGGGTTTTGAGATATTGTCGATCATTAGGGCCCTCGTGATCGTTCTCTGCCATGTATGTTGTTCTCATATAGGAAGAAATGGATGGGACGGTGGACGTCATACTTTTTGTCTCAGACTCTTGGCGAGAATAATCATCTGGGAAAGTTGTTTATGCCGCATCCTCTTCGGACTCGGAGGAAACACTACCTCCAACGTAGGAAGCTGCATCCTCTTGAGGAGGGTGGTTACCCCCAGGGATCTCAGCATCTGTTCCTTGGGAATTATTGTCTTCTCGGAACGCCAGATTGTCATAGAGGTCCGGGGGATTACAACCCCCAGCTTGCGTAGCCACCTGGGGTCCTAAGAAAGAACTACCCCCAGTGGCTGATAGCTTCTTCTTTGAGTAGGTGCCCAAAAAAACACCCTCTGCGGGTTTCGCTACCTGTCCTCCTGGGACCCGTCTTCTTGACTCGCTGGCCGAGAACGATGGACTGGAGGTGCTGGACTTTCGATCTCCCCTCATAGAGGGGTATTTCTAAGCAGAATAACATGAGGCGAGGGGCAGCTCCTCTGCCCGTAGTGCTTGCACATGTTCTCCGGGTTGCCGCCGGGTGGATGCCTTTGGTTGTAGCCGCTGGAATGCCGACTGCCTGTTTATGGGTACTGCTACTTTGTTAAAGCAACAGTTGATGATAATGTTGTCACTGTGATGCCCTGGGGAGGATACTTTATATGCCTTAGTTGATTCCCTCGCTTTGCGCTTGTGATTCATCACGTTGCGCAACTCAAGTGAGGACTGATTCACCTTTACACCATTCTTATGAGCCCGGGTAAACCGAGCACATGGGTGCGTAGGTGTTGACTTTGCTTCCTGAACTGGGGTTCGAACAAGAACTTTTTCCATATTGTTGATGGAAGACTCTTTAGACTGAGCAAGTCCAATTGCCATAGTAGGCTGGATATATGGGTCGGTTTTGTATAACTTTTCATCAGGGGCACGCATTACAATTAGCGGAGCCTGCTGACGGTCGGTCAAATGAGCAATTGCTTGAGCTTGGCAGGCTCGTATTGCCCTAGACTTCTTCGTCCTAGCATACGTCGGTACGTAGTATAAAGAGTCCAAGATTAAATCTTCGCCTTTTTCAGCATGTCGCATGGAGTCAGCGCTGCGTGAGATTATGTCGAAGAAGAAACTTCTATTATTATCCTGGCCACATATAGCCATTTGGCTATAGCTACCGACCGGTAATGCATAGTCCTCCTTATGCGGCTTTTGACATGGCCGTATGGAACGTGTCTTAGCGCTCGAACTCCTGGCATCGTAGTATTTTTCTCTACCAAAGCTCAAGTGCTGAGAACTTTCCTTGTTAGAAGAGGCTGCCGCATGAGTAGCGTCAACTCGTGTGGACGCATGATGTGCATCCCCTGCGGCAGGGAGAGAGACGGGGAGCGCATGCTTCGCAGTTGGGTGAGACACAGCGGCCTTTGCAACCGATGTACAACGGATCTTCTTAGGCTTTTTCAGCCTTGGAGAAGCGTCATCCTCAGAGAGCATTTCCTCAAAGGCTTGTTGGTCGAAGCGTACAACTAGCATCCTCTGGGTCATACCCAGCTTTGACGCGTCAGACTGCGTCATGACCTTCTTATCAAAGGAGAAGGAAGTCTCTAGAAGAGTCGCCACCTTGTTTTCCATTGAAGGGAGTTTGGGAAACCTTTATTTAATAACAAACAAAAAGAGTACAAATAAATCCTAGATAGAAAATCTAATTACAATATTTTTTATCTGGGTAATGTGACGATGGAGATCGAGTAGTGCAGCAACTTTTTTACTCCATTGATGGTCTGGCTAGGGAATGAGGATGCTCTCATCTTCCTTCTCTCTCTGAGCTTGTATGCACGTACGTAGCTCGCCTGGAGGTGTATGGTCTCTGAAGCAGAAAAACCAGCCATTGCAACATCCAAGTTGCTCCTATTTATAGCCATCATACTGATGGGCTATAGGTTTCCTATGTTCTTTTGTTTGGTAGCTACAGGGGGGCTCCTTCAACATAATACGATTGCAACTGTAGGCGCATGTTATGGGCAGGCTGCCACATATACATCCTTAAATGGATGTAGTTGAGTCCAGGCCGAGATGTCATATGGACATTTGTTGCGATTTGTTGATCTGAGAGGTTTTATTTTTGTGACTTGGTCAGCTTGACACGTGGCCCGCATTTAGTTTGAGAGAATCACTTCAGTCACAACAGAAATATTTTGTCTCAAAAAACACTGTCATGTTGAACGCATGGAGTCTGGGACGCATGGAACGCATTGAGTATGGAACGCATAAAGTTTGGAACGCATGGGGCCAGAGACGAATGAAACACATGGAGTCTGGAACGCATGGGGCCAAAGACGCATGGAACGCATGGGACCAGAGACGCATGGAACGCATGAAGTCTGAAACTCATGGGGCCAGAGACACATGGAGTCTAGGATGCATGTGTCCTCGTACACGTGGCTCTGCACGCCTGTCATGAGTAAAGTTTATGCTGACGTGAGGTTCTGTCATTTAGCGTGCTCACGTCTTTCGAGGCGTTCAAAAATTCTTTTTTGTCAAAATTCTGTGCCAGACACAATCTTGTGTCAGGTCTTTATGTAGCCAGTATTAGGGCGTAGGGATGCTTGAGAGAGTAGTGGCGCATGGTACTGCTGGTGCATGCGAACACTAGTTAATTAGTGGTGCATAGCACTGCTAGCGCATGGGAACACTAGTTACTTTGTGGCGCATGGCACTGATGGCACACGGAAATACTAGTTATGAAGCGATCAACGCAAGACACTAGATCATTATGGCACCGGGGGCTTGATCACTACAGCGCATGGCCTTTGATTACTGTTGGCGCATGGCAGCTGCTTTTCTGGGCCGCATAGTCATTTTGCGGCCTTCTGAATCGATCTCGGGACGCATGTTTGTTGGGCACATGGATCTAGATTTTTTATTCTTCTACAATGTGCTGCTCTATTTTATGTCCCCATGGTGTGCTGCCCTATAGTATATACTGCTCTGTTATCATTTTTATGATGATATGCTGCTGCTTTATGTTTTGTCCCCATGGTGCTACTCTATATTTTGTCCCTATTGGGCCCATTCTTTTGCTGATTTGTCGCTACTCTATAGTGTTGTTCTGATACTGCTATATTTTGTCCTATTCTTTTGCTGCTCTCTGGTGACAATATCGTCCGGCATATTTTTGTTTTGATACTGCTCTCTATGGTACCCATTAGGTTTTTCTTAAATAAATCCAAATCATGCAGTGGCGAGGCATTCAATGCAGCTAGTGGCGTGGCACTAGTTGCAGCCATTGGCGACACATGAACTGTAGCCATTTATGATTGTTGGTTTATTTATTTTTGCCAGTTCATTTATTGTTTCTTCTTAAAAATGTTACTAACATGTTAAACGAGAAAGTGGCAATAACGAATACGGCTTGAGAAAGTGTAATTGATACTACATTGCATCATACTATGATGCACAAATCAACCATCTGGACCATATTATCCTTTCTTTTTTTCTTTTCTATTTTTGGTGCAAAATGTAGCTCTTTGCCTTTGCCTGGACTGGAAGCCGAGAACATGAGACAGGTGCAGCAGCAATGGCAACCAGTGTGTGTGACAAAAGCATAGAGTTGAGACCCGTGTTTCGGGATGAATTTTGGAGTCATGGAATAATGTGTATTTGATATTAACTGCTCTTGGAATGTAACTTTTGTTTCCTGGAAAGTAACTGTATTTGATATTTCATAATTGATACTTGACCCTATATTGTATTTGATATTTGATAATTGATATTGCTCTTGGAATGATTTTTTTTTTTTTTTTTTTTTGAGCGCCTGGAATGATATTTTTTGAGCTCCTCTATTTGATATTAGATAATTGATACTGCTCTATAATCTATATGGCACTGCATACTGCTTGCTATATAACTGCTCTATGTTTGTCTTTGCCTAGAAATGACAATTCCAGAAGAATTATGGCTTTGAATATTTGTTTTAATGTAAATGATAACAGGCCGGCCCTGTAAATTTGGGCTTTGAATTTATACTGTGAATATTTTTTAATGTAAATTACTAATAGGCCGGTCCATTAAACCAAAGCTCAAAAACGAATAAACCGATAAACCGACCCGATTAAGTTCTATTCGGTTCAGATTTGGTTCTGAACTAAAACGGTTCGGATTGATTTTTAATCTTTTTGGTTTGATTTATGTTCAATTTTTATTGCCACGGTTCGGTTGAACCGAACCCAACCTATGCTCACCACTAAACGAAGCTGTTGTTTGGACATGACTACTTTTACTTGAATTGCATATGACCGGATTTGGACACTCAAAAGTATACTTGTCCTCAAAATGTTATAGTTTGGTACTTGCACATAAATTATATTTGATTTCAAATCTAGACCTACTGTGATAAATAAACTAAAAAATTTGAACATGAATTAAGAGGGTTTTTTTCTTTTCTTCTTTTACAAGTTGTATGAGGGAATGTCCTATATACTAAACTTTATGGTTAAGGGCAGTGGTATTGGTAGATGTAGAAACTTTTTAGGGGGCTAAAGTTTAAATTAAATTAAGATTTTATTTGATACACAGAATGCAATATGGTTGAAAGTTTTATATTTTGTAAATTAGATTCTCTAGAGGTGAATTCATAGAAAAATTATATTGCCATGTTTGATAAATACGACAAAATATATATATATATATATATATATATATATATATGAACCTAGTTGACTAGGACTTGGATTCCGATTCGACCCATACTCGATCTCGACACAACCCAATGTGACTTGAACTCAAACCTGACTCAACTGAACCTAAATCCAACTCAATTGGACCCGACCTAGCTGGACTAGGACCCGGACCCAACCCTGGTATTCGATCTCGACCCAACCCAATGCGACCTGAACTCGAACCTGACTCGACTGAACCCAAATCCAGCTCAATTAGACACGACCTGGATGGACATGAATTCGACAAAATATGTACCTACAAGACCATAAACTGACACGATCTAAACGAACATGTGTTTGCCATCTAAACAAAAGTTTTACTAACTTTTGTTACAAACATGATTATTACTTTTGAAAATAAAAAGAATCCTAAACAAGAATGTCTAAGCGCAAATAATAAGAATAAAGATCTGGGGAGTAGTAGTGAAGGTCTGATCTGCACACGATTACTTTGCTCCTTGGACTACCTGAAGAAGGGATGAGAACTTTCTAATCTCGAACACTAGAGAAACTGACAACAAGGAGGCTCTCGCACAAGTCACAAAGCTTTTGATGCCTTAAACATCACAAATCCAGAAGTATATATAGCCATCAATATTGTAACGGCCGACTTTTGAGATTATGTGCGGAAAAAAATAATATTCGCTGTGTTTGTTCTTTTTTGCGCACAAATTTGAATGACTGGCATAAATACGCACACTTTGTATATCTAAATGTCAGCGCACATTTTGGTCTGCATGACATATGGCAGCAGTTACGAAAAACATATTAAATTTTAATACTTTGAAACATATGCCACAATCTTCGCAATAAATGCATGATCCCCTTGAATTTCAAAACATACACTAACAACTCAGGAATTAAAACAAATGAGGAACGCGTATAATTTTTTATTTTTTCAGAAAAAATCATAGTCATATGTGCATTTTCTGTTGATCTCCTCTGTGAATCGCTGTGTGGCTTCTCTTCTCAAGGAAAGAGTAAAGTGTCATAATTACTCTGACATAACTGATGCGACTGTCACAATTTCTGCAAATAATCTTTGTACGTTGCAGGAATGTCAGTCGTTAGGAACGTTTTCCAATGATAGTTTTCATTAATTGGAAGACTCTTGTGCGGCCATTTTCTTCTGCTGGGGAGAAAATAAATTGTGTTTGCACAATAAAAGAGACTGTTTTGTGTGCGCTATTCACACAAAATGATTTTTTGCGTGTATTCAGTTAGAGACTCTTCTGTTAGAAGTGGCCTTTTAGAGTATGAATGGACATATTTTGTATGCTTCTACAAAGCACCCTTCAAAGTTTTTGAATTTTTACATAAATTTGAAATACTTGAAGCATAGAAAATTCAAAGTCTCTCATTTCTACGAACAAAAATATCTTTGGCATAAAATCTGATCACGTCCTAGCTGTCGCGCATATTTTTGCACAAATTCAGCGCCACTAGTTTGTCAATTAATTAATTTTGACACAATCTCCGAGACGTCATTAACGTAATTGAGGCATTATTTACTGTGTGGATTCTGAGGCGACATCAGCAACCAAAGAGTCGGCTCTCTCCCTATAAATAGAGTACGGATGAGAGAGAGAGTCTTTTACTGTGTTGAAATTTCTTTTCCCCCAATACTCTGTTCAAATTCCTTCATCTTCAACCTCAAGGTGCTTCAGCAATGGCGCTCAAAGGATCTCACTCTTCCAACAAAAAAAAGGGAAAAGTACAAGTGCCCTATCCAATGGATCTCAATCTTCCATAATTCGCATCTCGTGAGAAGGCTTATCCAGCCATGAAAATTATGGCGAAGAACATCAGTATTCTTCGTCTTCTCTGCAACCTCTTTTTATTTTTTATTCTCTTCTTTGTACATATTATAACCATCGAAAAGAAAAAAAAAAAGGAAAGAAAGAAGAAGCAAGAACAACTAGACACTTGTACATGTGCACAAAAATCTATTTCTTTCGTTCAGAGAGAAATCCTCCATATATGAGCATAGTTTTGAGTTTCTGACAAACTCAAATTTTGTGCGTATCTCCTTGAAAACTTTCACAAATAGAAGGAATACTCTATCAAACTCTTCCTTGCAGAGAAAAGCATGAGGACACTTGCCTCCACTTTTAACTCGTTTGTGCATAAAAAAATACGTGAGGACAAGTTGTTTGAGTCTTAAAAAAATACAACTCCTAATAAACACGGACAACTCCTGAAAAGGAAGTGTGGATCTTTAACGTTGACTACAAAAACCTGCTTATTCTCAGGATGGCTCGTCACTAACCCTCTGTGTACCTTTTATCAAGATGAACTGGAACCTGATCCCTTACATCCCATGGGGCTAGGGGTGAGCATTATTCGGTTTTGGACAAAAAATCAAACCGAACTGAACAGAATAAGGGATTCGGTTCGGCTTTGAAAATACTAAAAAAAATTTATTCGGTTTCGGATTTTGGTTTGGATCGATAACCGAAAACCGAATAAGACATACAACTAAGTAAATACCCTCGATTCTATACATATGTTGTAATTCAAATGTGCACATTTTGAAAGCAATAATTATATATATGTATTTTGAAACAAAACTTTTGTAGTTTAACAACTAGTTCAACTTTGGACGCATTTAAAACAAATGTGTGTATAAAAATTATAATTTTTAATACCATTTAACTATGATTCCAACTTTGGATACTAACTATTAAACAATATAAAATACCGAATAAACCGAATCGTCATTTTTCAACGCTATTGTGTTTAGCCCGATGATGTAATGGGAGGATGTGAAGCTGGACTGGGCGACTTTGGTCAGCACTATCTCCGCTTGCACTGTCTTGGGGAACTGGGGAAGAGGATACAAAAGTACTGTATGGAGGGGGAGGTCCGGTTCAGTGAGGTCGGAGCAGTCGGAACCATTCCCTGCTGGTGGAGGAGCTGATGTTGAAGAACATGGTTTAATAGAGTAAACAATATTTAACCTTATTTAATAAGAGACGTGAACTCTTTGCAAAGCATACAGGTAAAAATGATTGCATCTTCGAACGCCAGGTTATCAGATGTCGTTGAAATAGTTTTTCACTATGATGAGTTTCTTTTGATATCTAGACTTTGAGTTTCAGATAAGTTCCAAAATTTTTATATATATAGGACTATTTGATAGTACCTCCCTTTTAGATTAGGTATATTGATATTACCCATGTTAGATTAAAAGTTGAAAATATCTCCTGAAAGTGTTGTTAATGAGTTTTGAAAGTGTCGTTAAAGAGTTTTTAGCGACATTTTCAGGAAGGTATTCTCAACTTTTAATCTAACAGGGGGATAATATTAATATAGCTAATCTAAGAGGGAGTAATATCAAATAGCTCTTATATATATTATTGAGACCAAAACAAAAATTGAGAACTTATCTTAGACACAAAGTCTAAATATTCCTTATTCTTTTTTATCCTTTTTTTATTTTTATTTTTATTTTCACTTTATTTTTTCTTTTTTCTTTTTTTTTTCTGAAAATATTTATAGGAATATTTTAGCAAATGTCTCCATTGAAAATATAAAAACTAACATATACCCTCACTTTTTAAAAATACTAGCAAATGTTCCCATTTCATATACGGAACAGTTAAAAAGTTAGGGTATACTCCCACTATTTTACGAAATCTTTTGTTGTTTTGCCAACAATGGGAATATTTACTAGTTTTTTAAGCTAGTGGGAATATATGCTAGTTTTTATATTTTGATCGGAGACATTTGCTAAAATATTTCATATTTATATAGTCTCCAAACATGGAAATATAATTTTCAAAAAAAATTAATTACTTAGAATATAATTTTCGAAAATATAGAAAATTTCCGGTTGTATAGTATTCTAATTTCTGGCTGAATAGTATTTCGCATACCAAATGTCCCTTAATGAAAATAATCTTTCCATAAAAGGATCACTGATAACTTGAGAAGTTGACCTAAAAAGGCCATGAACTATTGATGAAGATAAAAGAGTAGGAAGACTAACATAGTTAAAGAACAGGATACCATGAACTTAGAGCATTGACCAAACAGAGAATTAATTAGATATGAGGCAGAAAAAACTGTTTAAATGGACTGTAGGCCACATAAACTGACAGTTTCAAATGGTTTTGTCCCTTTCCCTACATTAAGTGGAATAAGAACCCAGGAAAAATTTCATCAACAACCTTAAAGTTTGAGATTGCGTCATTAAAACTTACAGAAAATTTACAGTAGCGAAATAAATTTATATTAAATTTATTCAAACGAAATAAGTTTGTAAAATTTTGATATAGAAACAGAATCCGCCAACAGTGTTGGCGGAAAACACAACAGACGTACACGTAGGCAGAACAAAAATTAAAAAAAATTAAAGTGGACCTCACAAGCCAATTTCTGCCAACACTGTTAGCTGAAATTGGTGGGAGGCCAATTTCAGCCAACACAGTTGGCTGAAATTGGGTGTGGGGGGGCCCACGGGTTCGGTTGGGTTGGTTTGATTGGTTTTGTTTGGTTTGTTTGATTGGTTTGGTTTGTTTTATTAGTTTGTTTTAATTAGTTATGTTTTGGTTTTATTTATTTAGTTTAGTTTTGTATTTAGATTTAAGAAAATTTATTTTAACGAAATAAAATTAAAATAAATTAAATGTCAAGAAATATTTGAAATATTTTTTTCAAAAATTTGCATCTAGAGCATCAAAATTTGTATAAATTTTATCTAAAGCATAAAAGTTTAAAAAATTACGAAAAAAGCATCGAAACGTCCTTTGGACATTTATATTTTTTAATATTATATTCCTATCATTAATTTTCTTACCGTTAACAAACATTAAAAAAATATTAATAATAAAATCTGCTGTAAGAATATTACGTCTGCCGTCGAGCAGACTTCGAGCGGCCATAACTATTTGTTTTGAAATTATTTTTTGTTAAACAATAAGTTGATTTGTATGTTTTCGACGAGAGTAACACAAATCGTGTAGAAAAAAAAAATTTATCCGAAGCAAGACGCACATGTTACAGGCAAAAATATAAAATTTAAAACTTTAAAGTATTATAACTTTTAACTGAGAGATCGAAACAATGTCCAGTTTGTGCCATAATGACTGTATCGAAAAGTACTACGGAATAAACTGTTTAATCGTTTGACGGACTTCTAAAAATTTTAGAATCTCAAAAAAACGATGTTTCGACCTCCAAATTTTATTTTCGGTAATTTTATTTTCGAATATTTAAAATTTACTGTAACGAAATTAATTTATATTGGGTGTGGGGGCCCACGGATTTAAAACGATGTTTAGACCTCCAAAAAAAATTAGAAACAAAATTAAATTAATTATTTTATGTCAACTATGAAAAAAACTAATAAAACAAACCAAATAATCAAACCAACAAAAACAAACCAACCAAAACCACCCAACCGAACCCGTAGGCCCCACACCCAATTTCCGCCAACTATGATTTAGAAGGACGTTTGAAAATTTTCAGCCAAGGATATGAATATAATATTAAAAATATAAACACGTTTTGATGTTTTTTCGTAATTTTTTAAACTTTTATGTTTTAGATGAAATTTATACAAATTTTGATACTCTAAATGCAAATTTTCGAAAAAAATATTTCTAAATTTTTTATTACAATTAATTTATTTTAATTTTATTTCGCTAAAATAAATTTTCTTAAATCTAATTACAAAACAAAACTAAATAAATAAAACCAAAACATAACTAATTAAAACAAACTAATAAAACAAACCAATCAAACCAACCAAACCAAACCCCTGCCCCCCCCCCCACCCCATTTTTGCCAACTGTGTTGGCTGAAATTGGCCTCCCACTAATTTCAGCCAACAGTGTTGGCGAAAATTGGCTTGTGGGATCCATTTTATTTTATTTTAAATTTTTTCCTGCTTACGTGTATGTCTGTTGTGTTTTCTGCAACACTGTTGGCGGACTTTGTCTCTATATCAAAATTTTACAAACTTGTTTCGTTTGAATGAATTTAATATAAATTTATTTCGCTATAGTAAATTTTCTGTAAAACTTAACCTGAACTTTCACAAAAAAGGACATAAGGGGTACCCTAAACTTTTGTAAGCTGAATTGAATTCACACCGTTTCCTAACCTTTTTATATAATTGGCTTCAAAATCCAACTAACTTTAACCTTTATTGCCGCCAATAGTATTGTCAAAAATCTTTAGGGACTTTTTGGTTGCATGAAAGTGTAAAAAAATAAAAAAATAAAATTTGCGTACTCATAAATTTTGATTTTCAAAATGTTGTTTGGTTGGAAGATAAGAAAATAGATAAAAATAAGTTGGGTTGTTGGGATGGTTGTTGAAAGTAAAAAAAAAAAAAATGGATTTGATTATTTGGATGGTTGTTAAAATGAACGTTGATTGGAAATGTGGAAAACTGGTAGACTTACCTCCAAATATGTTTTTCACACATAGTTGTCATAAATATTAATCTAGAAATTACATTATAATTTTTTACCCATTAAATTATTTTAATTGCCATATAATTACTGAATATTAATTAATAAAACTAAATTCCCATAATTTTTTATTAGACAAATTAAACAAATTAAACATTTCTATTAGATAAATTAAACAAATAAATTAAACTAAACTAAACTAAACTAAACAAATTGAACAAATTAATTTTTTATTAGTAAAATTAAACAAATTAAACAAAAACCTAAAATTTGAATATTAGTTTTTTATTAGACAAATTAAACCAATTAAACGTTATACTAGAAAGATTGGTAGGTAGAAGAGAAACCCAATGCCACCACACGGAGAAACAAAGGGTTTTTTTTTATATCCAATTCCGCTTGTTTATATGATCTTATATATATATATATATATATATATATATATATATATATATATACTCTTTTTTTTTCCAAAATATAATTGGAGCAGCACTTCTACCGACTACAAGGAGCGACAGCAGCGGCGGGGATTCGAATCTTCTGCAGGGACGCTCGGATCCAGCAGCGATGGGGATCCGGATCGGCTCCAGCACCGCCTCCACCAGCTGGTGAATTCACTTCTCTCTCAGTTTCAGTCCACTTTTCTGACAGCGAACCCTCATATTTCTCATGAGTTCCTTCAAAAAAATGGGAAGGTGAAAGTGACGAAAAAGGGAGGGAACAGAAACTGTCAGCTTTCAAATCAAGTAATTTTTTTTTTACTTTCATCCTTACAACCAAACGGCTGAACTCTTACAACTTCAGCGCAGTCGCAATTTTTTTTTTTCTTCACTTTCATTCCACATTTCTCGAACCAGATAGGCCCTTAAGTATAACTCTGAAAAAAGAGTACAAGAATAGAAAAAGAAAAGTATCTTCAAGATTGGAACTAAGTTCATTGCAGGTCTTTTTAGATCCTTATTATAAAAATGTTGTTAGACTTGAAAAGGATGTGTTGCTTAAGAAAAACAAGTCACTTCAATAAGTGACAAAAAAAAAGGAAAAACGAGCTAAAGACAACTTGACCTAAAATCCCTTCAGGAATGCCAACTACTGACCAACATTGATTCTATCATATAGACTACAAGAAGACATGGTAAATAGAAAAAAAAATTGCTCCTGAGATCGCCTTTCCAGTACTTTTATTTTTCTAATTCATTGAAATTAAAGATAGGATTTCTACGAATTTTTTTTAAAAGAAGGGTGACTTACATAGGAAAATATTAAGTTATTGACTTAGTCTTTCTCTGATTTTGTCTTTGTAATTATCTCTAACCATGATTGTAGGATTCAGTTGTAACCTCATGAGTTGGTTTAGACAATCTCTGATTTTGTAACCATGATTGTAGGATTCAGTTGTAACCTCATGAGTTAGTTTAAACAATATTGATGTAAACTCTGCTATATAAAGGCTCATGCATCAAAATAATAAAAGTAACATTTTTCCATATTTATCATTTCTTCACATGGTATCAGAATAGCCTAAACCGATCCTACGCTATGTCTTCCGAAAACAACCAGATTACTCCTTCCGCTACTCAAATCTTGTTCACTGCTTCTGGTGGCGCCACGACCAACCTTCAATTCCCGGCGCTAGCAGTCCGTCTCGATCGCTCCAATTACTCTCTATGGCGCGGCACTATTCGCTCGGCTCTTGAGGCTTATGAGCTTGAGGGATTTCTTGTCGCTGGTGGTGCTCCTCCGCCGACTGTTTCATCGGCCGCAGATTCATCAACCACCACCAGCCCGAATCCTGACTTTGTTGCTTGGAAGCGCAAGGACCGACTGGTTCTTCTATGGCTGCGATCCACTCTCTCCACTCCTATGCTTGGTCACGTTGTTCGGACTGCCACAATCGCGGAACTTTGGTCTATGTTAGAGTAGATGTTTCACTCCCAAACTTGTGCCAGGCATATGCATTTGAAACAACAACTTCAATTGCTCTCCAAGGGAAACATGTCTATCTTGGAATATGTTGAGAAGAAAAGGGCAATTTCTGATTCCCTCGCTGAATGTCTCACCTCTGTATCGGATGAGGATTTTGTCTATTTTGTGCTATTTGGCTTAGGGGCTGAATATAGTGCGTTCAAAACAGCACTGAGTATGCGGCTGGAACCGATTTCGTCGAATGAGCTGCTCGGCCTCCTTCTTCAGGAAGAACAGCGCATACTTGACTCTTGCACCGAATCCAGTTTTCTGGTGGCCCATGTTGCTCATCGTAGAGGCGCGGCTGCAAGTCGACATTCCCTGTTGGACTCTGCCACGTCTGGCGACCACTCCCGCCCGGTGTGTCAACTCTGCGACAAGCAGGGTCATGAAGCACGGAATTGCCATCAACGACTTAACCTGTCTGCCTTCCCTGCCACCAATCGCCGCGCCGTTGATCGCCTCCGCCAGTCCGCCAACAAGCAGGCTCATGTGGTGTACACCGCCAGCCCGTCTGCCATCACCGACCCATGGGTGGTCGACTCTGGAGCGACGAATCACGTCACGGCTGACCTATCCGGCCTCAACCTCCAGTCCGAGTACACTGGCAGTGACAGCCTTGTCGTCGCAAACGGTCAGTCCCTTCCCATTACGCATACAGGCAATCTTTCTCTCTCTGCTAAACATGTTGCTAAATCCCTTACCCTTAAAGATATTCTCGTTGTGCCTGAAGTATCTGAAAACCTTCTTAGTGTTTGTCAATTATGCCTCGATAACAATGTTTTTGTGGAACTTCATGCTAATCATTGTTATGTTAAGGACCTTCAGGGCACGAAAATACTCAAGGGAATCGTTGAGAATGGCTTGTACCGGCTTCCTGTTCGCTCACCCGCTCCCAGAGTTTTTGTTGGTGAACGTGCCTCTGTCTCTTGTTGGCATCATCGCTTTGCTCATCCGCATGAGTCCATCTTGCATCGTCAATTAGTTACTTTTAATTTGCATATTTCTGCAAATAAATCATTGCCTTTGTGTAGTGCTTGTCAATTAAGCAAGAGTCAAAGACATCATCTACCCTCTTGTCATGTTCCCTCTAAAAATCCTTTTGATTTAATTTATTCGGATGTTTGGGGCCCTGCCTCTGTGTCTTCTTTAAGTGGTAATAGCTATTTTGTCATTTTTATTGACGATTGCACCAAATTTGTTTGGGTTTATTTCTTGGCAGCTAAGTCTCAGGTTTTGTCAGCCTTTACATCTTTTAAAACTATGGTTGAGACACAGTTTTCCACTAAACTCAAAGCTTTTCAATCTAATTGGGGTGGCGAGTACCGAACTATATCAACGTTTCTTGAAACTAATGACATACTTCATCGTGTTTCTTGCCCTCACACTCCTGAACAAAATGGTGCTTCTGAAAGAAGGAATATGATTATCATTGAAAAAGGGTTGGCTCTTTTGGCACATTCCCATCTTCCTATGGAATTTTGGGAACATGTCTTTCATACCGCCATTTACTTGAATAATAGAACTATAACTCCTATTCTTCAGAACAAGTCCCCGTATGCATGCCTATATCAGTGTCAACCTGATTATCATTTTCTGAAATCCTTTGGTTGCTTGTGTTTTCCTTATCTTCGCCCTTACAGCAGTAGCAAGTTAGAATTTCGTTCTGTGGCATGCATCTTCTTAGGGTATAGTGCAAAACATAAAGGATATCTGTGCTATCACGTTTCTTCCTCTCGAACGTACATTGCTCGTAATGTTGTCTTTGATGAGTCTTCTTTTCCCTTTCCGGAGCATAATTCTCAGTCCGGACAGCTAGATTCGCCTCGTCCTGACCTCTCTCTTTTTTCGCTTCAAGAAGTTGCATTAACACCACTCTTGGTTGCAACTTCTCCTTCGGATTCTTCTCGACCGACTCCCATTCAGCCGTCGTCTTCGTCTCCCTCCGACCTCACACCATATTTCCCTACGGTGGTGCCACCTTCCCCACCACCGATCCCTTCGTCGGTTATGCCATATCAACATGCTCCCTCGTATTTTTGCCCCTCCAACACTTCGACCCACGGTATGATCACTCGAGCCTCCACTAATTCCCTTAAACCTAAAGCCCACACTGCTACCAAACACCCTATTCCCTGTGATTCCTCTGATTTTGAATCCAAAACTTTCTTACAAGCCAAAAAGAACCCCAATTGGCAACATGCTATGCAACTAGAGTTTGATGCCTTAATTGCTAATGGGACGTGGGACTTGGTTCCTAGGCCTTCCTCTTCTAATATTGTTGGTTGTAAGTGGGTTTTCAGGATCAAGAAGAAACCAGATGGCTCTATTGACCGGTACAAGGCCCGTTTGGTTTCCAAGGGATACAATCAAGAAGAGGGAGTTGACTACTTCGACAAATTCAGCCCGGTCATCAAGCCTACCACGATTCGGGTGGTATTGAGCATTGTTGTCACTCGTCATTGGCCTCTCCGTCAGGTTGACATTAATAATGCCTTCCTCAATGGTGATCTAGCAGAAACTGTCTATATGGAGCAAGCACCGGGTTTCACTTCCCCTGATCGGCCGTCCTATGTCTGTCGCCTCAAAAAGGCACTTTATGGCCTCAAGCAAGCTCCGCGAGCATGGTTTCAGAAGCTCAACCAGGCTTTGCTTCGTCACGGCTTCCGGCAATGCATCTCCGATACCTCTCTTTTCATCAAACGTCATGGCTCCGATGTTGTCTATGTGCTTGTTTATGTTGATGACCTCATTATCACCGGTTCCAACTCTTCCTTCATTGATAATTTTGTCAAGTATCTTAACTCGGTTTTCTCTCTGAAGGATTTGGGTGATCTCAACTTTTTCTTGGGAATTGAAGTCTATCGTAATTCAGCTGGTCTTCTACTCTCCCAAAGAAAGTACATTTTGGACCTCCTTGATCGCAGCAAAATGATGGGCGCTAAACCCATAGCCTCGCCGGTTGTTCCAGGTTCTCGGCTCGTTTCGGGCGGTGATCCGTTCTCCGACGTCCATCTCTACCGCAGCATCGTAGGAGCTCTCAAATATGCCACCATCACCCGGCCTGAGATTTCCTACTCGGTCAATCGGGTCTGCCAGTTCATGCACCTGCCGTCGGAACATCATTGGGCTGCGGTCAAATGAATCCTCCTCTACCTCAAGGGTTCACTCGATTCCGGCCTCTTCTTCCGTCCTGCTTGTGACACTCGGCTTGTTTGCTTTACTGATGCTGGCTGGGCTTCTGATCCCGAGGACTGCCGCTCTCAACATGGGTTCTCGGTTTACTTTGGAGGCAACCTTGTGAGCTGGTCTTCTCGCAAACAGAATGTGGTTGCTCGCTCTAGCACTGAGGCTGAATACAGGGCTATTGCCTTTGCCTCGGCTGAACTTATTTGGCTTCAACAGATTCTCAAGGAAATGGCGGCACCATCTCCTGGTCCTCCCATTCTTCTTTGTGATAATCTCAGTACCACTTTTCTTACTGCAAACCCGGTCTTTCACCAACGGTCCAAGCACATCAAATCGACTATCACATTGTCCGGGAACAAGTTCAGGCAGGCGCTCTGATTGTTAGGCATGTCAAGTCTGCTGATCAGATAGCGGATATTTTTACCAAAGCTGTTGGCTCCTCACGGTTTCAAAACTTACGGTCCAAGCTTCTCGTTCGTACTCAATCGTGAGCTTGCGGGAGGGTATTAAGTTATTGACTTAGTCTTTCTCTGATTTTGTGTTTGTAATTATCTCTAACCATGATTGTAGGATTCAGTTGTAACCTCATGAGTTAGTTTAGACAATATCTGATTTTGTCTTTGTAATTATCTCTAACCATGATTGTAGGATTCAGTTGTAACCTCATGAGTTAGTTTAAACAATATTGATGTAAACTCTGTTATATAAAGGCTCATGCATCAAAATAATAAAAGTAACATTTTTCCATATTTATCATTTCTTCACAGAAAAGATTTAATTAAAGCAAATGAGTCCTAAGCACAAATCTCTTTGAAATGTTGTTTAGCTAAATTCTCTTATACACTCAATTATGCTTAGGAATAATGCTTTATCAACGTTATTTTGCTAAATGTTGTTTAGCTTCTGCAGCCACAATCCTAGGATATCCCTCCACTTACCATAGATGAGGTCACAACCCTTCTAGCGTAAAATTATTTGTTTTGGAATATACATTATACTCCTTTCTTTTTTCTTTTTTCTTTCTTCTTTTTCTTTTTCTTTTTCTTTTTCTTTTTTTTTTTTTTTGGTTCCATCCTATAAATGTTACATTTGATAAGGACATATAGTGCACTTATGAACAAAACTTAAATAATTGTCACTAATGTATGCAAGAAGAATTTATGGTAGTCTTTTGAGACACCAGTAGCATGGGTAAATATGTATGGGATTCTTTGCTTTTGATATCAATATGTGCATTATTTTCTTCCAATTTAAAGATATAGCTAGTATATGGTCTTTGGTAACTTAAACTTAAGAAATTGGAATCCTACATGAAATTTGGACTAGGTTAAGTTACAATTTAGAAAATATAGTTTATATATATACTAAATTTCTTATATACCAAATTTGTACTAGGTTAACTTAAACTATTTTTTCTTATTCTTATTCGGTTTTCAATTTACCAGTAGCATGGGTAAATATGTTTGGTTTAAAAAAAATTCGGTTCAGTTTTGAAAATACTAAATTTTTTTTTATTCAGTATCGGTTTTGGATTTCGATTTCGGTTTCGGTCCAAAACCGAAAACCCAATAAGAAAATATAGTTTATATATATATATATATATATATATATATATATATATATAT
Organism: Iris macrosiphon; assembly: GCA_036927795.1. NCBI lineage: Eukaryota > Viridiplantae > Streptophyta > Magnoliopsida > Asparagales > Iridaceae > Iris > Iris macrosiphon. The sequence continues at coordinate 144,074,729 of JAYESA010000010.1, forward strand.
AGGAATATTTATTTATTGTATATATTAACTAAAAAATCGCAAATAAACTGAAAAATCAAAAAAATAAACCAAAAATCTAACCGATTTAATTAGGTTTGGTTTGGTTCGGTTATGGTCTAATTCGGTTCGATTTCGGTTTTGCTTATTCGATTTTCGGTCGAATTCGGTTTTCCTTATTCGGTTCGGTTTTGAACCGAACCGATGCTCACCCCTAACTCCACCTGTGGATAATTTTTTACTATTCGGGGATGAATTATCCCCTTGACCCCGGTTGGCTCCGTCATTTGCACAAGACTTATCGGCATGGGGCACCTCCACCATATCATCAGAACTAGACATCTCTATATATTCATCAGTAGAGACACCCCATCATCTCGTCTAGGTTGATTTGACAGCCACCGGATGTGTCAGTGAGTATACGATTTGTAATACAATGCTAACGGTAGGTATTTCTCTCGACTTGATGATCCTCCTATACCACCAAAGAGACCTATTAGGAAGATCAATTAGGAACTAAAACCCCTTACTAAAGAACTATAATTAATTTTAATTTAAAATATAATATCATTTATTAATTATATTAATTTAATGTTTCTCTTCTTAAATATTAATTATTGGCCAATATAGGTTTTACTGCTACCCCGACTTTTGGTGCTTTCATTTAAGGGAATTATTATGGGCCCTTCACCAACTTCTCCCATGTGCTAGAAGAAAAGAAGTTTAAATGGCTGGAGCAGATGAAAGTATGTTTTACTATCACCATGTATTGTATCATTATCTTTTGTTTAATTAATCTTAGAAATATATAATTTTTTATTTGTAATTTGGTTTAAAGAATACCTATCGGTGGCCGGACTGTCATGTCCTAGTACCGAAATACAGAGAACAGAGGTATGACACGGCCAACTAGGCACTACGGAGTACACCATTATTTGCCATAAAAAAAGTTGTACGAACTTTGTTTTACAAACTTGAGAGAAAAGAAAAGAAAAGGGGTACAATAACTATACGAGAATCTAAAGTACAATGATTCTGGGGAAGAATAGCTATGGAGATCAGATCTGCGATCGATCACTTTACTCCTTGGACCACACGACAGTGAAGAAATGCCAGAACATGAGCACTAGAGAACTTGAAGGCAAGAAGACTTTGGCAATAACAGCACAAGAAGCTTATCTCTTTCTCTCTCTCTGTCCGCCCGTCTGTGTTTAGTAGCATGCATTGACCCAATATTTATAGTCGCTCAACATTGAAACGGTTATTAGAGAGTGTGCATACAAATGAGCAATATGCACTGTGTTTATTCATTTGTGCGCGAATATTTGAGGGTTTTGCCACCCACATTCTGTAAAGTTGATGTACAATTCATTGCTAGCTTGACACGTGGCTTCCTATACGAGGAAGGCTCAGGTCGTGGTTGCAGTTAATTATACACACTTTACGAGAATTAAGGCACGAAGTACACATCATAACAACCACTCACTGTGAGTTGTTGGCGCACCTTGGAGTGAAATAGCATGTTGGCATACTGTCATTGAAGAAACAGACCCATTAATACTAGCATATTCCGGAAGTATGTAAGTATTGGCGTACCCAGTGAGATAGCAACAACGACGTACTCTAACTAAGATGTCAATATTGGTGTACTCAGGGAGTGGTTGCACCATTGGTGTATTGCTGCTAAAGTATCAATATTGGCGTATTCAGGAAGAGAGAGCATCAATGGCGCACTCTATCTGAAGTACCACTATAGCCCAACAGCAAATGGTGGCGTACTCGGACTAAGATGGCAGCATTGGTCGCAAAATGATAACCTGGGTCGTCATGTCAATAAAATCTCTACATTAGGGACTCAATCTCCTCGTCTGTTGTGTCAGACTCAGGCGACCTCTTTTGACGTGGCAATATTGGCATACTATAACAAAGATAGAATTAGGCGTACTGAGGTGCAGCAACGTCCTTGGCGTACTGTGGCAAAGTTGAAATGTTGGCATAATAGAATGAAGCAACAACATCACTTAGTTGCTAAACGATAACCTGGGTCTTTGTGCTTTAGAGATCCTTTACATTTAATGACTTGATCTCCGTGACTTCTGCGTCGGACTGTCAACTGTCATATTCATTAAATTTAATGTTTGGAGGAAACCCAATTCATTGTATACCATAGTATTGCCTTGGATGAATGCTGGCAGTATACGTTGTTGAGGCAAATCATACGAAGTGCGCCACTGTTCCACTGTCTGGATATTGAGGGATAGTACGCCATTGCTCCACTGCTCTGCATACTTTTTATACTTCTTCAACCATCCCATAATACGGTCATGACTGTCACTAGAGAAAGGGTGTATACTGCAATACTAGTCACCTATAGCCTCAGAAAATATACTATGTCTCAATAAGTCAAACAAGAAGCAGAAATATAGAATATGTAAGATAAAAGAGTAGGGGTCCCTGACTCTATATCAAAATGATCATGAAGCTAGCTATACAAAATAAAAAAAACTAGCACAATGTCAATAATACATGATTATAGTCAGCTACAATCCGAATAAGTACAATAATATGGAAGGAATAAATATCCAGAATATCAGGCAAACAAATGCATGTGGCTAAAGGTCCAAAAGTGATAAAATGCTATAAGAGTGGTGAAGAAGGAATCCAATCAATCCTCCAAAGGCCATCCTCCTGGTTTGCACTATCTGTGAGAAGATATACTGGATCTCCTATCTTTGCTACTAGATCTGGCCAAACAAATTTAGAGGGGTCAGACCCTAATAACAAGTACCACAAGAAAGTACGAGTTAAAGAAACAAAACCCAAGCAATAATAATATATATTGGAACCCTGTTTCATAGCTTAGGTCCATATCCTATCGTCAGGCAGTACCTCAACCCTATAACAAAATAAGAACAAGGGTTGAACCACTATGCGACGATAGTCTATGTCCCTAGGCTATTAGTAGGTGATATAGAATAAAAATAACAAATATATGTAACTGACCAATAAGTTCCTACGTCTTGCTGTGTGATATCCAGGTTATCCAATAATGCAATATATATAAATCCTCAAATCATACAATGCCGAAGCAGGACTGGCCTATATATATATATATATATATATATATATATATATATATATATATATATATATATATATATATATATATAGCTTGGAATATAAGTGACATGCCACAGTCCATCGTAGGGCCACTAGATTAAACAAAATCACTAACAGTTTCAGCACTCCTCTAGGGTAAATACTGAGTCTGTCAGGATTATAATAGTCGAATACTTACTCTATTAAGCTGGATGATATACAGTATCTGGTGGATGTCCAACAATACACGATCTCGAAAACTTGTTCCCTCCCAATACTTCTACAATGTTTAAGTTACCTATTTAACCATACAATTATATGCAGAATCATGTATTGTGGATACACGATCACTGTCATAACCATATTTTTTAGGAAAGGATATTTTGGTTATTTCATAATTAATTAAATATTATGCATATTGAATAATTATTTATTTTATTATTTAATTATTGTTAGATGTTAGTTTATTATTTTGGACTTGAGTTAGTGGACCTAACTAGTTTAGATTAGATCCATAGACCAACATTTATAACTAGTTAGATTTGAGCCCAATTATTAAGTTCATTCATTAGGAGGATGATTAATGAAATTAAACTCATTAGACTAGAACCTTCTCTCCTTAATTATTTTTTCATGAGAGGCCCTAAGGTGTATATTGGTCATTACATAGTAGCTTGAGGGAGGGGCTAAGGGGGGCCGACCATTTAAAAGAGGGGAGAATTTTTCTCTCCTCTTTTTATTCCAAATCTAGATCTAGAATTTCTCTCAACCAAATTTCTTCATTTTCACATCAATTCTCTACCAAATTTCTTCCCAATTCCTTCCTAAATCACCGTTGGAGGGCAGTAGAGCAAGGATCTAGAAGGAGGAGCAATGATATACAAGTTGGAGACCAATTTTATCAAATTTGAAGGTTGCATTAGAAATTCATCTTCCAATAGGTATAATTCAGTTTTTCTTCTTTAATTAGGTTCTAAATATGTGTTCTAATCATTAGGAACCACCCTATATGATGAGACTATCCACAAAAATTGTAATTAGGTTCATAGGAGGCCTATGGAGAAAGTTATGGTGTATATTGTGTCAATTTTGGGGGAATTTCGAGATTGACACATGTTGTATTTGTCAATTAGACCAAATTAACATGTGTTTGATTGTTTGTGGCTAGTGTCATGTCCATAATTGGATACGTGTAAGCCGTATCCCAATAATTTGGAGATACGGATTTTAGAAGTTTTTCCTCCGATACGGGGCTTTGTGCATGTCACATTTTGAAACCGAAACGTAGATATGTATTTGGCTCTTCGTATTGTTCATAAATAGTATTTTAGACTTGTTCGTGTCCTTCAGGGTACATTTGGTTGTGTGGTGGACTAGTATCGCAAGCGTATCACAGATCTAGTATGATACGAGTGTGATGTACTCCACGTGTTTGCTTTATTGTTTTTTAATTCAATTGACTTGTGTATAACTATTAATATGATGTATTAGATATGATATGTATATGTATAAGTGTATGTATTTATATTATATCATATATTTATGTATATATAGCTATGTGATTGTGTGTTTATATATATATATATATATATTGATATCTATGGGTATATATATATATATATATATATATATATATATATATATATATATATATATATATATATATGGGTGAGTGTATATATAGGTTGATACATATTGATATCTATATGGATGTTATGCATGAGAGTATATGTCTATATGTGTATAGATAAGAGAGTATATATATATATATATATATATATATATATATATATATATGTGAGTGTATACATATGTATGTGTATATGTATATATGTCACATATATATATATATATATATATATATATATATATATATATATATATATATATATATATATATATATATATGTGTGTGTGTGTGTGTGTGTGTGTGTGTGTGTGTGAGATTGAGTGTGTGCATATATGTACATTAATATGTTTATGTATCTAGATATATTGAGAGGTATATAGTTATATATATAAGTGCATATAGATATATAGATACTAGTGAGAGTATATATATATATTTATGTGTTTTTTTGTGTGTGTGTATGTTGGAGGGGATCGAGCAGCTACAATAGGGAGTCACTGAAAAAGCAAACTGCGGCAGCAGCAAGATGCAGTGCAGTGCAAGCCATAACAGCAGTGTTGAGCAGCAGCAGTTGCTCGAGCAACTGCACAGTAGCAGCAAGGAGGTTCGGCACCAACAAGAAACTGCAGCAGCAGCAGGATGCAGTGTAGTACAAGCCATAGCAGCAGTGTTGAGCAGCAGCAGTTGCATGAGCAACTGCACAGCAGCAGCAAGGAGGTTCAACACAAACAGCATGTGCAGCAGCAGCAAGTGCCCGACCATCAACTACAGCAACAACAGCATGTATCAGTAGCAATTTCAGCTAGTGGGCATCAAGATATACTTGTTAGTTGTTAGTTTAGTTAATAGCCAGTAGTTATCTTGTGATAGTTATATATAGATGTAGTTAGTTTGAGAGTAGTTATAATAGATATGTATACACATAGTTTAGCTAGTTATCTAGTTAATTAAGTTATCTATATGTATGTACTTGGGGTTAATTGATAAGTTAGATCTATATGTATATACTTATGTACCTCTAGTTATGTATGTAGGTATGTACGTATATATGTATTAGTAATTAATGATTAGTTTGGTAGTTGGTACTAGTAATTGCATATTAGTATATAGATTAGTATTGGGTAGCTAATGTATAGTAAAGAGCACATTACCTTGAGATACCAAAGTAAATGTCAAGGTATCGGGTTGATACTCAAGGTATTTGGGTTTGAGTATCAAGATGAGTGTTTAGTGGTGCGATACCATGTTGGTTGAAAGCCAAGGTATCCACTTAGCATTTGTAATTAGGATTAATATATATAATATTGATTGAATATGCATATATGATATTTCTATATCTAATTGTTTGCGTATCTTGAGATACGGTATCTTAGTAATTTCATAGTATCTTAGATTATTTAGTTTGACCTAGTTTCAAAGTGTATGGACCCAATATCCTATAGATAGACTCATGTAACCTAGAAATAGGTAGTTTGACCAAGTTTGTCTAGTTTGACTTAGAGTTGACCTACTTTGTCTGTTTTGACTTAGAAATGACTCTTTGACCTAGATGTTGACTAGTTTAACTTATTTTTATTCTGAAATCTTGTATTGATGTTATATTCCATATTTAGGGTGGAGAGTATTTTAGTGTAGATATATGATCATACCCTCCTTGTGCATATCTTGTTCCTTGTGAGTGTTGGTCATACACCGCACATATGACTAACCAGACCCTTATCCTTGTGCAAGTTTCCCAAGCCGATCATATGTTAAAGCTAGTACTCACTCACTTAGTCATTAGTATTCTTGTTCATTGCCATATTGTTTATTCTTGTATTTATTTCAGTATTTTCTTATTGTATATCTCTTGTATCTATTATTGCATCTTGTATATTCACATCTATTTACTGTTACATAGTTTATATCATTGATTAGAACAATTGTTAGAGATATACTCTGCTCCTTTCCTGACTGAGTATATTTTTCCTAGATGACACTGAGGAGTGGTACTACACTCATTACTGTCCTCGGGATATTGTGGGTTTAGTGCCAGAGACCTTGGCTCCGGAGGGCCTCATCCCGACTGAGACAGATGACCCAGGACTTGTAGCACCTTAGTTATTCTTTTGTACTGGATTTGTATCTAGCTTACTTTATTATTTCTCGGACTCATTTGTTATTATTTTGACTTATGAGTTGTATTGTGACTATTCTATTCTTTTATCATATTTGTTCGTATTTCCATCTTAGATCTGTGATTGAGTATATTTATATTGTTAGTGACGTATTATATTGATTAGATAGATTACCCAAACAGTGTTCTACTGCCGATGCTGCGGCATAGGCTGGGCGTTGTTCCCGACTTGCATCCCTACAGCGGGTGCGGGTTGTAAACTTGCTCGACCAAAATTAGGCCTACTTGGCTTAGATAGTGAGACTAGGGCTAGTTTGAATCCAATTAGAAATAGAATATTTTATTTTAGGCGATTTTGTAATATTTATATCACCTAGTGCACCTTACCGTTGCTTCGATAATTGGAGCACTACACTAGCCATTGCCTTCCTACAAATTTTACACCATTGTCCTAGACGTGCTAGTCTTCCATCCTGACCTTTGTGTAACTTATAATTATGCTCTCTTGTGCTACATTTTAGTCGCACAATATTCGTCGCAGACATTTATATTTAATTCTAAATAAATTCAACAATGTATCCTTGTGCGTTTCAATCGAAATTGGAGACACAATCTTGATCCATTTTGTGCAACCCTAATTATGAAAATATTCTATTATGAGTCCTCTACATTCATGACTCTTGTGTCCCATCTAATTTTAGTCCCATATTTTTCTAATTAATTTTAGAACACCATCTGCATTAATTTTAATTAAATTAATCCAATTTTCATCTTTGTACAATTTTCCAATTGTTGGGCGCTTTTCTGCAAAAGTGCATTGAGGGGTCTACAACATTAGACACAACACATGAAGAAAGCCATTTTTTCCTTCAGGTAAAATTTTCTCATGATTTTTGGAGTGTGTAGCACACAACATCACCACTCATCTAATCCTAGCCATTCATTTCAAACAATGCAAATCCTAGCCTTTTAAATACCTATATGTAAGGCCAGGCCCATCCCAAGTAGGATGTTGACCAACCCAATCCTGTCACGACCCGCACCCGGTATAAGGGTACTAGTCGGAAACAACGTCCAGCCTACGCCGCAGAATCGGCGGTAGAACGCTGTCTAAATAATCTATCTAACAATATAATGATCCACCATTAATGATAGTATACTCAATCACAGAACTAAGATAGAAATGAGCACGAATCAGATAAAGAATAGAATAGTCACAATATAACTCATGAGTCTAAAATAATACATCAATGAGTTTGAAGAAATACAGAAATAAGCTGGAGACAAATCCAGTACAAAAGAATACTACGAGACTACAACTCCAGGGTCAACTGTCTCAGTTGGGATAAGTCCCTCTTGAGCCAGGGTCTCAGAATCTAAACCCACAACATCCTGGGGTCCATAAAAGGTAGGGTACCACTCCTCGGTGTCATCTAGAAAAATATATCCAGTCAGGAAAGGAGCAGAGTACATCTCTAACAGCAGTTCTTATTAATGATAAAAACTATGTAATAGTAAATAGCTGTGGATGAACAAAATGCACAATAGATATAAGAGATATATATACAATAAGGAAATACTAAAAATAAATACAATAATGAACAATATGCCAATGGAACAATAATACTAATGACTAAGTGTGTGAGTACTAGCTTAACATGTGATCGGCTTGGGCAAGATGCAATGCGGCCTGGCTAATCATACGTGCGGTGCATGATCAACACTATTATGTAATCTGTACTTTATTCAATAGGGATATTGATAACATATCTATACTAATACTCCCCACCCCCGACTGGTATAATAGATCCAACCACGGTATGCTATGGCACGAGATTCCCCAAGAAGATAGCTAGTCTTCCCGAGAATCGGTGTCTGTACATGTACAAGATAACCAATGAAATAATACTTGCACCATATATACCATATACCAAGGAATAACATCTCATGACGAGATCCGGATATACCAATCCGTGTAACCATAGTATCAAGAGAACATGGATATCTACACTAAATATAGTGAACATAGAGGAAATCATAAATGAGAAACTATCAGAGAATGTACTCGCCTGAAGTCCAATGAACAGTCTCACAGATGTCTGACTCGGTACCTCGAAGACCTAGATATGGAATACAACATTAATACAAGGTCCCGAAAAGAGAACAAGTTAAACTAGTCAACTTCTAGATCAATAAGTCAATTCTGAGTCAAAAGTCAACTGTAGTCAACTATGAGTTAACTATGGTCAACTATGAGTCAACTATCTATTTCTAAGTTGCACAAGTCTAGCACCAAAATCTTGGATCAAAATACTAAGATCTAAGCCATAAAACTACATCCTTAAATATTAGGATACAGTATCTTCGGATACGTGAATCCAAGGTAAATCTCACAATACCTATATATCAATCAATAAAGTATGTAATATAGAATATTGAATACAACAATTAGAAATCATGGTTTTGAACCAACTTGGTATCCACACAAAGTAATGCTCAAGATACATAGATATAGTATTTACCCTTATACAATATATAATATATATATAAACTAATATTATACAATTAAAATTATAACAATACTAGTATTATATCTCACAATAAATACATATATATATACACATATATATATAAATATAATATATAAAATATAAACTAAAACTGCCTAACTGTCACTGAAAACAATGTGCTAAAGCACTGATTTTCAATAAACAGCCCCTTTAGTGACAGTTCCAACTGTCACTGCAACCGCCGTCGCCAAAACCGCTGTATAAACGCACTGCTGTCGCTTATTGGTGACAGTTCGACTGTCACAGAATGAGCGTCGCTGCTGCTGTCGTAATAAATCCCGCCCACTGCAATTAATGACAGAACTGTCATAAAATGCCCTATAATGCTACAGCGGCTGCTGCTTTAATGACAGAAACTGTCATTAAATGCTGCTGTCGCCAATGATAAATATATATAACTATTTATATATATTAATATATAAATATATAAATCAATATATATATATATATATATAAAATAATTAAATAGGTATATGCTTCTATATATACATAATCCTACATAAATAAATAAATAAATAAATAAATAAATAAATACTAATAGCTATAAAATACATCTATGTACTAATGTACATATTTTAACATGGTTAAATGCACACATAAAAATACATTCATTTATATACAATTAATTATATAATAATTATAAATAATATAATTACTCATTTAAACACATAAATATATTTATAAAACATTTACATATAATTTACACTACTAACATAAATTGTAACATATATAAATGCATGCAAAAGAAAGCTACATATATATTTATACATTATATTAGTATACCTACAATACATATTTCTATGCTACCAAAAATATCATAATAAATAAACTAAAATAAATATATAACATCTATATATATTTACTAATTATAATTCAAGAATTAAAGCATAAATAATTAGATCTACACATAAACACACAAAATGGAGAGTATCACACCGTATCCCACTAGATCTAGGATACGCATGCGACACGAGTCCAACACACAACCAATTGCACCCCGAAGGACACAAACAAGTTACAAATATTATTTATGAACAAATCAAAGTGTCAAATGTAGATCTATGTGTCCGTATCAAAATACGACATGTACAAAGTCCCGTGGCGGAGGAAAACCCCCCAAAATAACACGTATCACCAAATTGTTGGGATACGACCTACACGTACCCAATTGTGGATACGACACTAGCCCCAAACACATAAGCATATGCCTAATTGATCTATAGGATCAATTGACACACACAACAAAATATAAATTTGGAATTCCCCCAAAATTGACACAAAAGTACCATAACTTTCTCCATGGGTCTCCTATGAACACAAAACCAAGTCCTATGGGTAGTACATACATATGGGTTGATTTTACATGATTAAATCTCATATTTAAAAGCTATTTTAAGGGGAAAAACTGAATTATACTTATTGGGAGATGGATTTCCAATGAAACCTTCAATTGAGATAAAATTGCATCCAAATTGTAGATCCTTGCTCCTCTTTGTAGATCCTTTCTTCCTCCTTCTAGATCCTTGCTTCTCAACTTTCTAATGGTGAATTGGGAAGGAATTGGAATAAATTTGGTAGGGAATTGGAATGAAAATGAAAGGAAATTGGTAGTGGGAAATTCTAGATCTAGATTTGGAATGAAAATGAGAGGAGAGAGAATTTTCCCCCCTCTTTTAATAGGTCGGCCCCTACCCCTTCCTTAAGCAATTATGAAATGTCCAATATACCCCTTGGGGCCTCTCATGAAGAAATAATTAAGGAAGGAAGCTTCTAGTCTAATGATTTAATTAATTTTAATCTATCTCCTTAACAATGTGCTTTCTAAATGGGCCAAGTCTAACTAATTAATTCATGTTGGTCCATGGGTCCAAACTAAACTAGTTGGGTCCACTAATACAAGTCCAAAATAATTAAATAACATCTAACAACAATTAAATAATACAACAAATAATTATTTACCATGCACAATATTTAATTAAATAGAAAAAGACTAAAATACCCTTTCCTAGAAAATGTGGTAGTGACAAGTCTTCCCTCCTTAAAATAATTTCGTCCTCGAAATTCAAAGATGAAAACTACCCCCAGAAAATCACAAACAGAACTAAAGAATCACAACTAACTAATGAACAGAACATAACTAGAAAATAACATACCTCAAGGTACAAACAAATATGGATAACGCTCTCGCATGTCATTCTCTCTCTCCCAGGTAGACTCACCTGGAGAGTGATGCCTCCATGCGACGCATACCAAAGGAATAGTCTGGTTCCTCAGCACCTTCTCTCTCTGATCCAGAATCTCAACTGGCTTCTCTGGATAGCTAAGAGTAGGGCCCACCTCTATCTTCGAGTGATCTAATACATGACTAGGATCTGCCACGTATCGTCTCAACTATGACACATGAAACACGTTGTGCACTCCCTCCAATGCAGGTGACAAGTCTAGTCAATAAGCAACTACACCGACCCTCTCTAGAATAGTGAAAGGTCCGATGAATCGCGGACTAAGCTTTCCGCCTCCACCGAAGTGAATCGTGCCTCGTGTCGAAGAAATCCTCAGAAACACCAAACCACACACCTAGAACAAAATACCACCTTAAGAAATTAATCTATAACAAACAAGAACAAGCACAAACAAAATCTAAACTATACCTCAAACTCCAAAGGTCTCCGATGGCTATCGGCCCAATGTTGCTGTCTGTCCTGCGCCACTCGAAGTCTGTCTCTGATCAACTGAACCTTCTCTGCTGCATCCACAACCATCTCTGGCCCAAGCAAAACTCTCTCTCCAACATCGTTCCAAGACAAAGGAGTACGACACCTCCGACCGTATAGAGCTTCAAAAGGCGACATCTTTATACTGGCCTGGTAACTGTTGTTATAAGCAAACTCTACCAAATAGAGATGGTCCTCCCAAGAACCCCGAAAATTTAGTACACAAGTGCGTAACATATCCTCAAGAGTCTGGATAGTCCTCTCTGACTGCCCATCTGTCTGGGGATGATATGCAGTACTGAACTTGAGCTGAGTGCCCGAACTCTCCTGCAAACTCCTCCAGAACTGAGAAGTGAAACGACTATCCCGATCTGAGACTATGCAGACAGGAACTCCATGTATCCTAACGATCTGCCTCACATACATCTCTGCCAGCTTCTCCGTAGACAAACCCACCTTGAAAGGCAAGAAGTGGGCCGACTTGGTCAACCTATCAACAATGACCCAAATCGCGTCTTTCCTTACTGGAGATCGTGAAAGTCCGGACACAAAATCCATAGTAACGTGTTCCCACTTCCACTCTGGAATGGGTAATGGCTGAAGTAAACCTCCTGGCCTCTGCCTCTCGGCTTTCACCTACTGGCACACTAAGCATCTGGATACAAACTGTGCCACTTCCCTCTTCATGCCATACCACCACACACTCTCTCGCATATCCCGATACATCTTGTTAGCACCTGGATGTATGAAATACTGAGAGCGATGCGCTTCCTGCAACACCTCCTCACGCAGCTCCCCACTAGGCACACACAATCTATCTCCATGCCTCAAAGATCCATCCTCTGTAATAGTGAAATCATCCTCCAATCCTGCTCTCACCTGAGCTCTGATACTCCTCAGAGATACATCATCATACTGTGCTGCCTTGATCCTGTCCATCAAATCTGAGTGTATTGTAATCCCCATATCTGCATAGCACACCCAGGAACAATCATCTCAATGCCCAAGCTCTCCAAGTCCTCCAACAAATATCGATCCTGCGTCAAGAACATAGCTACCGGATACCTGCTCAAAGCATCGGCAACTACATTGGCTTTCCCAGGATGATATTGCAAAGAGATATCAAAATCTTTCATCAGTTCCAACCACCGACGCTGCCTCATGTTCAACTCCTTTTGCGTGAAAACGTACTTCAAGCTTTTGTGGTCTGTGAAGATCTCCACACGCTCTCCGTACAAATAATGTTTCCACAACTTCAGGGCGAATATGACGGCTGCCAACTCCAAATCATGGGTAGGATAGTTCTTTTCATGAGGACGCAATTACCTGGATGCATAGGCAATAACTTTCCCATGCTGCTGAAGAACACAACCTAAACCCTTCCCCGATGCATCACTATAAATAGTGAAACCTCCGGACCTTGATGGCAACGTCAAAATAGGAGCAGACGTCAACCTCTTCTTCAACTCCTCAAAAGCAACCTGGCAATCTTCCGTCCAAACAAACTCCACATCCTTCCTTGTGAGTCTGGTCATCGGCTCGGCAATCCTCGAAAAATCTTGCACAAACTTCCTGTAATAGCCTGCCAATCCCAAGAAACTCCTGATCTCTGCTACCGAACTCGGAGTCTTCCAAGATTCTACTGCTGAAATCTTCTTCGGATCCACTGAAATACCATCACCAGTCACAACATGCCCCAAGAACTCCACCTTGTCCAAGAAAAACTCACACTTGGACAACTTTCCATACAGCTTCTCCTTCTTCAGCACTTCCAACACAATCCTCAAATGCTCCTCATGCTCCTCCGGTGTCCTCGAGTATATGAGTATGTCGTCGATGAACACCACCACAAACTTGTCAAGGTACTGGTGGAATACCTTGTTCATCAAGTTCATAAATACCGCTGGTGCATTAGTCAAACCAAACGGCATAACCATAAACTCGTACTGACCATACCGAGTTCTAAAAGCAGTCTTCGGTATGTCCTCCGGCTTCACCTTAACTTGATGGTAGCCTGATCTCAAATCTATCTTAGAAAATACCTTGGCACCACCCAATTGATCAAACAGATCATCAATTCGTGGCAAAGGATACTTATTCTTGATAGTGAGATTATTCAAAGCCCTGTAATCAATGCACATGCGCACCGATCCATCCTTCTTCGGTACAAACAATACCGGGGCTCCCCATGGTGAAGAACTCGATCTGATAAACCCCTTATCCTGCAATTCGTCCACCTGCTTCTTCAACTCGACCAGCTCGCTGTTGTTTACTCTATAGACATGCTGCGAAATTGGTTCTGCACCTGGCACCAAGTCTATAGAAAATTCAACATCTCGATCTGGCGGCAATCCTGGTAATTTCTCAGAAAACACATCCAAGAACTCTGCTATCAACTGATGTGGCAACTCCTTGTCTTCCATCATAGCTCCACAAATAATGCCTTCTCTCTGCTCTGCAGCTCCTCTAACAAACTCGAACTCTGGCTCTCCTGGCGGACCAAACAAAACTCTACCTCCTCTACAATCTATGCTAGCATGGTGCCTACTCAACCAATCCATCCCGAGTACAATATCGTAGCTCGGAAGTGGCACTACAAGTAGACACGTACTCAACTCCCGGCCTCCCAGAGTAACTCTCCGATCCTTGCAAATATCATTAAGCAGGATAATGCCTCCCCCGGTAATGATCTTGCAAGTCCTAACCAAAGACTCAGCTACCAAATCATGCTTTAGAGCAAAAGAAACATATACAAAACTATGGGAAGCACCACTATCAAACAAAACTAAAGCTGGAATGGAATCAAGAAGAATAGAACCTGCGATGACATCTCCGGTGGGTTCATCCTCCTCGACGGTCATAGCAAACGCTCGTCCCTGCCGAGCACCTCCCTGCTGCTGATGCTGGACAAAATGCTGCTGCTGTGTCGGAAGCGGTCCCCTCGGCTGTGCTGCAGGTGGTCTCGTCTGTGCCCTCAGAGCTGGAGCTGCTCCCTGAACTGCATGACGAGGACACTCCCTCGATTGATGCCCTTCAGTACTATAATACAAACAAACTCCTAGCCTCCTCCTGCAAACTTCCCAGATGTGGCCGGGCTTCTTGCAGTAGTTGCATGGAGCTTGTTGTAACTGTCTCTGCTGCTGAGGTGCCTAGTGAAAAGGTGCCCTAGCTGGAGTCTGGTTCTGCTGTGGCTACTGGAAAGGTCTGGACTGGAAAGGTCTGGACTGGAAATAAGGACGTTTGGCAGATACTGCACTGCCGTTGGCCCCCAGAAAAGAATTACGGTCTCTCTTGGTCTTCAAACCCAACTCTCGCTCAACCTTGCATGCCTCCGCAAGTATCTCCGAGTATGTCTCATAAAAAGACGAAATGAGGATCAATATGGCACATGATGTAAGACACTCAAGGAAAGGACAGATTAAGAGATCAAGTATCAATACCAAAGGAGAATAGTTGAATCAAAAGAATTTTCCTAGATGTGATTGAGTATCTCAGCCTATATCCTATATCCTATCGCAGGCTCGCAGTAGTACAACTAAGTTGTCGTACTACCACGATATCACATACTTTGTGAAGCTAGACATGCATGGGCCACCACCAAAAATGTGTCACGACCCGCACCCGGTGTAAGGGTACTAGTCGGAAACAACGCCCAGCCTATGCCGCAGAATCGGCGGTAGAACGCTGTCTAGATAATCTATCTAACAATATAATGATCCACCAATAATGATAGTATACTCAATCACAGAACTAAGATAGAAATGAGCACGAATCAGATAAAGAATAGAATAGTCACAATACAACTCATGAGTCTAAAATAATACATCAATGAGTTTGAAGAAATACAGAAATAAGCTGGAGATAAATCCAGTACAAAAGAATACTACGAGGCTACAACTCTAGGGTCAACTGTCTCAGTTGGGATAAGTCCCTCTTGAGCCAGGGTCTCAGAATCTAAACTCACAACATCTTGGGGTCCATAAAAGGTAGGGTACCACTCCTCAGTGTCATCTGAAAAAATATATCCAGTCAGGAAAGGAGCAGAGTACATCTCTAACAGCAGTTCTTATTAATGATAAAAACTATGTAACAGTAAATAGCTGTGGATGAACAAAATGCACAATAGATATAAGAGATATATATACAATAAGGAAATACTGGAAATAAATACAATAATGAACAATATGCCAATGGAACAATAATACTAATGACTAAGTGTGTGAGTACTAGCTTAACATGTTATCGGCTTGGGCAAGATGCAATGCGGCCTGGCTAATCATACGTGCGGTGCATGATCAACACTATTCTGTAATCTGTACTTTATTCAATAAGGATATTGATCACATATCTATACTAATACTCCCCACCCCCGACTGGTATAATAGATCCAACCACGGTATGCTATGGCACGAGATTCCCCAAGAAGATAGCTAGTCTTCCTAAGAATCGGTGTCTGTACATGTACAAGATAACCAATAAAATAATACTTGCACCATATACACCATATACCAAGAAATAACATCTCATGACGAGATCCGGATATACCAATCCGTGTAACCATAGTGTCAAGAGAACATGGATATCTACACTAAATACAGTGAACATAGAGGATATCATAAATGAGAAACTATCAGAGAATGTACTCGCCTGAAGTCCAATGAACAGTCTCACAGATGTCTGACTCGGTACCTCGAAGACCTAGATATGGAATACAACATTAATACAAGGTCCCAAAAAGAGAACAAGTTAAACTAGTCAACTTCTAGGTCAATAAGTCAATTCTGAGTCAAAAGTCAACTGTAGTCAACTATGAGTCAACTATGGTCAACTATGAGTCAACTATCTATTTCTAAGTTGTACAAGTCTAGCACCAAAATCTTGGATCAAAATACTAAGATCTAAGCCATAAAACTATATCCTTAAATATTAGGATACCGTATCTTCGGATACGTGAATCCAAGGTAAACCTCACAATACCTATATATCAATCAATAAAGTATATAATATAGAATATTGAATACAACAATTAGGAATCATGGTTTTGAACCAACTTGATATCCACACAAAGTAATGCTCAAGATACATAGATATAGTATTTACCCATATACAATATATAATATATATAAACTAATATTAAACAATTAAAATTATAACAATACTAGTATTATATCTCACAATAAATACATATATATATACACATATATATATAAATATAATATATAAAATATAAACTAAAACTGCCTAACTGTCACTGAAAACAATGTGCTAAAATACTGATTTTCAATAAACAGCCCCTTTATTGACAATTCCAACTGTCACTGCAACCGCCGTCGCCAAAACCGCTGTATAAACGCACTGCTGTCGCTTATTGGTGACAGTTCGACTGTCACAGAATGAGCGTCGCTGCTGCTGTCGTAATAAATCCTGCCCAGTGCAATTAATGACAGAACTGTCATTAAATGCCCTATAATGCTACAGCGGCTGCTGCTTTAATGACAGAAACTGTCATTAAATGCTGTTGTCGCCAAAGATAAATATATATAACTATTTATATATATTAATATATAAATATATAAATCAATATATATATATATATAACAATTAAATAGGTATATACTTCTATATATACATAATCCTACATAAATAAATAAATAAATACTAATAGCTATAAAACACATCTATGTACTAATGTACATATTTTAACATGGTTAAATGCACACATAAAAATACATTCATTTATATACAATTAATTATATAATAATTATAAATAATATAATTACTCATTTAAACACATAAATATATTTATAAAATATTTATATATAATTTACACTACTAACATAAATTGTCACATATATAAATGCATGCAAAAGAAAGCTACATATATATATACATTATATTAGTATACCTACAATACATATTTCTATTCTACCAAAAATACCATAATAAATACACTAAAATAAATATATAACATCTATATATATTTAATAATTATAATTCAAGAATTAAAGCATAAATAATTAGATCTACACATAAACACACAAAATGGAGAGTATCACACCGTATCCCACTAGATCTAGGATACGCATGCGACACGAGTCCAACACACAACCAATTGCACCTAGAAGGACACAAAAAAGTTATAAATATTATTTATGAACAAATCAAAGTGTCAAATGTAGATCTATGTGTCTGTGTCAAAATACGATATGTACATAGTCCCATGTCGGAGGAAAAACCCCCAAAATAACACGTATCACCAAATTGTTGGGATACGACCTACACGTACCCAATTGTGGACACGAGACTAGCCCCAAACACATAAGCATGTGCCCAATTGATCTATAGGATCAATTGACACACACAACAAAATGTAAATTCGAAATTCCCCCAAAATTGACATAAAAGCACCATAACTTTCTCCATGGGTCTCCTATGAACACAAAACCAAGTCCTATGGGTAGTACATACATATGGGTTGATTTTACATGATTAAATCTCAGATTTAAAAGCTATTTTAAGAGAAAAAACTGAATTATACCTATTGGAAGATGGATTTCCAATGAAACCTCCAATTGAGATGAAATTGCTTCCAAATTGTAGATCCTTGCTCCTCTTTGTAGATCCTTGCTTCCTCCTTCTAGATCCTTGCTTCTCAACTTTCTAATGGTAAATTGGGAAGAAATTGGAATAAATTTGGTAGAGAATTGGAATGGAAATGAAAGAAAATTGGTAGTGGGAAATTCTAGATCTAGATTTGGAATAAAAATGAGAGGAGAGAGAATTTCCCCCCCTCTTTTAATAGACCGGCCCCTACCCCTTCCTCAAGCAATTATAAAATTTACAATATACCCCTTGTGGCCTCTCATAAAAAAATAATTAAGGAAAGAAGCTTCTAGTCTAATGATTTAATTAATTTTAATCTATCTCCTTAACAATGGACTTTCTAAATGGGCCAAGTCTAACTAATTAATTCATGTTGGTCCATGGGTCCAAACTAAACTAGTTGGGTCCACTAATACAAGTCCAAAATAATTAAATAACATCTAACAATAATTAAATAATATAAAAAAATAATTATTTACCATGCACAATATTTAATTAAATAGAAAAAGACTAAAATATCCTTTCCTAGAAAATGTGGTAGTGACAAGTCTACCCTCCTTAAAATAATTTTGTCCTCGAAATTCAAAGATGAAAACTACCCCCAGAAAATCATAAACAGAACTAAAGAATCACAACTAACTAATGAACAGAACATAACTAGAAAATAACATACCTCAAGGTACAAACAAATATGGATAACTCTCTCGCATGTCATCCTCTCTCTCCCAGGTAGACTCCCCTGGAGAGTGATGCCTCCATGCGACGCGTACCAAAAGAATAGTCTGGTTCCTCAGCACCTTCTCTCTCTGATCCAGAATCTCAACTGGCTGCTCTGGATAGTTAAGAGTAGGGCCCACCTCTATCTCCTAGTGATCCAATACATGACTAGGATCTGCCACGTATCGTCTCAACTACGACACATGAAATACGTTGTGCACTCCCTCCAATGCAGGTGGCAAGTCTAGTCAATAAGCAACTGCACCGACCCTCTCTAGAATAGTGAAAGGTCCGATGAATCGCGGACTAAGCTTTCCGCATCCACCGAAGCGAATCGTGCCTCGTGTCGGAGAAATCCTCAGAAACACCAAACCACCCAGCTAGAACAAAACACCACCTTAAGAACTTAATCTATAACAAACAAGAACAAGCACAAACAAAATCTAAACTATACCTCAAACTCCAAAGATCTCCGATGGCTATCGGCCCAATGCCGCTGTCTGTCCTGCGCCACTCGAAGTCTGTCTCTGATCAACTGAACCTTCTCTGCTGCATCCACAACCATCTCTGGCCCAAGCAAAACTCTCTCTCCAACATAGTTCCAAGACAAAGGAGTACGACACCTCCGACCGTATAGAGCTTCAAAAGGCGACATCTCTATACTGGCCTGGTAATTGTTGTTATAAGCAAACTCTACCAAATGGAGATGGTCCTCCCAAGAACCTCCGAAATCTAGTACACAAGTGTGCAATATATCCTCAAGAGTCTAGATAGTCCTCTCTGACTTCTCATCTGTCTGGGGATGATATTCAGTACTGAACTTGAGCTGAGTGCCCAAACTCTCCTGCAAACTCCTCCAGAACTGAGAAGTGAAACGACTATCCCGATCTGAGACTATGCTGACAGAAACTCCATGTATCCTAACGATCTGCCTCACATACATCTCTGCCAGCTTCTCCGTAGACAAACCCACCTTGAAAGGCAAGAAGTGGGCCGACTTGGTCAACCTATCAACAATGACCCAAATCGCGTCTTTCCCTCCTAGAGATCGTGGAAGTCCGGACACAAAATCTATAGTAATGTGTTCCCACTTCCACTCTGGAATGGGTAATGGCTGAAGTAAACCTCCTGGCCTCTGCCTCTCGGCTTTCACCTGCTGGCACACTAAGCATCTGGATACAAACTGTGCCACTTCCCTCTTCATGCCATACCACCACACACTCTCTCGCATATCCCGATACATCTTGTTAGCACCTGGATGTATGAAATACTGAGAGCGATGTGCTTCCTGCAATACCTCCTCACGCAGCTCCCCACTAGGCACACATAACCTAAACCCTTCTCCGATGCATCACTATAAATAGTGAAACCTCCGGACCCTGATGGCAACGTCAAAATAGGAGCAGACGTCAACCTCTTCTTCAACTCCTCAAAAGCAACCTGGCAATCTTTCGTCCAAACAAACTCCACATCCTTTCTTGTGAGTCTGGTCATCGGCTCGGCAATCCTCGAAAAATCTTGCACAAACTTCCTGTAATAGCCTGCCAATCCCAAGAAACTCCTGATCTCTGCTACCGAACTCGGAGTCTTCCAAGATTCTACTGCTGAAATCTTCTTCGGATCCACTGAAATACCATCACCAGTCACAACATGCCCCAAGAACTCCACCTTGTCCAAGAAAAACTCACACTTGGACAACTTTCCATACAGCTTCTCCTTCCTCAGCACTTCCAACACAATCCTCAAATGCTCCTCATGCTCCTCCGGTGTCCTCGAGTATATGAGTATGTCGTCGATGAACACCACCACAAACTTGTCAAGGTACTGGTGGAATACCTTGTTCATCAAGTTCATAAATATCGCTGGTGCATTAGTCAAACCAAACGGCATAACCATAAACTCGTACTGACCATACCGAGTTCTAAAAGCAGTCTTCGGTATGTCCTCCGACTTCACCTTTACTTGATGGTAGCCTGATCTCAAATCTATCTTAGAAAATACCTTGGCACCACCCAATTGATCAAACAGATCATCAATTCGTGGCAAAGGATACTTATTCTTGATAGTGAGATTATTCAAAGCCCTGTAATCAATGCACATGCGCACCGATCCATCCTTCTTCGGTACAAACAATACCGGGGCTACCCATGGTGAAGAACTCGATCTGATAAACCCCTTATCCTGCAATTCGTCCACCTGCTTCTTCAACTCGACCAGCTCGCTGTTGTTTACTCTATAGACATGCTACGAAATTGGTTCTGCACCTGGCACCAAATCTATAGAAAATTCAACATCTCGATCTGGCGGCAATTCTGGCAATTTCTCAGGATACACATCCAAGAACTCTGCTATCAACGGATGTGGCAACTCCTTGTCTTCCACCATAGCTCCACAAATAATGCCTTCTCCCTGCTCTGCAGCTCCTCTAACAAACTCAAACTCTGGCTCTCCTGGCAGACCAAACAAAACTCTACCTCCTCTACAATCTATGCTAACACGGTGCCTACTCAACCAATCCATCCCGAGTACAATATCGTAGCTCGGAAGTGGCATTACAAGTAGACACGCACTCAACTCCCGGCCACCCAGTGTAACTCTTCGATCCTTGCAAATATCATTAACCAGGATAATGCCTCCTCCGGTCATGATCTTGCAAGTCCTAACCAAAGACTCAGCTACCAAACCATGCTTTAGAGCAAAAGAAATAGATACAAAACTATGGGAAGCACTGTAGAAGCATGAAAAATACGCTTGGAAGAGCTACACAGCCTCTTGATACAGAGCAGCGTAAGCAGAGGCCTTCAGAGCCATCAGGCGTACAACAGAGTTTTTTTCGCGAAAATACAGTGTGAAGAATAAAGCTCAAAGGACCATCCGCATAAGTGCAGTACGTCCAGGCCGCTCCAGCGTGAAACAGAGTTCTTCATCGCCTCCATGGCGTAAAACTCAACCGCTCTCAAAGCAGCGTTATAGCGTACGAGGAACGCTTCATCTTTCCCGAAATGAATCTGTCAAGTCACGCAGTGAATCTGACCTCTGACTCCTGACAAAAGGTGATGCACAGCTACCCAGACGACGGCTGGAAATGATGGCAGACCTCTCGGGATGCGTCCCACAGTATGATGGCGGATCTCACCATTTAATGCAGAGGATTTGATAAAACATCACCAAACCGTCGTTTACTGAAGTCCCCTCAGCATAAACCGCTCTTTTGTGTACAAGAGAATACGCCGCCCTGTTTTACACAGGCAAACATGAGCTATTTTACGCTCCGCAGCAGACAAACTGCCTGCCACGTCAAAAGCTGCACTTCGTACGGGATTCGAGGCACGTCTCCACGTCTAATTACACAGAGCGGTGACAGTTTCTCTCAAGACACGTCTCTGCAACGGG
Organism: Iris macrosiphon; assembly: GCA_036927795.1. Taxonomy (NCBI): domain Eukaryota; kingdom Viridiplantae; phylum Streptophyta; class Magnoliopsida; order Asparagales; family Iridaceae; genus Iris; species Iris macrosiphon. The sequence continues at coordinate 144,097,568 of JAYESA010000010.1, forward strand.
TGCACAGAAGGCCTGCAGACCTTCGAAACACGCCTTCGCATTTAATGCATAAGGTGATGGCAAATCTCTGCAAGAGATTTGGTTATATCTTCAAAAGCCATAATTCCGGCTAAGGCGTCCACATCAGCACGGTATGCAGCGACTTCTACGCCCATTCAGGATCTGTGCTCAAGCGGCTTCTACGCCCATTCTAGCACGATATGCAGCGGCCTCTACGCCCCATTCAGGATCTGTGCTCAAGCGGCTTCTACGCCCATTCTGGCACGATATGCAGCGGCTTCTACGCCCATTCAGGATCTGTGCTTATGCGGCTTCCACGCCCACTCAGTCTCTATGACTACTCGGCTTCCACGCCTACTCGACTTCTATGCCTGTTCGGCTTCTGTGCCTGTTCGGCTTCCACGCCTACTCGGCTCCTATGCCTGTTCAGTCTCTACGACTACTCGGCTTCCATGCCTACTCGGCTTCTATGCCTGTTCGGCTTCTATGCCTACCTGGCTTCTATGCCATGGTGACGGACATTTGGCTTCTACGCCAACCTCTTCTACACAATGGATACCTACCCGCGTGGCTTTTACGCCGTGATCTTAGTAGCAACCGTACGTGTTGTGTCCCCTTAGTTGGACCCACGTCACCCGCTCAGTCAAAAAATTATCTATACGTAGGCATTGGTTACTTTAATCGTTGTATAAAAGGGTGCTATACTTTCCACTCCTCGGTTGCTACACCAACGGAGTGGTCACTGTCACCAAAGACTCTATAAATAGAGGCCCCTGTCAATGGGGAACAAGGTCGAAAAATTGGTTAAAAAACCGATATCAGATCCCAGGTCGAAAAACTCGGTCAAGAATACCAATATCAGATCCAAGCTCGACAATCGGAGAAGATCGAACAAGAAGGAGGGAGAGAGAGAGAGAGAGAGAGAGAGAGAGAGAGCCCGGAGCTCAGGCAAAGAGCGGGGATCGACGACTTCGGCATCGTGCATCCACCCTCTCCTACAACCTTCGAAGCTGCTACCTGTCTTCCACGGCACTTCTTCAACATCGCGTGGTCCAAGGGCTAAAGTGATCGACCGCAGATCAGACACCTATAGCAATTTATACCCAGATTAAATAAATTGTACTCCCACATCCTCGTATAGGATTACATTGTACAAGTTTGTTTGTAAACCAAAGGGCGCGGGTTTCGCACAAACTCCGTCATTGAAATATATTTTCATTCTTTCGTTTAATACCACAAACAAGATGGCGACTCTGCTGGAGACGTCTTTCTCTTCTGACGAGGAAGTAATTGCTCAACGCGATGCGGTATCTACAGGAACCGTGAAGAAGACGCTGGTCGTTCATTTTGACCAGTCTGCTTACGAAGACATGCTTCGAACCGGGGGTAGCTCTCACTCTCTCTCCGTCCAAGACAACAGGAAGCTGCGCAAAGTGTGGATGCCCAAGACATCCTCAACCATTCTTGTGGACTCTTCGATCTCTCCGATCTCTCCGACCAATGAGGTGGTAGCATCGCTCCCTCCGTGTCCTGCACGTAAAATTCAGTCTCCCGCTACGCACGGTACAGACAAAACTTCGGGCAAGGCCTCTGCGCTAACCCAGAAGTATCCACTACGCTTTACGCGTAGGAACCAGTCTCCCGCTACGCGCGGTACAGACAAAACTTTGGGCAAGGCCTCTGCGCTAACCAGAAGTATCCACTGCGCTCTACGCGTAGGAATCAGTCTCCCGCTACGCGCGGTACAGACAAAACTTCCGATGGTGCCTCAACGCCAAATCAGAAGAACAGATCATGCTCCACGTGCGAAACAACATCTGACTTCTACGGAAAAATAGATGAGCACGGTGATCTCCGCGAGGGGAAGCAAGCAGGCGAATATTCAACCTCTCGGCCTTTACGCCAGTAAGAGAACAATCTGCCTACCCTCCGGATTACGCGAGAAGCCGATGGCCGACTGAGGACCTCTTCAGCTTTACGCTAGTCTGAGCGAATCTCCAAATTATGCCAGCCGAAGTCCCGCGACGTAAAGCAAGCTTCGGTTGCTACTCCTGACCTACGCGAATGCCTAGTCCAGAAGCGTAAAGAGAGGGGATCTTCCAACATGTCTATTACGCCCCCCAGAGACCAATATTGTAATAGTCATAAGATTATGATTGACTGCTGCTGTTCTAAAGCAAAACGGTCGGTCTTCGACCGATTGAGCTACTCTCAGTCTTTTTCGGAAGAAGAGCACGCATATGCGTCCGTGAACATGGCTTCACGTATACCCAGAAGAAGGTCGAGCTCGAGACGTTATCCCTCTGGGCCTCCGAGCCGAAGAAGATTCGAAGACCTCCTCTGGAGCACTGAAGCTGGGGTGTTCCAAAACACCCGGGCAAGGTCACAGCAACCAGCTCCGTACTCGTCTGACTCCGACGCTGGGGGTCGCCAATCTCCAAGAACAGATGCTGAGAGTGTAGAGTCGACTTCTGCGGCGACCTATACTAATCCTTCAATGACGCCCTGGGAAGTGGGAGCTTACGCTATTGAATACGAATGCGAGGAGGCTTCAGGAAACGCGAAACAACGCATCACTGTGCTAGATACATCTCTGAAGCAAATACAATCCGTAATGGAGAACATGCACCAGATGATGCTAACTCAGCACGCGACTGCCATGGCTCAAGCGTCGGTCCCGCCAACTCAGATACGTGTGGGGGTGGACTTACCACCATCCGACCCAAGCCAAGAACCTGCTCTAGATCAAGAGTCAGCAGTCCCTCCGCTTCCAACTGAGAATCCGATGCAGGCAGTGCGGGAGTTGAAAGCCCAATTTGATGCCTTGAAGCACAAAGATCAGCTCAAGAAACTGGTAATCAACCAGCCTTACCCGGCTATCTGGGAAGAAGTCCCTTTTCCTCCGAAGTACAAACCTCAGACTATGGCTCTGTTCGAAGGAAAAACATCACCAAGTCAATACATGAACTATTTCAGTATAATGACGGTATTGCTACAAGGGAACGACGCCCTCCTCACTCGGGTGTTCAAGGGCTGCCTCTCAGGAGTAGCCTATCAGTGGTACCGTAGCTTGGCGGACAACTGCATTACTTCCTTCGAGGACTTCAAAGCGCTATTCTTCACACGATTCTACGAGGGTGGAATTGACATGTCTATGTCCTCCCTCATTGAAGTCAAGCAAAGGAAAAAGGAAGACGTTCGCACCTTCGTCGAACATTTTCGTCAGGCCACCTTACAAATGCCTCCAGGAGTTCCAGACTCGGCGTTAGTAGACATTTGCAGGAAGAACCTCCTTCCTATAGTCTCGGTATTCATAGGACCATATCAGTTCCATGAGTGGCCCTCGTTCATCGTCTCGGCAGTGGCCGCCGAAGACAACAGTCGCAAGGCGCGCGACAACGGCATCATGATCTCCACCTCCGATAGAGGCAAAAGGACATCTCCCAGCGGCGACCATCTTCGCAGCTCCAAGGGAAAAGAAGCTATGACGGTCAATACGTCCAGACAAAAGACGGCGGCGACCACGCAGACAAAGCCCGGGACTTCCAGGCCCGTCGAGGTCTACTCTTTCGACGACGACGATATCCCTAGTATATTTGAGTGTCTCGTCAAAAGTGGCAAGATCACCCTGCCGGAGCTAAGGCGGCCCCAAGAGGTCGGTAGTACCGACGACCCCAAATACTGCATCTTCTACAGATACGTACACCACCCAACAAAGGTGTGTTACGTACTGAAGAGGAAGATCCAGGGGTTGATCGATGCTAAGGCCATCACCCTGCACAACACCGAGAAAACGGTCACAGCCAACATGTTCTCTCTGCGGTTCGGCGATCTGCCTCCCCAAGAAGTCATGGACGGTATCACGCCCATTTCCTGAGCCACAATGGACATCATCAATCTCCCTCCGGCTAGGGATCAAAATCATAACCTGGTACCCCTGACCACCCGTCAGGGCGAGATTATGTGGGTTCATCCAGATTTGGTGACAGAGCTCGAGGAAGAAACTAAAGCTACGTCCAGGAGGAGCTCAAAGTGCAAACCATGCCATATGGTCACAAATTCTTCGCCATCAGACGAAGACGAGGTACTTGCTGCAACCCGGTCATGGAGAGCCTACCTCAACGACTACAGAGCAAGTCAGGAGGATATACCGGCAGACGTTTCAACTGCCAAACCTGCAGGGCCAAGCCCCGTCATACCGGAAGCCAACCCTTCAAAACCGACGCCAGCGGACAAAGGAAAACAAAGAGAAGTGCGTTTCGATAAACCTGTGAAAAATATTTCGAACAAAGGTTTTGAGAAGCCGTATAACTTCGATATCCTAGCCCAACTGGCTAATACACCGGCCAGGCTCTCCATCTTCGATCTACTCAGGCTCTCCCAAGACACTCGTCTAGCCTTGAGTGAAGCACTGATGCAGGCGGAGGCATGCTTGACCAAGCTCAAATCTCCCGACGAAGAACCAGTGGCGTGCCCTCAATGCCACAGTGTGATGGAGGTGGTCCCAAATATCACCTTCACCCAAGACGATATGCTGTTAAAATATAACAGGCATGACAGGCCCCTCTATTACACCGGGTACATCGGTTCCATGGAGGTTGATCGGATTCACATAGATCCGGGATCATCAATCAGCATCATCCCGTACAGTCTGCTCAGACCTTTGAGGATTCCTACCAGCGAACTGGCTTACACCTCCACTACAATCGTGGGATTCAACGCCGGAAGAAGTAAGCCATTGGGGAAGATTCGCCTGAGGATCCAGATTGGCAACCTCAGATCGGTGGCCACATATTACGTGATCGATTCAGAAGTATCCTACAACATCTTGCTGGGAAGACCGTGGATCCACGATCACAACATCGTTCCTTCAACTCTACATCAATGTCTTAAATATGTAGACCCCCAAGAAATGGTACAAACGGAGGTGGCCGACCTAAACCCGTTTAAAGGAGTAGAGTCCTACTATTCCGACGCCGTGTTGTACTCGCAGGACCACACGGAAGAAGTGGCGGGCAAGACAGAGAAGGAATCCCACCGGGAGCCAGAAGAACCCTCTGCCGCACTACCGATGTCGATCAGAGTGAAAGGACGAACCACTCGTCCAAAAGCCATAGAGCCCATGGCTATTCACCTGAACAGATCCAGCTCGGGGAAAAGAAGCAATTATCCAGTGGTTACTCTGAACCAGAAGCCTCCACCTTTGGTCATCAATCTTCGGCGCGACGAGCAGCCGACCGATGTAAACACGACCAGGAACGGAGTTCCAGATGGCAATAAATATCCTCTTTTCCAGTACATTAATACTCAGATTCCAAATCAGGAACCCACTCCCCGTGACGAGGTAGAACCCATAGCACGAAAGTTCTTGGAAGCTATGGACTCCTACCATCCGCATATCTGGGAAGCAGCGTCATCATCCAACGTTATCACAACGTATGGACCGCATAAAGATTCTATCTTCATAATCCCGCCTACCTGCAGCAGTCAGCGTCCAATAGTATTCGGTCGCATGCGCAATCAACCAGCCATCCAGGAAGATCCTTTCGATGACGATACTGGGAAGATGCAGGTTCACCGATACAGCCCTCAAGCGCTGAAGATCATGCAAAACATGGGCTACGACTTGAAGCAAAAGCCGGACCTCAACTACGGAAGAGGCAGAAGAACGCCGCCATGCGGCGATCCCCGCTACCAACAAACTCGTTTCGGTTTAGGGTATGCCACCTCCCTTACGGCTTCTACGTCGGATAAGGACATCTTTTCCTCCTCCTGGGACGGCTCGTCACCCCCCGACTCACCTAGTGCTCCCGAACAAGCACTATCAGCAAATATGGCGATGACAGATCCCTCAGAAGCAGAGGAACGAGATTCTGAGCCGTTTAAGAATGACTCTTGGGCTCAACAAATGGATACACAGTGGGAATTCCGCTTCGAACAGAGGGAACCTCCAACCAAAGATGAAGTTATCCAAATCGATGTTGGGGGTGAGCTTTCGCCAAAGCCGATATTTATCAGTGACAATCTCCCACCAGCCGAAAGGGAAGAAATCATACAACTGATAAAGGAATACGTCGAAGTCTTTGCATGGGATTATGGAGACATGCCGGGCCTAGACCCGAAGGTGGCTACTTACAAACTCAACATATTGGCTGACTCAAAGCCTGTGAAGCAGCACCAACACTGGTTCCGACCGGACATGATGGACGCCATTAAAGCTGAAGTCAAAAAGCTGATAGCCTGTGGGTTCATCCGGGAAGAACAACATCCCGACTGGGTCGCCAACGTTGTCCCAGTCATGAAGAAAAATGGGAAGGTACGTATCTGCATCGATTACCGAGATCTGAATGTGGCCTGCCCCAAGGATGAATTTCTTTTTCCCATCACGGACATCATGATCGACAACACCTGCAGTTTTGAACGCATGTCTTTCATGGATGGGTTCTCAGGATACAATCAGATCAAGATGCATCCCGAAGATGAGAAGCACACTGCCTTCCGCACCCCGTTGGGAGTGTATTGCTATACGGTCATGCCCTTCGGATTGAAGAACGCCGGGCTACGTACCAACGGGCTATGAGCGGCATATTCCATGAACATTTACGCAAAACAGTAGAGTGTTACGTAGATGACATAACCGTCAAGAGCCGCCTCAAGGATGATCACATTCATGACCTAAGGACGGTATTCGAGTTAATGCGCCGACATCAGCTCAAGATGAACCCTACGAAGTCCTTCCTGGGCGTATCTAGTGGCAAATTCCTGGGATTTGTTATCACCGCCAAAGGCATCCAGGTGGACCCTGACAAAGTCCAGGCCATCGTAGAAATGCGACCGCCCCACAATCTGAGGGAACTCCGGGGATTTCAAGGCCGTCTGGCTTATATCCGGAGGTTCATATCCAACCTCTCAGGAAGATGCCAGCCTTTTTCGCACCTCATGAAGAAAGGTGTATCCTTCGTATGGGACGAAACCTGTCAGCAAGCATTCGGGGAGATCAAACGCTACCTCACCAGTCCGCCAGTTTTGGTGCCCCCCATCATGGGGAAGCCATTCTTGCTGTACGTCCGAGCAATGGATCATTCGCTAGGAGCTCTTCTAGCACAGAAGAACGATGTGGGGCATGAGCAGGCTATCTACTACCTCAGCAGGATGATGGTCGGAGCCGAACACCGGTACAACCCAGTGGAGAAAGAATGTCTGGCTCTGATGTTCGCTATCCAAAAGATGCGGCACTACGTCACCGGCCAGACTATTCATATCATCTCCAGGATCAACCATCTTCGAGTACTGATGAGCAAGCCGAGTATTCTTAATTCCCGACTCGCAACCTGGGCGATGCTGTTGACACCATATGACATGGTGTACATCCCGCAGAAGTCCATCAAAGGCCAAGCGCTGGCTGACTTCCTGGCTGCTCATCCGATCTCGGAGGCCTCCAAGTTATACGAAGACATTCCCGACGAAGTTGTAGAGTGTAATTCCGCAATGAAAAGTGACACATGGCAACTATTCTTTGACGGCGCCTCCAGGACTGGCCCCCAGGGAAACGTGGTTTCAGGGGTAGGAATCGTCCTGGTCACTCCTGATAAACTCGTCATCTACCGGACATACTCTCTTAATGAACCATGCTCCAACAATGTGGCGGAATACAATGCCCTGTTGATCGGGCTCCAAGTCGCTGAAGAGCTGGGGGTCGAATCCCTGGAAGCTTTCGGTGATTCTCTGTTTATCGTCAATCAAGTCGGAGGGATATACGAAGTCCGGAATCCAGACCTCATCCCCTATCACCGAGCGACAATCGAGATAGCCATGACGTTCAAAGGGTTCTTCCTAGAGCATATACCTCGATCTCAGAATCTGGAAGCTGATGCCCTGGCCAGTCTAGCTGCGGACTTAGCTACCCCTATAAGAAGGCAAGATTCGGTGATCCTTCTTAACAGAGATTTATTCTGCGTGAAGAACAACCTTCACATAGAACGCAGCTACGCTGTGAACACAGATCCCCCCGGAAGAGACTGGAGAAGTCCCTTCATAGATTTTGTCGTATACGGAATCTTGCCAGAGGACCCCAAAGAAGCAGTATCCGTCAAGAGACGATCATTACGCTTCTATTTCGATGCATCTTCACACTGCCTATATCGTCGGACCTACGACGGACTGCTATTAAGATGTCTCTCAGACGACGAAGCACAGCAGATTATCCGAGAAGCTCACGACGGCGTATGCGGAGCGCATCAGCCCGGTCCTAAGCTACAGGATCGTATCAGGAGAATGGGCTACTACTGGCCCACTATGATCACAGACGCGATCAGCTATGCAAGACAATGCAGAGCCTGTCAGGTTCATGCAGACTTCATACACCAACCGTCTGAATATCTACATCCTACGGTCGCATCCTGGCCCTTCGAAGCATGGGGTATGGATATCGTCGGTCCCATTCACCCGTCTTCCTCCAGAGGCCACCGGTTCATACTGGCCATCACGGATTACTTCTCCAAATGGGCAGAGACGATCCCTTTGGCTGAGGTAAAAGCGTCTGACGTGATCAGCTTCATCAAGCACCACGTTATTTATCGCTTTGGGATTCCTCGAAGGATAATCCATGACAATGGGCCTCAGTTCATCAGCCAAGCGTTTTATCGATTTTGCGATAAAAGTCGAATACATAATATTGCCTCTACGGCATATTATCCAGCTGCTAATGGTTTGGCGGAAGCTTTCAACAAAACCATTATCAAACTCCTGAAGAAGTTCATCTCTTCAAACAAAAGAGACTGGAACGAGAAGCTGGACGAATGTCTCTGGGCATATCGCACAACGGTACGGACACCTACAGGTTGTACCCCCTTTTCACTGGTCTACGGGAGCGAGGCAGTTCTTCCCATCGAAATCCAGATCCCGTCGCTTAGGATAGCAGTGACTAGTGAGTTGACTCGAGAAAAGAATGACCTGTTAAGGCTCCAAGAGCTTGAAGGATTAGACGAGAAACGCCTACAAGCTCAACAGCGCATCGCGCTTTACTAAGCACGCATTTCCAAAACTTTTAATCATAAAGTGAAGGAAAGAGTGTTCAAAGTCGGTGAGCTAGTTCTAGCCGTAAGAAGACCGATGATTCTTACCCACAGAAGTAAAGGCAAATTCCAGCCCAAGTGGGAAGGCCCTTATGTGATCGAGACAACGTTCTCGAACGGCGCCTACAGAATAGCCCAGCCTAATGGAGACCTGTTAATGGCTCCTATCAACGGCAAATTCCTGAAAAGGTACTATGCTTAATCTTCCCTGCTCGGGTGGGACATAGCAAGGCTCTCGATTCTGACAAAACTACTTCCAAAACGCAATTAGTAGGGTTACGCTCTATCATGTCCGTATGACCTCTGAATAGATGTGTCCTGCTAAGAAGTTTATCGGGAGTCTATCATGTCCATACTACCTCTGATAACACTCTCACCAAAATCGGTCATTTATATTCCGAAATGATGGGTCCACAAAAGTCAGAAAAGAGTCGCCTTTATTTATTCCCGAGAGGGAGGCAGAATTACATCTGGGCAAGCAAAAAGGGGAAAGGATACATCATGATGGCGGGTGAGTCAGATTGTGAATCTGCCGCTCCAGCGCAGCTATCCTCTCATTCCTAAGAACCAAGGCGTCAGCACGAGCCTGCTCCAGCCGTGCCTCGGGAGTGTCCGTGAGGGTCAGATCAGCCTTTGCCCGAAGACAGCCCGCGCGAGCAGCTTCTGCACGGTCCAGCTTCCGTCGCGCTGTGCTCAGTCGACCGGACGCTACGTCTAGACCTGCCAGCGACTGAGAAGCCCACTCCTCTGCCCGAGCGAGTTTTTTCTTCAGCTTGGAGACCCTCGCTGCATTCCCTTCATGCTCAGAGCGACACCGCGTCTCAACGGCAAGAGCCTCTTCTACGACAACTTTTCTCCTATCCATCTCCAGCTTATGCTTCTGGATAGAGTTGTCTAGGCTTTCCACCTTTGTAGCAAGCCGCGCAGTCATGAGGTCGAACCGAGCCTGAACATCAGCATCGAGACCCCGAGTCAGCTGCAAATGTTCGTTAATAGGTTGCTCTAACCCATTAACCACCGCCTCCAGGGCGTCAGCTACCCCAGGATCGCCGAGCTCCCTGATGACCCCGATCGAAGCAAGAGAAGTCTTCCTCAGGCGCTCAAAATCCAGACTCTTCGCTAGCACCATTGACACCATCGTTCTCAAACCGGTGTAGAAAAGGCTGGTATGTTGCTCGGTCAACGCAACTAGATCCGACTGAACGCCGGGAGCGCCCGCAATGTCAGCAAGTCCCTCTCCAGGGATGATTGCAGACGAGGTGGCCACAGCCGTCGCATCGACACATTGCACAATCGAAGAAGGTGCGGTAACGGCGGTCGAAGTCGTCGTCACACTCACAAGAGGCAAGGTCACGACGACGTGCTCATCCTCCTCTCGAGGTGACGAAGCTACTCCAGGCGTACTGGCCCCCGAAGCCACTTCCTCATCAAAAACGAACGCCTCCTCGTCAGAAGCCCGAGCGGAACCAGAATGCGCTTCAACGCTATACTCCCCGTGGGCGCTATCCCCTGAGAAGAAGATGAGAAAGTCAATATCAGTATGATGACAATCTTTCTCAAAGGAGACATAAAGACGATATTTACCCGAAGCCAAAGGCATATACGACGCATCTGCAGTCGATATAGATAAACCACGCCTTAATGACGCAATACGAATCGTCATGCCTGGAGAAGGAGGTGGGCCGACCGACATCGTCGAGAGTTCTGTCAGGCCTCCACCAAGACGTGGTCGAAGTTCATCGGCCGGAATCTCGCCAGACGCGCTCACTGATGCGGCAGGAGCCATGCCTGCTGCTGGCCTCGGGAAAGATTCTCCCATCTGCCTCGGCCACACAAGCAATCTCGCTCCGCTACCTGGAGTAGTAGCCGCCACAGCCACCTCTAACGAGGATTCTCCGACATCGATGACCGGAACTGTAGGAGGCCCCTCTCTAGAAGGCGAGGAACCTCCAGCCAAGAAATCATCCCCGATGTAGGGAGAGGCAGGCTCACTCCCAGGAGCCGCAATGCCAGGAATGCGGAGAGGACGAGCAACCGTCTCCTTCCTCCTCTTGCGAAGAGAAACTTCCTTCAGAGAAGAAGTCCGTCGCTTCCCAGAAGGGACTACCAAAGCCCCCGCAGGCAGAGGCACTTCGTACCTCGGCACCGATACCAGAGGCTCGTCCGGAGTACCAGACTCCTCACCTTCGTCCGAAGAAACCGAAGGGACGTTAACTCTTCCCCCAGGCTTGGAAGAAGGCACCCGAAAGCTTCCACGCACGTCAAAATCACGATGGAAGGTGTTAATCGCCACGTAAAACTGGGCGTAAGAATGGAGAATGCGAAGCTCCGTGGAGGTTGTAACGACCGGCACAATGAAGGTTGCCCTCGTACAACCCATGAGGAAATATCGCCACCCTCTAGCTCCATCAATGAGTCCGCCCCTGGACCTAAAGCTGGTAACGACATTGCCCACATGCAGCTGATCGTACCCAAACTGCCTGGCAAACCGACTAGGCAAGTAGGGCTCGAAGAAGCAGTAATCTTCGCTCCTGTACAGCATATGGGAGGGTCTAATACAGACCAACCAGTTAAAAGCTTCCGGGGAAAGGTCGGTCTTCTCTCCACCTGAATCCTCAAGCTGCACCCCTGATTGATTGCGATGCACGGGAGGAGCAGTACAGAGGAGCTTCCAACCGTGGCTGAGGTTCAACACCAGTCGGCAGTCTAAAACTGTGCTCACATTCCAGGAGGAATCCTTGTAATTCAGCAAGAATATACCCCCCGAGCTGCTACCGGACCCAGGAGACATCACCCGGGGATAGTGGAGAATCAACCATCCCATCAAGTATAGGTATGGTAATTCCACCCTGGGAAAACTCTCACGTCGAGCTTCGTCGACGAGCAACCCGTCAGTTATGGCTCTCAAGCCAGCCTGTATACGGCACACCATGGCAGGAAGCAAGCCCAGTCTTGCCCCAAACACCAGGCGTACTGCCGGCCACAGGATGTTCCGGTGAATGCGGTCCACGGACGTGGTACCTGGCACCACTACTCGGCACAACCATATGGAGAGAAAACCAGCCAGCTGGGCTTCCTTAGACAAAGGCCTGCGACAACGCCTCAAGTAACTACATACCTTGGTGCCTTCCGGGTACTTTCTTACCCCCTCGACAAGAAGCTGATCCGGAGCTTCAGCCTCCTCCATAAGAGTCTCCACAACCTGGGCACTAAGCACGCCCAAACAGTTCACGGGCTCGTTCTTGCCACCCGAGGCTTTCTCCGACCTGGCAGCCCCGGCTCGGTGGAAGAAGAGGTAGGACATCCACTTGGTGGTATGAGCCAAATCAGAAGGCTCGTTATAAAAGGCGGTGCATGCGAAGTATTGACACATCAGCTCCTGATATACTTCCGCCACCCGAGGGTCCAAATCCCCCAACTCCCGGTTGGTGGGAACATACTCTTCATATGGAGTATCCCCCATCGGCAGTCTCGAGACAACTGCCATCTCGTGGAGCGCCAACCCCAACTCCCCCAGTGGAGTGGCAAAGGTCCCGGTGAGCGGAATGTACCGCTCCATCAGCGCCAGGAACAAATTGGGGTTCGGAGGCAACCCGACGCTCGTCGCACTCACAGCGGCATATAGTCCAATACCCTCCAACTCTCTCTTGAAGTGCTTCAAGGCCCAGTCAACTAGGCATCTCCATCGGGAGTTCGTTGGGGCGATCCACCCATTGCACCGAGGATTCTCCTTGGGATATACCCCACCTCGACCCACGAAGTCGTTACAGAAGGTCGGCAATTGGACCGGCTGGATCACCAAGCTATCTTCACTTGGAACACTGCCCGGGCACAGTCCTCTGAACAACATCACAACACCGGAGGGGCGACTGACGAATGACCCCTGGTCAGCTCCTTTCAGATAAAAAATCTTCCCCGGCTTGCCGTGAAGATCAGGAGTCAGCGTCCACGACATCTTCCTAGGATGCATCGCGTGGAAGAAGGCCGAGATGGGATAATCCCTCGGCATCGTTGGCAGGTACAAAACCAAATTCTCGGCTGAGAAGACCTAGGACTCCCTCTTAGGCTTCGTCTGGGACTGTTTGTCGATCATGTCCCCAAAAAGGAAAGCCGGCTTTACGTACGGCTCCCCGTCTACATAAGTCAGAGGCTCCCCGTTGATCATGCTCAGCAGCATTCGCTCGCCCTGAGCCGATATTAAGACCCTCCTTCCTTCAGGGTACTGGGGTCCGGAGATAGGGAATGACACGTGGAACAGATCCTCCAGGTAGTTCGAGTGCAGCATCCCAGCAGCGGAGCCCATCACCTCGGCCAGTGGAGACTCACCCAAGTCAACTACAAAAGTACAAGGAAAATACGTCATCACAAGTCTTGCACGAACATACGGACCGAAAGAAACAACAGTCCGTGCTCTACGTAGGATTGTGCAAATCTGGCAATTTTACGCCGAAGGTCCCCCCACAAGCGTAAAATTCAAATTTTACGATATACCCCAATTTTCGGTAGCCAGAGCTTCTACGCTCAGAACTACGAAAATATGGAGTCTTTACGCTGACACATTAGAAATGTGGGCGTAAAAGATGAAAATGCCTCCGTACATCATCTTCCTCAAGAAGAGGCTATCAGCACAGAAGATGACCTAGCGCGGTCACGTTCAACGTGTGCGAAGGATTTTTCGTCGTTTTTGTCACCCCGAAGGCTTTACCTCTAAGACCGGGTGCACTGCTCGTCGGCGGGACACCTCGCTCAGAAGGAAGTTCGCCTTGACCGACCGAAGACCCCCTCGCTAGGGCGGAAGAATGAGAAGAGGAACCTATACCCTTTCCCTTAGCGGAGGAGGTTTGTTTCGACGCTATTTTCTGAAGACTCGAGGGAACGAAGAAAAAACTCGAACAGTCGAAAGCTCTCTTTCACAGAAGACGGATAAAAAGTTTCTCTCTCAAAGAACTTGGGATATATATAGAGTTCGGGCCGACTCCTCGAATCCTCAGACGGGCTCCTCGAGACCCTAACCAAATCTCGCAAAATTGAATAAAGGGTTATGATTGGATGCCACGTTAGCCCACTACCTTGAAAGACGGACAGTCAGCAAATTCGAAAAGTTTTTTCGTGCAAAGACGGTTCAGCAGGTCCTACGCTGAAGGAGCTTTCTACGCTCGACAGCAACAGATCTACGGTTTTACTCTCGCAGGCTATAAGTCTATGGTTTTACGCCCGGATGCCTTTGTGCTCAGTAGCTTTTATGCTCGAGAGGCCACAAATCTACGACTTTACGCTCAGCAGATACCAAATCGATGATCTCACGCTCGATGGCGCTCAGTTTACGCTCAAAAGCAACAGATCCGCAAGACTTCACGCTCGGAGAAATTTTCTTTTCAGGAGCTACAGATATACATTTCTACGCTAAAGGAGCTTCCTACGCTCGACGGCTACGAATCTACAACTTTACGTTCGACAGCTACAAGTCAGGTTTTTGGCCCGGATGCCTTTGTGCTCAGTAGCTTTTATGCTCAAGAGGCCACAAACCCATGACTTCACGCACAGGAACTACAAGTCTACGATTTTACGCTCGATGGTGTTCTACGCTCACAGGCTACAGATATACAGTTCTACGCTAAAGGAGCTTCCTACGCTCGACGGCTACGAATCTATAACTTTACGTTCGACAGCTACAAGTCAGGTTTTTAGCCCGGATGCCTTTGTGCTCAGTAGCTTTTATGCTCGAGAGGCCACAAAACCCATGACTTCACGCACAGGAACTACAAGTCTACGATTTCACGCTCGACGATATTTTACGCCCGGAGGCTACAGACTGATAATTTCTCGCTCCATGACTTTCCGTATATTCGAACGGTCCCCAAGACGATCAATTACAGGAGTTCACACAGAAGATACTCCTCCTTGGCCTCAACATATTCCAAGTACCCGAAACATACAAGAGTTCAAACATTGAGAAATTACTCTTCTCGGGTCAAATGGAGGTTCATCCAAACTCCAGTCTGAATATCTCGTCTATCAAAAGATGGCAACTCAGTTTTTGACAGCCATTCCTCGACCCTGTTCCAAGGGATTTTCGAGAAGTCACTCTTGAAGGTGAAGACTGAACAAAAATTCTGTTTATCAGAAGTTCAGAGCTCTACGCGGTTCCTCAGTCCCAGCAACAGGACAGTTCTAAGATATTCAAAATGCTCTACAGCGTTCTATGGACTACTCGCTATGCGTAAAGGACAGGACCTAGCACTCTTTCTACAGAGTCGGCGTACAGATTCAGATGTGTTGAAGCTGCACATATTCAGACTTCACAGCAACATATGGCAAGATGATCATATGAAGAAGAAAGACGATTTTTATTAAAGATCAAAATCATAATTACATATGAGGGAAATCCAATCTACAAGGGTTTTCTTTTCATTTTCATGATTACATCTGAGGAAAACTCCATCTACAAAGGAGATACCCCCTCGTCGTCTGAAGATCGCCGCCAGAGTCCGTTCTGCAGGGTTCTCGCATCGGTACAGATCTTCCTCTTCTTCGAAGGAGATGATCACCGGTAGGCACGACAGAGTTAGGGCTTGCATAAAAGTATGCAGATCCCATGCTCCGTGCGCCACGGCAGATTGGGTTGAGGTATTAAACCCAACTCAGTCCGGGGAGACAGCTGCTACAGCTTGTCTTCTCTCTCACCTCCCAGAGGGCATCGAGAGAAGGCGCGGCATGCCAGCCGCCGTGGTCAAATACGACCCTTCCTCTCTCCTGGGGCAATGCCATACAAAGTTGCTGATTATCCCGAGCAAGGGAGGCTAAGATATCCTTCCATGATCCATCGTTGCAGTGGACACTTGCTCGAAGATGCCGTCTTTTTTGGCTCCTTACACGCTGGAAGAACATGATCTCCTTCTTCCTCAAATCGACCCGGCGAACTCCGGTGATCATCTCTGCGTGGTGATGAAGATGTGGGGAGAACAGGCTAACTCCCCCAGCCTTTTATAGGCAAAAGAGATCACAGCGGTCCCCCATAAATTCGCCATAAAGTCTGCACCGACCGTTTCAACGCTCCACTCAGAAACGTTTCGAGTTACGAGGGGCCATTCATGCTTCGTTCAAAGCGTTTCAAATTCCAAGGAATTTAAAAGCTCTGAAGTGGGTCTTGTAGAAGCATGAAAAATACGCTGGGAAGAGCTACACAGCCTCTTGATACAGAGCAGCATAAGCAGAGGCCTTCAGAGCCATCAGGCGTACAACAGAGTTTTCTCCGCTAAAATACAGCGTGAAGAATAAAGCTCAAAGGACCATCCGCATAAGTGCAGTATGTCCAGGCTGCTCCAGCGTGAAACAGAGTTCTTCATCGCCTCCATGGCGTAAAACTCAACCGCTCTCAAAGCAGCATTATAGCGTATGAGGAATGCTTCATCTTCCCCGAAATGAACCTGTCAAGTCACGCAGTGAATCTGACCTCTGACTCCTGACAAAAGGTGATGCACGGCTACCCAGACGACGGCTGGAAACGATGGCAGACCTCTTGGGACGCGTCCCACAGTATGATGGCGGATCTCACCATTTAATGCAGAGGATTTGGTAAAACATCACCAAACCGTCGTTTACTGAAGTCCCCTCAGCATAAATCGCTCTTTTGCGTACAAGGGAATACGCCGCCCTATTTTACACAGGCAAACATGAGCTGTTTTACGCTCCGCAGCAGACAAACCGCCTGCCACGTCAAAAGCTGCACTTCGTACGGGATTCGAGGCACGTCTCCACGTCTAATTACACAGAGCGGTGACAGTTTCTCTCAAGACACGTCTCTGCGACGGGTGCACAGAAGGCCTGCAGACCTTTGAAATACGCCTCCGTATTTAATGCATAAGGTGATGGCAAATCTCTGCAAGAGATTTGGTTATATCTTCAAAAGCCGTAATTTCGGCTAAGGCGTCCACATCAGCACGGTATGCAGCGGCTTCTACGCCCATTCAGGATCTGTGCTCAAGCGGCTTCTACGCCCATTCTGGCACGATATGCAGCGGCCTCTACGCCCCATTCAGGATCTGTGCTCAAGCGGCTTCTACGCCCATTTTGGCACGATATGCAGCGGCTTCTACGCCCATTCAGGATCTGTGCTCATGCGGCTTCCACGCCCACTCAGTCTCTACGACTACTCGGCTTCCACGCCTACTCGGCTTCTATGCCTGTTCGACTTCTGTGCCTGTTCAGCTTCCACGCCTACTCGGCTTCTATGCCTGTTCAGTCTCTACGACTACTCGGCTTCCATGCCTACTCGGCTTCTATGCCTGTTCGGCTTCTATGCCTAACTGGCTTCTATGCCATAGTGACGGATATTTGGCTTCTACGCCAACCTCTTCTACACAATAGATACCTACCCGGGTGGCTTTTACGCCGTGATCTTAGTAGCAACCGTACGTGTTGTGTCCCCTTAGTTGGACCCACGTCACCCGCTCAGTCAAAAGACCATCTATACGTAGGCATTGGTTACTTTAACCATTGTGTAAAAGGGTGCTGTACTTTCTACTCCTCGGTTGCTACACCAACGGAGTGGTCACTGTCACCAAAGACTCTATAAATAGAGGCCCCTGTCAATGGGGAACAAGGTCGAAAAATTGGTCAAGAAACCGATATCAGATCCCAGGTCGGAAAACTCAGTCAAGAGTACCAATATCAGATCCAAGGTCGACAATCGGAGAAGATCGAACAAGGAGGAGGGAGAGAGAGAGAGAGAGAGAGAGAGAGCCCGAAGCTCAGGCAAAGAGCGGGGATCGACGACTTTGGCATCGTGCATCCACCCTCTCCTACAACCTTCGAAGCTGCTACCTGTCTTCCACGTCACTTCTTCAATATCGCGTGGTCCAAGGGCTAAAGTGATCGACCGCAGATCAGACACCTATAGCAATTTATACCCAGATTAAATAAATTTTACTCCCACATCCTCGTATAGGATTACATTATACAAGTTTGTTTGTAAACCAAAGGGCGCGAGTTTCGCACAAACCCCGTTATTGAAATACATTTTTATTCTTTCGTTTAATACCACAAACAAGCACCACTATCAAACAAAGCTAAAGCTGGAATAGAATCAAGAAGAATAGAACCTGCGATGACATCTCCGGTGGGTTCATCCTCCTCGACGGTCATAGCAAACGCTCGTCCCTGCCGAGCACCTCCCTGCTGCTGATGCTGGACAAAATACTGCTGCTGTGTCGGAAGCGGTCCCCTCGGCTGTGCTGCAGGTGGTCTCGTCTGTGCCCTCGGAGATGGAGCTGCTCCCTGAACTGCATGACGAGGACACTCCCTCGATTGATGCCCTTCAGTACCACAATACAAACAAACTCCTAGCCTCCTCCTGCAAACTTCCCAGATGTGGCCGGGCTTCTTGCAGTAGTTGCATGGAACTTGTTGTAACTGTCTCTGCTGCTGAGGTGCCTGGTGAAAAGGCGCTCTAGCTGGAGTCTGGTTTTGCTGTGGCTACTGGAAAGGTCTGGACTGAAAATAAGGACGTTTGGCAGATACTGCACTGCCGTTGGCCCCCAGAAAAGAATCACGGTCTCTCTTGGTCTTCAAACCCAACTCTCGCTCAACCTTGCGTGCCTCCGCAAGTATCTCCGAGTATGTCTCATAAAAAGACGAAATGAGGATCAATATGGCACATGATGTAAGACACTCAATGAAAGGACAGATTAAGAGATCAAGTATCAATACCAAAGGAGAATAGTTGAATCAAAAGAATTTTCCTAGATGTGATTGAGTATCTCAGCCTATATCCTATATCCTATCGCAGGCTCGCAGTAGTACAACTAAGTTGTCGTACTACCACGATATCACATACTTTGTAAAGCTAGACCCGCATGGGCCACCACCAAAAATGTGTCATGACCCGCACCCGGTGTAAGGGTACTAGTCGGAAATAACGCCCAGCCTACGCCGTAGAATCGGCGGTAGAACGCTGTCTAGATAATCTATCTAACAATATAATGATCCACCAATAATGATAGTATACTCAATCACAGAACTAAGATAGAAATGAGCACGAATCAGATAAAGAATAGAATAGTCACAATACAACTCATGAGTCTAAAATAATACATCAATGAGTTTGAAGAAATACAGAAATAAGCTGGAGACAAATCCAGTACAAAAGAATACTACGAGGCTACAACTCCAGGGTCAACTGTCTCAGTTGGGATAAGTCCCTCTTGAGCCAGGGTCTCAGAATCTAAACTCACAACATCCTGGGGTCCATAAAAGGTAGGGTACCACTCCTCAGTGTCATCTGGAAAAATATATCCAGTCTGGAAAGGAGCAGAGTACATCTCTAACAGCAGTTCTTATTAATGATAAAAACTATGTAACAGTAAATAGTTGTGGATGAACAAAATACACAATAGATATAAGAGATATATATACAATAAGAAAATACTGGAAATAAATACAATAATGAACAATATGCCAATGGAACAATAATACTAATGACTAAGTGTGTGAGTACTAGCTTAACATGTGATCGGCTTGGGCAAGATGTAATATGGCCTGGCTAATCATACGTGCGGTGCATGATCAACACTATTCTGTAATCTGTACTTTATTCAATAGGGATATTGATCACATATCTATACTAATACTCCCCACCCCGAATGGTATAATAGATCCAACCACGGTATGCTATGGCACGAGATTCCCCAAGAAGATAGCTAGTCTTCCCGAGAATCGGTGTCTGTACATGTACAAGATAACCAATGAAACAATACTTGCACCATATACACCATATACCAAGGAATAACATCTCATGACGAGATCCGGATATACCAATCCGTGTAACCATAGTGTCAGGAGAACATGGATATCTACACTAAATACAGTGAATATAGAGGATATCATAAATGAGAAACTATCAGAGAATGTACTCGCCTGAAGTCCAATGAACAGTCTCACAGATGTCTGACTCGGTACCTCGAAGACCTAGATATAGAATACAACATTAATACAAGGTCCCGAAAAGAGAACAAGTTAAATTAGTCAACTTCTAGGTCAATAAGTCAATTCTGAGTCAAAAGTCAACTATAGTCAACTATGAGTCAACTATGGTCAACTATGAGTCAACTATCTATTTCTAAGTTGCACAAGTCTAGCACCAAAATCTTGGATCAAAATACTAAGATCTAAGCCATAAAACTACATCCTTAAATATTAGGATACCGTATCTTCGGATACGTGAATCCAAGGTAAACCTCACAATACCTATATATCAATCAATAAAGTATATAATATAGAATATTAAATACAACAATTAGGAATCATGGTTTTGAACCAACTTGGTATCCACACAAAGTAATGCTCAAGATACATAGATATAGTATTTACCCTTATACAATATATAATATATATAAACTAATATTATATAATTAAAATTATAACAATACTAGTATTATATCTCACAATAAATACATATATATATACACATATATATATAAATATAATATATAAAATATAAACTAAAACTGCCTAACTGACACTGAAAACAATGTGCTAAAACACTAATTTTCAATAAACAGCCCCTTTAGTGACAGTTCCAACTGTCACTGCAACCGCCGTCGCCAAAACCGCTGTATAAATGCACTGTTGTCGCTTATTGGTGACAGTTCGACTGTCATAGAATGAGCGTCGCTGCTGCTGTCGTAATAAATCCCGCCCACTGCAATTAATGACAGAACTGTCATTAAATGCCCTATAATGCTACAGCGGCTGCTGCTTTAATGACAGAAACTATCATTAAATGCTGCTATCGCCAAAGATAAATATATATAACTATTTATATATTTATTAATCTATAAATATATAAATCAATATATATATATAACAATTAAATAGGTATATACTTCTATATATAATCCTACATAAATAAATAAATAAATACTAATAGTTATAAAACACATCTATGTACTAATGTACATATTTTAACATGGTTAAATGCACACATAAAAATACATTCATTTATATACAATTAGTTATATAATAATTATAAATAATATAATTACTTATTTAAACACATAAATATATTTATAAAACATTTACATATAATTTATACTACTAACATAAATTGTAACATATATAAATGCATGCAAAAGAAAGCTACATATATATTTATACATTATATTAGTATACCTACAATACATATTTTTATGCTACCAAAAATACCATAATAAATACACTAAAATAAATATATAACATCTATATATATTTACTAATTATAATTCAAGAATTAAAGCATAAATAATTAGATCTACACATAAACACACAAAATGGAGAGTATCACACCGTATCCCACTAGATCTAGGTTACGCATGCGACACGAGTCCAACACACAACCAATTGCACCTAGTAGGACACAAAAAAGTTATAAATATTATTTATGAACAAATCAAAGTGTCAAATGTAGATCTATGTGTCTGTGTCAAAATACGACATGTACATAGTCCCGTGTCGGAGGAAAAACCCCCAAAATAACACGTATCACCAAATTGTTGGGATACGACCTACACGTACCCAATTGTGGACACGACACTAGCCCCAAACACATAAGCATGTGCCCAATTGATCTATAGGATCAATTGACACACACAACAAAATATAAATTCGAAATTCCCCCAAAATTGACATAAAAGCACCATAACTTTCTCCATGGGTCTCCTATGAACACAAAACCAAGTCCTATGGGTAGTACATACATATGGGTTGATTTTACATGATTAAATCTCAGATTTAAAAGCTATTTTAAGGGCAAAAACTGAATTATACCTATTGGGAGATGGATTTCCAATGAAACCTCCAATTGAGATGAAATTGCTTCCAAATTATAGATCCTTGCTCCTCTTTGTAGATCCTTGCTTCCTCCTTCTAGATCCTTGCTTCTCAACTTTCTAATAGTGAATTGGAAATGAATTGAAATGAATTTGGTAGGGAATTGGAATGGAAATGAAAGGAAATTGGTAGTGGGAAATTCTAGATCTAGATTTGGAATAAAAATGAGAGGAGAGAGAATTCCCCCCCCTCTTTTAATAGGCCGGCCCCTACCCCTTCCTCAAGCAATTATGAAATGTCCAATATAACCCTTGGGGCCTCTCATGAAGAAATAATTAAGGAAGGAAGTTTCTAGTCTAATGATTTAATTAATTTTAATCCATCTCCTTAACAATGAGCTTTCTAGATGGGCCAAGTCCAACTAATTAATTCATGTTGGTCCATGGGTCCAAACTAAACTAGTTGGGTCCACTAATACAAGTCCAAAATAATTAAATAACATCTAACAATAATTAAATAATACAATAAATAATTATTTACCATGCACAATATTTAATTAAATAGGAAAAGACTAAAATATCCTTTCCTAAAAAATGTGGTAGTGACAAATCCCCTAGGTCAACATCAAACCCTAGTTTCCACCCGCACGCTTTGTCGGAGATGTATGGTCGTGATGTCCCCTATATTACCTGGAGGCCTCTGCCGTTCAAAAGATGACATACTTTTTAGGCCCCTGAATCTCCAAGAGAATCATGCCAATCCCATTTTTGGCCAGATAGCCCACTTGTTGGAAAGTTGTTCTCAAACTGCATTCACATAGACGGTTAGGCAACCCATTGGATATTTATTTTTAGTACTTTATTGGCATGCTTCTATGTATCTTGTTATGTCCCTATGAAGACCTGGTCCCTTTCCAGGTGTAGATGTTCATGATTATTCGCAGGAGCGCAGATCCGGACTTGCTACTTATATTTCGAGGAGGTCTTCTCTTCGAGCCTCGTGATCGTTAGTTGATGTATTTATTTTGTTTATCTTATATTCTAGTTTGGTAGTTGATTTTTTTCCACCCGACTATCATCCTTAGATACTTCATATTGAGATTTAGTTACATAGTTATTGGTTATTTATTTATTTATGATTTTCTGTGGATGAGATTTAGATTATGCCTGTGACTTGAGATAGTTTATACCACTTATGAATTATTGTTCATAATGCAGCGTACGCATGTGTTATGGTTTCCATATATTGGAGTTGCCATATACATGCGGCTGACATACTTACGTATTCTTACTCCTACGTATTTTGGGACTGGGGCGTGACATATTTTTAGTGGTGGCCCATACAGGTCGAGAGCATATTGTCTCGGTTATGTTATTGTACCAAGCAAGCCTACAAATAGTATTAGAGTATAGGATCTCATCCATATTTGACTATGACTCATATTTCTTTCAATCTGTTCTATTTGAATAATCGTATCATGTTTGATTCATGTGCTTTCCTAATAGTTCCTTGAGTGTAGCCTTCTACTAGAATATAGGAATCCTTGTTGTTAGGATGATAATTAGGATAACATTCCTACTAAGAATACCACTAGAATATATTGACATATCACTAAGTTTAGAATACTTAATAAACCTTAGCATTCCTTACCTATAGATTAATTAACCATTATCCCTTGATATATTTTTGAAGGACTTGAGAGTAGTATAGACACTGCTAGGGCTAGTTAGAAATTTGACCATATTGTTTGACCCTAGTATTGAGGAACCAATAGAAATCCAAGGTAGAAAATTAGGACTTAACCTAAATTTCATAGTGAGATAGTATTAGAGAACTATAAATTTAGATTCTTGTCTTGATATTAGCAGACAATACCTTAGAAAACCAAGAGGAATGAATAGAATATTTTCCTTGATCATACCTCAAACACAGAGATTAACATACCACATTTCCTTAGGAAACTATGATATCATCAAGAGTATCTCTATTTTTAATTTCATATCTTGTTCCTCTGAATCCTTAACGCTCGCTATTTGTACGACGACTAATTATGTTTTTCTTTTTCTTTATCTTTCAATTCGTGCCACCTAATCCTTCTGATTGTAGGCCAAGTGATTTTCTTTTATGTTAGGATATATAGTTTGCTAGGATTATAGTTGTTAATCTTAAATTTTGAGATTATGTGCTTGGTAGTTAGAACTTGATAATTTGAGTTGTTCATTTAGATTATGATTTTATGATTATACTTTAGTTTTAAATCGGGTAATTTGTATCCATAACTCAATACAAGTTATATCCTCTCTCACTTCAGGGCTAGTAACTTCTCCATTATTACTATTAACAACTTGTTCTATAAGCACTATGATTAAGACTTAAGATGACCATTACCTATATAATGCAATACGATACCCTAATAAGTACTAAGATCTTTTCCTCGTATACCCTAATAAGAGATCTACTTTATTTACAAAGACAAGGTTATTTTGTAGAATCTCCTTAAGGCAGTTACAGTATTAGTTAATTCTTGCAAGTTGGGTAGTATGCCTCACAACCTAGTAACACATAGTCCTTTTTGACCCATTAATGTAGTGTAATAGAATGACACCAACTATAGACTTGCATAAGAAGATAGTAGTTATCCAGACTGTAGAACCTAGAGGCCCATACCCCTATTTGGTCGACTAGAGACTTAGATAAGGAGTTAGTATGGCAACTATAGAGGCACAACACCGGATGAGTCTCATCTTCTTGGTAAACTTGAATTATTTTATAACTTCTTTTATCATAATCCAGCGTATTTATATTTTCTGTAATACCTTGACTTATGCCGCTATTATAGCATAGTTTTGCAAGCTTATTCTTTTATCGAGCTTGTTCATGACATATGTATTATTGGATGCATACACTAATAAATTGTCTAATCAGAATCAGTATATTAGGGTCTGATCAACCTTAATGCATTTGGTTTGCTCTTCGCATGACTACTTTACGTGAATGGAGATATATAGTTGACTAGTAGACGAACATACTTGCCCTCTAGACATGTCTGAGCATATCGTATCGGTTACATAACTGTACTGATATGAGCATATGAATAAGAATTTACCAAATAGGATTTCGATCCAAAACTGCCTTGACAATTCCCTTTTGAATTCTTTAATCGCTTTGAACCCCATACTTGTATTCTATTACCTCCCACTTGAACTCTTTATTATTGTTTTTCGTCTTCCCCTATTTCAGAAAGATAAACGCCCGTGCTTGGTATAAGTTGATACACAGAAAGTACTAGATATATCCCATAGGCCAATCACATTACCTTGTGACTATCTTTTGTAATTAAGGGCATATCATATATGATATATTGGTGTTAAATTTTTTTTGAGGATGGAATAACATGATTAAATAATTTGAGAAATATTTTTTAATGAATAGCCTTATATGATAGATGGATAAATTCTAAGTTGGATAAAAATTGCATTGTCAACTTGAGATAAATTTTTGATTGTGATCAAGTAAGATTAGATTGAGAGATTCAAGTCATTTTAATCTTGAGAAATTTTAGAAGAATGATTAAGATGATGAGGATTTAATGAATTTTGATATTGCGGACCAAATGTTTATACTTTAAGCACAAGATTTAAATTTTGAAAACTGAAGATTGAATCATCGATTTAAATTTTGAGGATAAAAATAGAATTCTAGACTTGAACAATTGGTGAATTAGATTTAAAATTTTATAATTTTATGATTTGAATTAAAAGTTGAATTTTGATTGTTGGATCACCTATTTGAAATATTGAGGATGAAAATTGAAATTAAAATTTCAAGAGTACGAAATTCATAAGTTGAGAATATGAATAATATTTGATTAGAATTATTTTCTAGAGAAAATTATGATAGTTAAGATTGCAATGTAAATTTTGATGTGGGATGTCATATAGATTTGAATTAGATTTGGATGATTGATTATTTAAAAATCGAGAAGATAGTCCGATATGTTGAAATTTTGATTTAAATAATGGTTAATTTAATTTTGAAGGTGATTGCGATGTATTTGAATAGATATTAAATTTTTGCAAGGAGATTTTGATTGACTTTTCTTATGTACGAACGTGAAGGATTTGACAAATTATGCCTTATTTTAATTTCGAGGACGAAATTGTTTTAAGTTGGGTAGATTGTAAACCCTCTCGACCAAGGCCTACTTGGCTTAGATAGTGAAACTTGGACTAGTTTGAATCCAATTAGAAATAGAATATTTTATTTTAGGTAATTTTGCAATATTTATATCACCTAGTGCACCTTACCGTTGCTTCGATAATTGGAGCACTACACTAGCCATTGCCTTCCTACAAATTTTACACCCTTGCCCTAGACGTGCCAGTCTTTCATCTTGACCTTTGTGTAACTTATAATTACTCTCTTGTGCTACATTTTAGTCGCACAACATTCGTCGCAGACATTTATATTTAATTCTAAATAAATTCAATATTATATCCTTGTGCGTTCCAATCAAAATTGGAGACACAATCTTGACCCATTTTGTGCAACCCTAATTATAAAAATATTATATTCTGAGTCCTCTACATTCATGACTCTTATGTCCCACCTAATTTTAGCCCCATGTACTTCTAATTAATTTTAGAACACCATCTGCATTAATTTTAATTAAATTAATCCAATTTCTATCTTTGTGTAATTTTCTAATTGTTGGGCACTTTTATGCAAAAGTGCATTGAGGTGTCCACACCATTGGACACAACACATGAAGAAACCCATTTTTGCATTCATATATATTTTCCCCATGATTTTTGGAGTGTGTGCATACAACATTACCCCCTCATCAAATCCTAGCCATGCATTTCAAACAATGCAAATCCTAGCCTTTTAAATACCTACATGTAAGGCCAGGCCCATCCCAAGTAGGATGTTGACCAACCCAACTCCCTAGGTCAACATTAAACCCTAGTTTCCACCTATATAAATATACAACTTTTCCCTTTTTCTTTATTTTTCCACAACCCAAACCAACACCTAGCCGACATCATCACCATCCCATCCTCTATTCATCTTCTCCTTCCTCCTGTTCACCCCCTCTTCCTCGGTTGGAGCCCCGACCACCCGACCCGTCGGAGCTCGACAAACACACTACCGCCGTTCTCCTCCCACCATCAACTGAACCCGAATGTACCATCGCCTGAAACTGACAGCCACCACCACGCCTTCGTTCTCCTCCTCACCGGAGCAGTCCACTGTCACCTCCTTCCTCAGTCGACCAACATCACCATTAACACCACCATTCTTCCCGACTCGACCACCTCTCTCTCGACTCACCATTAATACCATTACCATTAACACCCCAACTTTTCTTTATCCCCGCCGGAGTCGACCAGCTGACCACCTATCATCGTCCCTGACTTCCTTCCCTCCTCCTCGACAGAAGCAACACGCTCCCAGCCGGCCATCCCAATACCACCGTCACCACCACCATTCTCTCATCTCCTTCGACCACAACAACAACTCGACGACCCTGTCGACTTCCTCGCCGGACCTCCGCCATCTCGACCTCCCAGTTCTCCTCCTCGACTCGCCCAGAGCACCACCACCCCTCTCCCTGCTCAACTTCTCCTTCTCATCTCCTTCCTCGATCTACTCCACCACTTCCCTTGACTTCACCTCCCTCGTCGGACCTCGATCCTTGGCCCGCCTGAGTTTCCCCTGGCCGGAGCAGCAACCTCCCATCATCTTCATTATTATCACCACCATTATCATTCTTATCATCATCCCCATCCTCAACATAATCATCACCTAACCATCATCATCATTACCCTAATCACCATCATCACCCTAATCATCATCATAATCTTCATCATCATCATAATCATCATCCCCATTAATCATCATTATCATAATCTTCATCATCATCATAATCATCGTCACCATAATAATTAACCTAATCATCACCCTCATCATCATCATCAACATCGATATCATCGACGTCATTGTGGACCCGTTACCCTCACCGAAGATAACCTACAGCAGTCACCCTTGATCCTCGTGCCCGTGTACGCTAACCCCGTGGTTCGAACCTATCCCTCTCCTTTTATTTTATGCGTGTTTGTGTGAATAACATTAAGGATAGAATATTGGTTCAGTTTAGTTAGTTGGTTGATTGCAGACCCGTGTCGGTTAACCTACAGACTAGTGTGGGTGTGTGTAGGTAATTAATTGGTACCTATACATTATGTGGTAATTAATGCTAGTACTAGGTATGACTGTATTATAGATGTTGAGTGACCATAAGTATTAGTAGTAGATACCCTGTATTGACATTTGACTGTAAGACCCGTATGCGTACACATACGCGTATGTATATAATATTCAAATTGGTATATATATATATATATAGGTATTGTATAAGTAATTAAATGATAATGCTAATTATGACTATGTATGTATTTATTCTGTCTGGCCCTAGGTTAATTATGGATATTCCATATTTACGTTTGACCAAGTAACCCTAAGAACATGTTAGTTGACTGACTTGTGTACATTAACGTACTGGCTTAGACACATGTTAGTTGACTGTCTAATTTTGATACAATATTTAATATAGGACACCCGCGTAATTAGACGCGTATTTGACCCTGTTAGTTGACCAGTGTCACCCCTAGCTTACCCTCTGAGTTCAGTGTAATTATGGTTGTGTATGTGCTAGTGTAATGGCTGATGTTATATTATATTATATTATATGTATATAGGATATTGGATTGTTCTACGAGACTTCAGGAGCGGGTTATTGGTACTACGCAACTTTCTTGCCAGAAAAGTATACCTTGTCATTGTACTATAATTTATATTCCATATGATGCATGCATTTTATTTCTGTTATTTAGTTCATATATTTTAACTGCTATATAAACTGCGCGTCCAAGGAAACTTGGGTACAACGACGGTGTCATTGTATTATGTTTTTATTATGTATATGCATGTTGACCTAGATTATGAGACCACCCCATTATCATGAGGTATTCTTAGGTTTCATTGGCCATGACACATCTGTTACACGAGTGTGACTCTCATATAGATCACGGACTTGTATGTCGGGTTTGGCCTCCTGTACGTATGTGACGTACGATAGAGAATAACTGCGATTAGAAACTTTGCATACTAGGAGACTTGACAGTTATTAGAGGTATCATCGTGTCATGGATATGACATGCTTAGAACATGGGATAGGAAGAACAATAAGTAAGGCATTTGGGCTCCTTTGTACTTTCCTTTTTATGTAACCCGCACGCTCCGTCGGAGATGCGTGGTCGTGATGACCCCTATATTACCTGGCGGCCTCTGCCGTTCAAAAGACGACATACTTTTAGGCCCCTGAATCTCCAAGAGAATCATGCCAATCCCATTTTTGGCCAGATAGCCCACTTGTTGGAAAGTTGTTCTCAAACTACATTCACATAGACGATTAGGCAACCCATTGGATGTTTATTTTCAGTACTTTATTGGCATGCTTCTATGTATCTTGTTATGTTCCTCTGAGGACCTGGTCCCTTTCCAGGTGTAGATGTTCATGAGTATTCGCAGGAGCGCAGGTCCGGACTTGCTACTTATATTTCGAGGAGGTCTTCTCTTCGAGCCTCATGATCGTTAGTTGATGTATTTGTTTTGTTTATCTTATATTCTAGTTTGGTAGTGGATTTGTTTCCACCCGACTATCATCCTTAGATACTTCATATTGAGATTTAGTTACATAGTTATTGGTTATTTATTTATTTATGATTTTCTGTGGATGAGATTTTGATTATGCCTGTGACTTGAGATAGTTTATACCACTTGTGAATTATTGTTCATAATGCAGCGTACGCATGTGTTATGGTTTCCATATATTGGAGTTGCCATATACATGCGGCTGGCATGCTTACGTGTTCCTAGTCTTACGTATTTTGGGACTGGGGCGTGACACGGGTCGTGACACATTTTTAGTGGTGGCCCATGCAGGTCTTCGAGGTCGTAATTAGTGTGATTCCTAGTGGTACTCTTATTTGAGTGCTATTACGAGCCTGGTTCAGGATATAGGATATAGGCTATAGGATGAGAATACTCAGTCACATCTAGGAAAAACTGTTTTGATTCATTTCAATTATCTTCCTTGATATTGTTATTTGACCTTTAACTGTTCTTTCTTGAGTGTCTTACATCATGTGCCATATTGATTCTTTCCTTTTACTTTATCTCGGGATACCGCCTAAGACTAGATCACAACAGGAAGAGCAGCTTCTGAGAGGTCTGCGACTTCTCGAGGGCCTACACCAGTCACTTCTCCGATGATTGGAGTGTCAGCTGCGTTTGGGGGTCCACCTCCAACTCAGATGACTGTGCCGGCTGTATCTGAGGGACTTCCACCTCTACCTTCCATGCCGGCAGATGCGACATAAATGTTCATACTGTTTTATGAGATATTGGAGGAACAGAGGGCTCAGTCTGAGGCACACCAGAGATAGACCGACGTCTTACGGCAGGGCATCGAGAGTGCTTATCGGCTTGCTCGTGCCATATTAGAGAGAGAAGTTTCGGTCCAGCAGCAGGTTGCTCCTCAGGTTGCTCAGCTTAGACCAGGCAACATTCAGGACTTTAAGAAGCTAGAGCCTAGGGTCTTCAAGGGGACGGAGGGTATCGTCTACTCTGATGATTGGCTCAAGGACATTGAGTGTCTCATGAGGGTGTCCCGTCTTTCTGAGGATCTGAAGGTTGAGGCGGTAGGAGTTCAGTTGTTCGACGTCGCCCACACTTGGTTCAGGAATAAGCCAATTCTTGTTGATGCAGGACAGTCTTGGGAGGTATTCAAGGACCTCTTCAAGAAGAAGTTATTTTCTCGGGCAGACAGGTTTGACTTGGGGAGGCAGTTTGAGAGCCTCATTCAGGGAAGTATGTATGTGGAGGAATATGCCGTAGAGTTTGGTAGGCTGAGCCAATTTATGGAGTATTTGGTGAGATCTGGAGGTTTGAGCTATTCATTTTTGCGAGGGTCTAAACTGGGAAGTGAAGATCCTCTTTCCATCTTTTTATGAGACCTACTCGGAGATACTTGCGGAGGCACGCAAGGTTGAGCGGGAGTTGGGTTTGAAGCCCAAGAGAGATCGTAATTCTTTTCTGTGGGCAAACAACAGCATATTGTCTGCCAAGCATCCTCATTTCTAGTCCAGGCCTTTTCAGCAGTCGCAGCAACACCAGACTCCAACTAGGGTGCCATTTCACCAGGCACCGTAGCAGCAAAGAATTACAACAAGCTTCCTGCCACTTCTGCAAGAAGCCCGGCTACATCTAAAAAGTTTGCAGAAAGAGGTTGGAAGTTTATTTGTATTATGGTACCGAAGGGCATCAACTGAGAGAGTGTCCTTCCAATCCTCGTCGTGCAGTTCAGGGAGAAGCTCCAGCTCCGAGGACACATGCGAGACCACCTGTAGTACAATCGAGAGGACTGCCGCTTCTGACCCAACAACAGCGTTATACCCAGCACCAACATCAGGGAGGTGCACGTCAGGGACGTGCGTTCGCTATGACAGTCGAGGAGGTCGAGCCCACCGAAGATGTCATCGCAGTTTCTGTTCTTCTTGATTCTATTCCAGCTTTAGCTTTGTTTGATAGTAGTGCTTCCCATAGTTTTGTATCTGTTTCTTTTACTCTGAATCATGGTTTGGTAGCTGATACTTTATTTAGGACTTGCAAGGTCATGACTGGGGAAGGCATTATCCTGGTTAATGATATTTACAAGGATAGAAGAGTTACTCTGGGAGGCTAGGAGCTGAGTGCATGTCTACTTGTAATGCCACTTCCGAGCTATGATATTGTACTCGGGATGGGTTGGTTGAGTATGCACCGTGCTAGTATAGATTATAGAGGAGGTAGAGTTTTGTTTGGTCCGCCAGGAGAGCTAGAGTTTGAGTTTGCTAGAGGAGTTGCAGAGCAGGAAGAAGGCATTATCTGTGGAGCTATGGTGGAAGACAAGGAGTTGCCACATCTGTTGATATCGGAGTTCTTGGATGTGATTTATCACTACTAGAAAAAGCGGTCTTAGCGACGTATTTTAGCGACGTCAAAAGAAACGTCGCTAATAATATATAAATTAGCGACTCCTTATTAAAACGTCGCTAGACGTCGCTAAATGACGACATTTAGCGACGTTTAGCGACTTTTATTAAGATTTTAAAAGATAAGTCGCTATAAGTTCAGTTTAGGTCGCTAAACGTCGCTAATATGTCTAATTTAGCGACGTTTAGCGACGTATATAGCGACCTTAATATTGAAAATATTTAGCAACGTGTTTAGCGACGCATTGACGTCGCTAAAAATTAAATTAGCGACGTTTTTCTTGGACGTCGCTAAACGTCGCTAAAATTTGGTTAATTAGGGATCGGTTTCATTTTTCCCCATCTGCTGAAATTTTGAAATGAAAAAAAATTCCCCCCCCCCCGCGCTCCGTCGACCCGCTCTCCACCGCGACTACTCCGGTAAACCCTACTCTCTCTCTCTCTCTCTCTCTCACAGGACACATGTGACATTAACACAAACACGACACACACACAGACACTGACACAGACACAGACACGGCACACACACACACTGACACAGACACTGATCAGGACCTAGGGTTAGGGTTAGGGTTAGGTTTGTTGACATGGGATTAGGGTTAGGGTTAGGGTTAGGGTTAGGGCCGACTGGCATCCATTCCATTTTGGATCCATGTACACCACCTGGTATGCTATCAGTAGTAAAGAAAATCTTAATAGAACATACCCATCTTTTTTATCAAGTAGTTTCCTTCATAAGAATGTTATTACGCCCTACTAAATAGAAACATAAACAAATATGGACATACTGGCATCCATTCCATTTTGGATCCATGTCCACCACCTGGTATGCTATCAGTTGTAAAAAAAACTTAAGCTAGGTCTATCACAGGGCAAATTTTGTAGAACATACCCATCTTTTTTATCAAGTAGTTTCCTTCATATTGACTAGAAAAATATGATTTCATATATCCTATGCAAATAACGCCCCTGAACTAAAAAAAAACAAAACCATGATAGAATCTGGTGTGAAGGGCTGGCATGCTTAGATCTGCAGGTAAAATTTAGCTATCTCCTAAATTTTCTAAAAAAAATTGCGTAGTCTCCTTGGTATTTCTTGATCTGAAAACTTGTCAATTATTTTAAATTAGACCCGAAACAATCCTCCATCGAATTTCAAGTAAAAATTTCTTCGATGGTCCAACTCAATACTGGGACACACAGTTATATATATAACTGGATTTATAAACAAGCAAAGGCAAGGATTCATACCATAGTGACTTAGCTAGCATGTTTTGCAATTCTTGATTCAATATCCATACAAGACATGGCTAAGAACATGCATGTACGTACTCGTTAAACTTTAAAGAAACGGAGACAAAGATTTAAATAAAGAACAAAATCAATATTTAATATATTTCAAATAAATATGGAATAACATATTTATAAGGTACTGATAATTCTTAGTATTTTTCTAAAAAGAAAATATCTATAAAAATTGAACCAAAAGTCAATTTTAATGCTTTCAAATAGTACCAGCCCCTATGGCACTAGTTATGGCTTAAACAGATGATATTACATAAATCAAACTCTTTGAACTCAATTTGTAGATAAACATATGTGTTGAAATAGGTAATCGTCGGTAGTTCTTGCTCATTATATATGTGACTCATTTTTTGCATGTTTTTGAGTAAATCTTGATCAAATGCCAATGCCAAACAAAGTGTAGTAATCTGCCGGTAAATGTGAGTGAGTACAGCCACAATGCATGGGGTTATCCATTTCATAGAGCAATAGCCCGTGTACTTGGGAAACTTTTGATGCAAAAATTGTTCAAGCACCAGGTGCCTTAGTGCAATGCCATGACTGCTTTTCCCATAACGGACACTGACCTAGGAGTGTGGTTGGGGGCAGCTGCAGTTCTATAGTATGACACACTATTTATAGTGTTGACTGCACACTTATAGTGCAGTTCATAGTACTATGGGGTTGGGGGCACCTGCAGTTTTGATAAATGAAAATATGTATTATATCAGTTATGATTTTTATAGTACGGTTAATTTTGCATGTAATGATTTATATGATACATACTGTCAATTTTGCAGAAGTTTCCAGAAATGGATATGAATTACTATCTGCGTCATCGTTCGTGGATGTACAACCGTCATCCTGATGACATGTGCGGTGTGCGGGATGAATTCATTGAGGGTGTACAGCAGTTCCTACAGTTCGTAAAGGCATTCCCTCAATACATGGACGGTACCAAAATTAAGTGTCCGTGTATGAGATGTCACAACAGAAAATATCATCCTGAAGTGGAAGTTACATATCATTTATACTCGAAGGGCTTTACGCCGAATTACTATCAGTGGACCGCTCACGGAGAACTTGTATCTCTAGCATCGGAGTCGGAGCCCTATGTGGAGCCGTATATGGATGTCCAAGACCATGATGCTTACGACGACGGGTTGGTGAACATGGTTTATGATGCGGCGGGGCCTAGTTTCAATCCTGACAATTATGATGCGGCGGGACCTAGTTTCAATCCGGACAATTATGATGCAGCTGAGGAGGCACCGAATGCCGATGCTGCAAAGTTTATGGAGTTGCTTGAGAATACAAGGACTCCACTATATCCTGGTTGTGAGGATCATTCATCGTTGGAGGTGGTTATAAGATTATTGAGCATCAAGTTCGATTTTAACATGTCGCAAGAATGCTATAATCGACTGCTCGATTTGATTATAGAGATCTTGTCCGAGGGTGCAAAGTTGCCTAAAGACTTCTATCGATCTAAGAGGATGGTGAGATCGCTTTGGATGGGATACGAGAAAATCGATGCATGTCGCAACGGGTGCATGTTGTACTACAAAGACGACAAGGATGAAGATGCGTGCAGATTCTGTGGTGCTGATCGCTACAAGGCCACTGTTAGAGGAAAGTCTGTCGGTGCAAGGAAGCCTACCGATTAGATGTACTACTTGCCTTTGACGTCACGGTTGCAGCGGTTGTTTATGGTTAAGGAGACTGCAGAAACATGAGTTGGCACAGGCGAAAACAGATCGAAGGAGTATTGGATCATCCATCCGATGGAGAAGCATGGAAGCACTTTGATCGAGAGTATCCATATTTTGCCGAGGAAGCGCGTAATGTCAGATTGGGGCTCTGCTCTGACGGTTTTACCCTATTCGGACTTTTGGGCTCCCAGTATTCGTGTTGGCCTGTGATCGTTACTCCGTACAATCTACCGCCTTGGATGTGCATGAAGACTCCGTATATGTTCCTAACCGTTATTATCCCGGGTCCGAACAATCTGAAGAGGAACATCGATGTGTATTTACAGCCTTTGATAGATGAGTTGAATCAGCTGTGGGAAGTCGGTGCCAACACGTATGATGTTTCTAGAAAGCAGAATTTTCAGATGAGGGCAGCACTTATGTGGACCATCAACGACTTTCCGGCCTATGGAATGTTATCGGGATGGAGCACCCATGGTCGTCTCTCATGTCCGTATTGCATGGACCGTTCTCAGGCTTTCCGTTTGAAACACGGAGGCAAACCGTGCTTCTTCGATTGTCATCGACAATTTTTGCCGAAGGATCATCCGTACCGGAGGAATCGGAATACTTTTCGTGCGGGAGTTATGGAGAAGGCCAATCCACCGCCAAGGTGGCCCGGATGCACGATATGGGAAGAGGTAAAAGATTTACCAAGTGCTATCCAAGAGCCTGCTAAGGGGTACAAGTGTGACGGATTTGGTCGCACCCATAACTGGACGAAGAGGAGTATATTCTGGGATCTGCCATATTGGAGCACCAATCTGATCAGACATAACATTGATGTCATGCATATCGAGAAGAATGTGTTTGATAACATAATTAATATTGTAATGGATGTAAAGGGGAAGACGAAAGATAATCCGAAGGCGAGGTTGGACTTAGAAGACATATGTAGACGTCCTGCATTGTATTTGATAGAGGAGGGGAATGGAAAGTTAAAGCAACCTAAGTCAGTTTTCTCACTGGATAAAGAGGATAAAGGTAGACTTTGTAGGTGGATTCAGGGTCTAAAGTTTCCAGACGGGTACGTGTCAAACTTGAAAAGATGCGTCGACCTCAAGGAGAACAAACTAGTAGGTATGAAGAGCCACGATTGTCACGTATTCATGGAGAGGTTAATTTCTGTCATGACCCGCACCCGGAAATTCGGGCACGAGTGCGTGGGTACGTCCAGCCTACGCCGCAGAGTCGGCGGTAGTACGCTGTCTAGGTCATATCCACAGTTGAACATCTAGCTCATTCACAATTAATGAAATAGGCAAAGATAATAACAGAAAAAGAATGCTGAGATTTCAATGAAATAAATGTGACAACAGCTCAAATGTTTAATACAGAATCTAGAATGAAATCGGGGACAAACCCGATTACTAAGATAAAAGAGCAAATAAAAGTAGCTACTGCCAACTACTCTGCAGAAGTAGTCTCCTGGGTGGGAACTGGCTCCTCATAAATGTCATATGTTCCCTCATAGGGGCCATAATAGGTGGGGGCATAGTCCTCAT
The DNA here is from genome assembly GCA_036927795.1 of Iris macrosiphon. Lineage (NCBI taxonomy): Eukaryota > Viridiplantae > Streptophyta > Magnoliopsida > Asparagales > Iridaceae > Iris > Iris macrosiphon. The sequence continues at coordinate 144,134,083 of JAYESA010000010.1, forward strand.
CATCGCCTAAATCAACGGATCCAGTCAGGAAAGGAGCAAAGTACACAATGCACAACAAGATTTAAACTAAATATTTATGACAAGAAAGAAAAGAACTGACTAAGTATCATGTTGAGAATATGCAAAAGAAGCAACAATAACTAAGAGTTAAAAAGCTATAAACAGGGATATGAGTAAAACCGGAATAAATGAGACAAGTAAATGAAACTGCAACAAGACAACAGGAACTGCAACAAGACAAGAAACTATGTGTGTGAACTTGTGTATTTAGAATACCTAGTTGGCATGTAGGGGTTTATAAGGTTAAACCGGCCGTCATAGACGGCTATTAAACAGGAATAATCGAGATCCGGCTGATGGACAGTCTTGTACCAACAGCGGCAAGGGGCAGGGTAAACTACATGCCTTTTAGTATTCTCCCACCCGACACGAAAAGCAAGACATGAAATCCAATATTCAAGACATGAAATCCAGATTCTAACACTACGTGTAAACATCCAATGGTACTAGTAGAGCATGGAATTAATTGTCACAATATAAAGAATAAACTTGAAGTGCAGGTACTTGCCTGATGTTTGGATCCAATTATAGTTTGGTATCTCGGGAAAATTTCAGAGATGAGTCCAAAAGATGAAATAGACATTACCATCACGCTCAGAAGATGTCAAATAGCTAGAAATGCTTGTCCTTGGGTCCAATTTGGAGACAAGGGCAAAAACGGCAGTTTCGGGTCAAAACGGGGTCCGCCGGTGGGCCCGCTTTGCACCGAAAAACGTGTCCGGGTCAAAGGTCTCCAAATTCACCAAACTTAGTGTCAACAGGTCAGGAACGCTGATACGAACCCAATGGAACTTCCAGATTTGGATTCCGATGAGCCGAACACAAAATCGCCCGTCGAGCGGGGCCTGTGGGGCCCACGACACGCGATTTCGTCAACGTTCTCAGAATCGAACCAAACTTGACCCACAGGACCAGCGTATCGCTACGATTCCGATGGCGTAAGTTTCGTCTCGATCTGACGAGTGTGCACGAAGTTAGAATGAATTGCAGAAAAGACGGATACGGGACGATGTCTGCGGATACGCGTTGATTCCGGTGTGCACGTACATCCGAATCAGCTTCCATGAAATCTCACACGTCCGTATCGACGACGCGCATGTATCTGTGAAGACCGCACGCGACCAAGTCGTCCCGTTTGGCGGGGCACACTCAGTTCCGGGGTAAAACAGGGTCTGGTTTTTTCCCGTTTTTGGATCGCGGTGTGCGATCGCCACAGGACGCGATGCCCCGAACAGTTTATCCGGACACCGAGAGGGTCATACAGGCTTCACAACGCAATTTGCGGAATTGAAAACGGAGCTACGAGGCAAAAGTTACACGCACCTGAAGGGGACCCAAAAATCAGGGTCGATCGTGTCCGACACGTGTCGGACACGCGAATCCAAAATAGGGTTAGGGTTCTGGTGGATTTCCTGGCCGTGGACGGCGGGGACCGGCCGGAGATGCGCCGGCGAGGCGGGGGACGGTTCGCCGAGGGGAGCTGGGGCGGTGGCTGGTGGCGGCGGAGCCGATGGGCGGCGGCCGGAGGCGCTGGCTGCCGCTGCTGCTACTGGCTCGGTGCTGCGGGGAGGAGGCGGGTGCTGGCGGGGCGCCGGAGGGCGGAGACGGGAGGAGGAGGAGTGGGCGGTCTAGGGCGGAGCCGGTGGTGGCTCGGGTGGCGGCGAGGGGGTCGGACGGAGGTGAGAGGGGGGGTCGACGGGTTTAAATAGGGGAGTGGGGGAGAGAGAGGCGCCGGGAACGGCGGAGGGGGAGGCGGCTGGTGCGGAGGTGCGCGGAGCGGGCGGGGGACGTGGGGCTGACGCGGGCGGAGCGGGCCGGAGGCGGCGGCTCCGCCGCGAGACGCGGCACGGGGAAACGGTCGTGGGGGTGAGGGGGTCCCGGGTAGGGTCGGGTCGGGTGCGGGTCTGGGATCCGACCCGACCCGCTAAGGGGCTGGGCTTGGTTCGGGCTGGGCCGGGCCGGGCCAACGGGCCGCGGGCTGCGGGAAAGAAAAAAGAAAAATAAATTAAAATAAAAATAAATAAATAAATAGATAATTAATTAAATTAATTAATTAAAAATAGTTTTTAGGCATTTAAAAAATAGGTCTGAGCCCAGAAAAATCCAGAAAAATTACCCTAAGTCCAATTTTCCATTTTACACCCAAAAATGTTATTTTCATGATATTTTAATATTATTTATTGCCAATTAAAAATCATTTATTAATTGAAAACCTTGATTTTAATTACAGTAAATTCCCAGAAAATTCCAGAAAATTGGAAAAAATCCAAGATTTAATAAATTGAAAAATTCAGGGGGTTTACAATTCCGATTGCATTTCAGGAATTCTTACCGCAGGTCGTTTGGGACCCATTGACAGAGCTGAGCATATTCTTCAGAGATCTTTGTTGTACTAAGTTGCTCATCGATCGTCTAGAAAAGTAAGAGAGGGACATTGCGGTAACACTATGTAAGCTCGAGAAGGTGTTTCCTTCTGGATTCTTCGACTCTATGGAGCATTTGCCAATTCATCTTTCCTATGAGGCATGTGTTGGTGGTCCTGTCGGTTATCGGTGGATGTACCCCTTCGAGCGCCATCTGAATCACCTAAAGAGAAAGGTAAAAAATAAGGCACGGGTTGAAGGCTCTATTTGTGAAGCTTATGTTCTCGAGGAGATTACAAACTTTTGCTCAACGTATTTCAAACCGCATGTTGCTACTAATAGGACGAAAGCTCCCAGAAACGACGACGCATATCAGGAATCTAATGATACAATACTCAAAGTATTCAATGCATCCGGAAAGCCCTCGGGAAAAATGAAGAAGAGATATTTGAATGACGATGAGCGAAGGGCTGCTCAATTGTATATATTACTCAATTGCGACGAGGATGAAGTGGAGAAGCTAGAGGGGTAAGTAATTAATACGTCCATGTTTACATCATCTCAATGTAATAGTATAAGATACTATTATGCTACTAATCAGCAGTTGCTTCATTGTTTTTTAGCACATATAATGATGAGTTGAGGTCGGTTAGACCCTACATAACAGACGAAGAAGTAGAACAAGATATGAGATGCCATTTTCCTTCTTGGTTGAGCGCATATGTAAGATGCTTGGTAATTACTTTTTATTTCTGCACTTGCAAAACAAATAACTTACTATCGCTACTTTGGTATTTAGGTCGATCGTCTAATATCACCCGAGACTGAATCTATTAGGACTCTAGCCAAGGGACCAATTACTGCTGTAAAAATATGGCCAAGTTTCTGTGTGAATGGGTTCAGGTTCAAGTCAACAAATGCTCCTATCAGAGACAGCTTTCTGGATCTTGATTCCACGAAAAACAGTGGTTTGTGTATCAAATCTTCAAACTACAAAGACGTCAATCCGAGCAATGATTTTTTTGGCATCTTACGAGAGATTGTGGAGTTGACATATAATTATGGCCCAGAACCTGCTAATATCGTGCTATTCAGGTGTGAATGGTTCGATCCGATTCAAGATCAAGGTTGGAAAATTGACAAGCATGGCCTTGTGGATATAAACTACAAGCGTAGATATCAAGGCTACGAACCATTTGTCCTATCAAGTCAGGCTCAGCTCGTGTACTTCACAACTTATCCTAGACGGGGGACAGCGAGGTCGGATTGGTGGGCAGTATGCAAGACTAAAGCTAGAAATACCTTTGACATTGACGAAATAGCTTATCAGGAGGACGATCTACCTCTTGTAACAAATATTGTAGATGTGGACTCAACGGAAGTTACTCATTACACGAGTAATAATGTAGAAGATGTAGAATTATCCGAAGAGGACGACGAAGTAGATAAAAGTGAAGACGAGGAAGAGGAAGAGCAGGACGAGGAAGGCGAACAAGATGAGTTTTCTGAAGATGATTGAAAATATAAAATATTCCATGTAGAATGTAACTATATTTGGACTGTAAATATTGCATGTAGAAGTAGATGTTGACATTAACGAATATATGTATTATATTTTGACTGTATAATGCTTTGAGATATGTATCACATTTCGACTGTAGAATGTAGTATATATTTGTGTTTCTCTATATTCATCATATGTTGTTATCAGATATGACAGGACGACGCGGAGGATTCGGCAGGTCCCGAGGTAGACAGAGTGCCACTCCGGTACTGCCTACTGTTGGTTCTGGATCATCGTCGCCCAGTACTCCAGTATATCGATCAGTCACATCTTCGACTGTGACGACGTTGCGTGGCATCACTCCTGGGACGAGTAGTTCCAGGCGTGATAGTACTCCCTCGTCCAGCGTTCCTCCTGCTGACGGAACCATAGAGACATATGAGCATGTAGAGGAGGTCGTGCCGACGTTGTCCCAACATCAGCAAGATCCTCCATGCGCACCACCGGAGGAGACGAGGACAGAGATTTGGGCCGACGGTACAAAGTAAGTCAATTAGATGGTTTAGTATATATTTGTGTTTCTCTTTATTCATCGTATATTGACTTTTTCAGTAATCTAAATTATTATTTCTGTATAGATATCGTCCATCGTCGGTTCAGAGACGCCTGGGCCAATTTCTGAGGAACAACTACGGTGGCCCTTGGATCAACTACTCTGAGGCTCCGGAGGAGAGGAAGGCGTTCTGGTTTGCGCACTTCCAGGTAAAAGTATATTAAATAAATCCTCTAATTTATGCATATTTGTGATGCTAACTTAATGAATTATTTATTGTAGCAAACGTATTTTTATCCTCCGTACTGGGCCGAGTTGATCGAGCGGCTCTTTCCTACCGTTGCCGCCAAGCTTATCCGAGATGCTCTGGATGACCAGAAGGCTCGTGATCGTGCTGGAAAACCGATCCAAGGTTGGATCACGCCTGAGCAGTGGACTGCGATGAGGGCTAGATTCGACGATCCGAGGTACAAGGAAAGGTCTAAGAAGGCAAAGGCGGCTAGACAGAATGCTGCCAAGTGGTGTGGTGGCTCGATTCCGATGACGGAACATTTCCGTCGTTTGGTATGTTTTTTCTTTTAAAATATATTATTTTAATATAAGTACCATAAAATGGTACTTGGAAAAAATATTTAAGTTTAGTAATAAAAAATATATTTTTAACAGTTACAGAGGGGTGAGGATGCAAACATGGTGACCGTCTTCTTGGCCACCCATCGCAAGGACGGAAATCTCATTGATGAGAGGGCCTCACAGACCTATGTAAGTATTACTTTACTTTGTGTTTATTTTAATATAACTTAGGCAATTATTGAGTTTCTAAACCTTTTCTAGGCCGAGTATCTTAGGCTTCGTGAGCGGGCGACTGCTAGTGCACCTACACCTGGAGAGGCTGGTGCTTCGTCGCAGCCCGGTCCATCTGTCGGAGGATGACCTGTGGGTGACCGCAGCTGGTGGTCTCCAGAGGGGTACGTACTACGGTACGGGCTCCTATGGCGCCCTGGTTGCGACGCAGTCATCTAGGGCCTCCCCGACAGCTGTGCATTCCACACACCCCTCGCAGTCGCAGCCCTCGCAATCGTCGGCCAGAGTCCAGGAGGCCGTCCAGGAGGCCGTTGACCGTCAGATTGCGTCTCTCCGTGACGACTTACTGTGAAGTATGGAGGACCAGTCCCTGTCCCAGCCGCAGGCGGACGATCCGATGCTCATCGCACGATTGGATATGCTCGACCGCAGCATGACGGAGCTACGAGAATTGACAAATGATATTAGAGCCTCCAATGATCGCAACATCATGGAGCTGCAGGCGTCACAGCTATTGATGGGCGAGAAGCTGACGAGGATGCAGGCGTCACAGCTATCGATGGGCGAGAACCTGACGAGGATGCAGGATTCAATGGGTGATAGCAGTACGAGGCTGTTATCTACCCTGGATTCTTACAACCAGCGACTCGCAGACTTGGAGCGGGCACGGCCTCCACCGACGTCACTGCCTTCTCCATCGACATCGGTGTCGATTCCACGGGACGAGTATGAGGAGTTGTTATCCTTCAAGCGCGCCGCTGGTCAGCCTCCTGCAGATCCGTAGTAGTATAGTTATTTTTATTATTATTTATGAATTATTGATACTTCAACAATAGACATGATGTATGATGCTTCTTGTGGTCTTTAATTTTTTAGTTAATTTAATTGGATTATATAGTTATCCACATTTAATTGGATTGATACTTCTTGTGGTCTTTAATTTAATTGGATTATATAGTTAACTAGATTGAATCATGTTGGTGTGTATGATGAAGATGATGTAAAACTGCAGGGAATCACCAATGTTTGCTTCTGGACATTATTTTTTTTATTTTTTTTTTAAAAATTAGCGACGTTATTAGCGACGTGTAGCGACGTTTAGCGACGTTAATTTACGTCGCTAATTACGTCGCTACTTAGCGACGCTGTAAAACGTCGCTAAGGACGTCGCTAATGACGTTGCTAATGACGTCGCTAATGACGTCGCTAAACGTCGCCAATTGCTGACATGGCAGTATAGCCAGGTCATTAAAGACGTCGATGTAACGTCGCGATAGACGTCGCTAATCAGCGACATTTAGCGACTTTTATAAACGTCGCTGTTTAGTGACTTGGCGTCGCAAAACGTCGCTAAATTTAGCGACACATTAAAGTCGCTAAAAAACGTCGGCATAGCGACGTTTAGCGACGTTTTTTGTTTTAGCGACTTGGAGTTTTTCGACTGCTTTAAAACGTCGCTAATTACGTCGCTAAACCTAATTAGCGACGATTTTTGGTTATTTAGCGACGTTTTTAGACGTCGCTAATTTGACTTTTTCTGGTAGTGTATGAGAAATTGCCAGGATTGCCGCCAGATCGAGATGTTGAATTCTCTATAGACTTGGTGCCAGGTACAGAATCAATTTTATAGCATGTCTATAAAGTAAACAATAACGAGGTGGTCGAGTTGAAGAAGCAGGTGGACGAATTACAGGATAAGGGGTTTATCAGATCGAGTTCTACACCGTGGGGAGCCCCGGTGTTGTTTATACCGAAGAAGGATGGATCGGTGCACTTGTACATTGATTACAAGGCATTGAATAATCTCACTATTAAGAATAAATACCCTTTGCCACGGATTAATAACTTGTTCGATCAGTTGAGTAGTGCCAAGGTATTTCCTAAGATAGACTTGAGATCAGGCTACCACCAGGTAAAAGTGAAGCCGGAGGACATACCGAAGACTACTTTTAGAACTCGGTATGGTCAGTATGAGTTTATGGTGATACCGTTTGGGTTGACTAATGCCCCGACAATATTTATGAATTTGATGAACAAGGTATTCCATCAGTACCTTGACAAGTTCGTGGTGGTGTTCATCGATGACATACTAATATACTCGAAGATACTATAGGAGCACGAGGAGCAATTGTGGATTGTGTTGGATGTGCTAAGGAAGGAGAAGCTGTATGGAAAGCTGTCCAAGTGTGAGTTCTTCCTAGACAAGGTGGAGTTCTTAGGACATGTTGTGACTGGTGATGGAATTTCAGTGGGTCCGAAGAAGATCACAGCAGTTGAGTCTTCAAAGACCCCGAGTTCAGTAGCAGAGATCAGGAGTTTCTTGGGATTGGTAGGCTACTACAAGAAGTTTGTGCATGATTTTTCGAGGATTGCCGAGCCGATGATCAGACTTACCAGGAATGATGTAGAGTTTGTTTGGACAGAGGACTACAGGTTGCTTTTGAGGAATTGAAGAAGAGGTTGATGTCTGATCCTATTTTGATGTTGTCATCAGGGTCTGGAGGTTTCACTATTTATAGTGATGCATCAGGAAAAGGTTTGGGTTGTGTTCTTTAGCAGAATAAAAAAGTGATTGTCTATGCATCCAGGCAATTGTGTCATCATGAGAAGAACTATCCTATCCACTATTTTGGAGTTGGCAGCAGTCATCTTTGCCCTGAAGTTATAGAAATACTATTTGTACGGAGAGCGTGTGGAGATCTTTACAGACCACAAGAGCTTGAAGTACGTTTTCACGTAGAAGGAGTTGAACATAAGGCAGCATCGGTAGTTGGAGCTGATGAATGATTTTTGATATCTCTTTGTAGTATCATCCTGGGGAAGCTAATGTAGTTGTCATTGCCTTGAGTAGGTATCCGGTAGCTATATTCTCGACGCAGGATCGATATTTGTTGGAGGACTTGGAGAGCTTGGGCATTGAGGTGATAGTTCCTGGTTTTGCTATACATATGTGGGGGTTGCAGATATACTCAGAGTTGATGGACATGATCAAGGTAGCCCAGTATGAGGATGAATCTTTGAGAAGCATCAAAGCTCAGGTGAGAGCAGGATTGGAGGATGATTTCACCATTGTCGAGGATGGTTCTTTGTGGCATGGTGTTAGATTGTGTGTGCCTAGTGGGGAGCTGCGTGAGGAGGTATTGCAGGAAGCACATCGTTCTCAGTATTCCATACATCCAGGTGCCAATAATATGTATCGGGATATGCGAGAGAGTGTGTGGTGGTATGGCATGAAGAGAGAAGTGGCACAGTTTTGTATCCATATGCTTAGTGTGCTAGCAGGTGAAAGCCGAGAGGCAGAGGCTAGGTGGTTTACTTCAACTATTACCCGTTCTAAAGTGGAAGTAGGAGCACGTTACTATGGATTTTGTGTCCGGACTTCCACGATCTCCAGGAAGGAAAGACGCGATTTGGGTCATCGTTGACAGGTTGACCAAGTTAGCCCACTTTTTGCCTTTCAAGGTGGGTTTGTCTACGGAGAAGATGACAAAGATGTATGTGAGGCAGATCATCAGGATACATGGAGTTCCCGTCAGCATAGTCTCGGATCGGGATAGTCGTTTCACTTCTCATTTCTGTAGGAATTTACAAGCAAGTTTGGGCACCCAACTCAAGTTCAGTATTGCATATCATCCCCAGATAGATGGGCAGTCAGAGAGGACTATTCAGACTCTCGAGTATATACTGCTCACTTCTGTACTAGATTTCGGGGGATCTTGGGAGGTCCATCTCTATTTGGTAGAGTTTGCTTACAATAACAGCTACCACGCTAGTATTAAGATGTCACCATTTGAGGCTATGTACGATCGGAGATATCGTACTCCTTTGTCATGGGACGATATTGGAGAGAGAGTTTTGCTAGGGCTCGAGATGGTTGTTGATGCAACGGAGAAGGTTAAGCTGATCAGAGATAGACTTCGAGTGGCACAGGACAGACAGCGGCATTGGGCCGATAACCACCAAAGACCTTTGGAGTTTGAGGTATAGTTTTAGATTTTGTTTTGTGCTTGTTATTGTTGTTTGTTATAGATTAAGTTCTTAAGGTTATATTTTGTTCTAGGTTGGTGGTTTGGTGTTTCTGAGGATTTCTCCGACACGAGGCACGATTCATTTCGGTGGAGGCGGAAAGGTTAGTCCGCGATTCATCAGACCTTTCACTATTCTAGAGAGGGTCGATGCAGTTGCTTATAGACTAAACTTTCTACTTGCATTGGAAGGAGTGCACAACGTATTTCACGTATCATAGTTGAGACAGTACGTGGCATATCCTAGTCACGTGTTGGATCACTCAGAGATAGAGGTGGGCCCTACTATTAGCTATCCAGAGAAGCCGGTTGAGATTCTGCATCGGAGAGAGAATGTGTTGTGGACCCAGACTATTCCCTTGGTATGCGTCACATGGAGGCATCACTCTCCGGGGGAGTCTACCTGGGAGAGAGAGGATAAAATGCGAGAGCGTTACCCATATTTATTTATGCCTTGAGGTATGTTCTTTCCTAGTCCTATTCTATACTTTTTGCTCTGTTCTGTTATTTTCTGGGGGTAGTTTCATCTTTGAATTTTGAGGACAAAATTATTTTAAGGGGGTTAGACTTGTCACTACCACAATATTTAGGAAATGGTATTTTGGTCATTTCATAATTAATTAAATATTGTGCATGTTGAATAATTATTTATTTTATTATTTAATTATTGTTAGATGTTAGTTTATTATTTTGGACTTGAGTTAGTGGACCTAACTAGTTTAGATTAGATTCATGGACCAACATTTATAATTAGTTAGATTTAAGCCCAATTATTAAGCCCAATCATTAGGGGGATGATTAATTAAATTAAATCCATTAGACTAGAACCTTTCCTCCTTAATTATTTCTTCATGAGAGGCCCCAAGGGTTATATTGGTCATTACATAGTAGCTTGAGGGAGGGGCTAAGGGGGGGCGGCCATTTAAAAGAGAGGAAGAAATTTCTCTCTCCTATTTTTATTCCAAATCTAGATCTAAAAATTTTTTCAACCAAATTCCTTCATTTTCACATCAATTCTCTACTAAATGTTTTTCTAATTCCTTTCCAAATCACCATTGGAGGCTAGTAAAGAAAGAATCTAGAAGGAGGAGCAAGGATCTACAAGTTGGAGACCAATTTCATCAAATTTGGAGGTTGCATTGGCAATCCATCTCCCAATAGGTATAATTCAGTTTTTCTTCTTTAATTAGGTTCTAAATCTGTGTTTTAATCATTAAGAACTACCCTATATGATGAGGCTACCCATAGAAATTGGAATTAAGTTCATAGGAGGCCTATGGAGAAAGTTATGGTGTATTTTGTGTCAATTTTGGGAAAATTTCAAGATTGACACATATTGTGTTTGTCAATTGGTCAATTAGACAAAATTAATGTATGTTTGATTGTTTGTGACTAGTGTCATGTCCACAATTGGATACGTGTGGGCCGTATAATTTGGAGATACAGATTGATTTGGGGATTTTTCCTCTGACACGGGGCTTTGTGCATGTCCAATTTTGACACGGACACGTAGATATGTATTTGGCTCTTCGTATTGTTCATAAATAGTATTTTAGACTTGCTTGTATCCTTCGGGGTACGTTTGTTGTGTGATGGACTCGTATCGCAAGCGTATCATATATCTAGTGTGATACGGGTGCGATGCACTCTACGTGTTTGCTTTATTGCTTTTCAATTCAATTGACTTGTGTATAACTATTAATATAATGTATTAGATATGATATGTATATGTATAACTGTATGTATTTATATTTTATCATATAATTATGTATATATAGCTATGTGATTGTGTGTTTATATATATATATATATATTGATATCTATGGGTATCTATTTGTAAATGTGTATGCTGTATATATATATATATATATATATATATATATATATATATATATATATATATATATATATATATATATATATATATGGTTATGTTTGTATGCGTATATATGTATGGGTGAGTGTATATATAGGTTGATACATATTGATATCTATATGGATGTTATGTATGAGAGTATATGTCTATATGTGTATAGATAAGAGAGTAGATCTATGTATATATATGTGAGTGTATACATATGTACGTGTATATCTATATAGATATAGATAGATACCTATATGTATATATATATATATATATATATATATATATATATATATATATATATGCACTTATATATATACCTCTCAATATATTGAGAGGTATATATATAAGTGCATATATATATATATATATATATATATATATATATATATATATATATATATATATATATATATATATATATATATATATATATATACTAGTGAGAGTATATATATTTATGTGTTTGTGTGTGTGTGTGTGTGTGTTTGTGTGTGTTGGAGGGGATCGAACAGCTGCAACAGGGAGTCCCTGAAATAGCAAACTGCGGCAACAACAGGATGTAGTGCAGTGCAAGCCATAACAGCAGTGTTGAGCAGCAGTAGTTGCACGAGCAACTGCACAGCAACAGCAAGGAGGTTCAGAACCAACAGCAAACTGCAGCAATAGCAGGATGCAGTGCAGTGCAAGCCATAGCAGCAGTGTGGAGCAACAACAGTTGCACGAGCAACTGCACAGCAGCAACAAGGAGGTTCAGCACCAAGATCATGTGCAACAGCAGCAGCAAGTGCCCAGCCATCAACTACAGCAGCAATAACATGTATCAGCAGCAGTTTCAGCAAGTGGTCATCAAGGTATACTTGTTAGTTGTTAGTTTAGTTAATAGCTACTAGTTATCTTGTGATAGTTATATAGTTAGTTTGAGAGTAGTTACAATTGATATGTATACATATAGTTTAGCTAGTTATCTAGTTAATTAAGTTATCTATATGTATGTACTTATGGTTAATTGATAAGTTAGATCTATACGTATATACTTATGTACCTCTAGTTATGTATGTAGGTATATACGTATATATGTATTAGTAATTAATGATTAGTTTGGTAGTTGGTACTAGTAATTGCATATTAGTATATAGATTAGTTTTGGGTAGCTAATGTATACTAAAGAGTACATTACCTTGAGATACCAAGGTAAATGTCAAGGTATCGGTTTGATACTCAAGGTATTTGGGTTTGAGTATCAAGATGAGTGTTTAGTGGTGCGATACCACGTTGGTTCAAAGCCAAGGTTTCCACTTAGAATTTGTAATTAGGATTAGTATATATAATACTGATTGAATATGCATATATGATATTTCTATATCTAATTGTTTGCGTATCTTGAGATACGGTATCTTAGTGATTTCATAGTATCTTAGATTAATTAGTGTGACCTAGTTTCATAGTGTATGGACCCAATATCCTAGAGATAGACTCATGCAACCTAGAAATATGTAGTTTGACCAAGTTTGACCAGTTTGACTTAGAGTTGACATAGTTTGACTGTTTTGACTTAGAAATGACTCTTTGACCTAGATGTTGACTAGTTTAACTTATTTTCATTCTGAAACCTTGTATTGATGTTATATTCCATATTTAGGTCTTCGAGGCACCGTACCGGACATCTGTGATACTGTTCACTGGACTTTAGGTGAGTACATTCTCTGATAGTTTCTTATTTATGATATCCTCTATGTTTATTGTATCTAGTGTAGATATCCTTAATTTTCTTGACACGATGGTTATACCGATTGGTATATCCGAATCTCGTCATGAGATGTTATTCCTTGGTATGCATGGTGTATCTTCTGTAAGCCTTGTTCCTTGTTCTTCTTGTATATGTACAGATACTGATTCTCGGGGAGAATTGCTACCTTCCAAGAGAATCTCGTGTCATGACGTACCATGGTTGGATCCACTATACCAGTCGGGAGTGGAGAGTATTTTAGTGTAGATATGTGATCATACCCTCCTTGTGCATGTCTTGTTCCTTGTGAGTGTTGGTCATACACCACACGTATGACTAGCCATGCCCTTATCCTTGTGCAAGTTCCTTGTGTAAGTTTCCCAAGCCGATCATATGTTAAAGCTAGTACTCACTCACTTAGTCATTAGTATTCTTGTTCATAGCCATATTGTTCATTCTTGTATTTATTTCAGTATTTCCTTATTATATATCTCTTGAATCTATTATTGCATCTTGTATATTTATATCTATTTACTGTTTTCTAGTTTATATCATTGATTAGAACTGCTGTTAGAGATGTACTATGCTCCTTTCCTGACTGGATATATTTTTCTCAGATGACACTGAGGAGTGGTACCCCACTCATTACGGACCTCAGGATGTTGTGGATTTAGAGCCAGAGACCTTGACTAAGGAGGGCCTCATCCCGACCGAGACAGACGACCCGAGACTTGTAGCATCTTAGTTATTCTTTTGTACTGGATTTGTCTCCAGCTTACTTTATTATTTCTCGGACGCATGAGTTATTATTTTGACTTATGAGTTGTATTGTGACTATTCCATTCTTTTATCATATTCGTGCGTATTTCCATCTTAGATCTGTGATTGAGTATATTTATATTATTGGTGGCATATTATATTGATTAGATAGATTACCCAAACAACGTTCTACTGTCGATACTACAACGTAGACTGGGCGTTGTTCACGACTTGCCTCCCTACCGCGGGTGCGGGTCATGACAATCACCCTTCCAAGATATCATACCGTAGTATCGGTACACCGGGTGTGAATCCGCATAGGTTTCTAAAAGTTCCAAATTAGATCCATCATGTGCATATACTTCTACATTCAACACGCAGAACCTAACTTAGCCATGCTACTAACACCGACCAATCTATATTGGTGTCCATACAGGAACAATAATATACTATAACATAATAGGTGTAGGTTATATCAGTAGTTTAGTGCCATAATGTGCATGATAGCACCTCGATGTAATAACGGTAAATACAGTAGCATGAATACAAGTAGTCTGGTCAGGATGCAGGGATAGTCAGTCAGGTCAGTCATAATTATTTATTCACAAGGTAGCATATATGCCAGCTCCGGTATACATTAAATATATACAATTTTATTTAGCCAGGAACAGTACTAGGGCTTATAGGTTCACAGAAAATCCATAATCACATACTTGAGAGTTAAATAGGCTTTTAGATCTCAAGATAGAGTATCAGGTATAACCTATGCAAAGCTTGAAATGAGCAGATATTAACATAAAGTATAGTTGAAAGTCACTATAATATTATACGAGAAGAATAGGAAGTCATTCGGGCTATTAAACCAAGCAAAATAGGATATGGGTATCAATTTGGTATACTAGTAGTATACTGATAGGGGTGTATCGAGGGTACTATTCTTAAAAATAGTAGGTTAAAAAATACAAAAATAGTATAATATACGATACCAGCAGTATGCCGCCTAGGTGTTCAGGGCGCATAAAATGCTCGGGAATTAGGTTTTATCGGGATCAAATCAAGTCCCAATTTTATCCATTATAATTTTAACAAGTTCTAATGCTAGGGCTGGGTCTCCTACAATATTTTAGACTAGGTTTGAAAGATAACACTTAAGTATTAGAAGAAATCCATTATTATAACCAACAAAGTTTCACAAATATAAAGCATAGAACCATTTTAGGTCAAATTTATGCCAAATCTAAATATAAGAAAAAAAAAGATCATAGTTTAATGAACATAATAAAAGAAAACTAAACATATACATTTGTAATAGAAATGAAAATACAAGAAACAAAGTTTCATTTACCCTTTGCAAGATGTACTTGCCTAGGGTTTATCGTTCCAAGCCTACATTTTACTCTATCACCAAGGATGATTCAGAAATCATTTCCTAGATCTCAAGATCTAGGTTTGGTCCAAGCAAGAGGGAAGAAGAAATATGGAGTAGAAATAGTGAGAAGAAGGAAAAAGAGGAAAGAGAGAGAAACTAAGGGGTTTTGATGAAGTGGGTGTGATGCTTAGCCATTGATCATGCCAAGTCATCAATTTATTCCCCCATACTTAATCTCAGCAATACAAATAAAACCAAGGGACTAATGGGTAAATGGAAGCCTCAAATCAACGGATTGACTAACTCGGTCGGATCCCGAAAGTATAACGACAGTACATCACGGTATACTACCGGTATACCAATATAATAGTCAATTCTCAATTTTGGGAATTTTGGGTACTCCAATCTATGTATAGGTCATAGCACAAGTCTATGGCAGTACCAATAGGTAATCTATGAGTCTAGGATAGTCTCATGTATAATTATATTATTATAAAATTAGTAAGTTAAATGCAGTTGCATAAATTACTTAATCAATTTATCCTATTAGACTCCCCCTACGACTACATTACCTACATAGCAACTTATGCCATAGCATGAACCAATAGACAGATAGATTAGTGACAACAGAAAGACTTGATTATAGGTCCTTAGCGGCCTCTCGGGGTATGTCACGACCCGTACCCGGATATTCGGGCACGAGTACGTGGGTACGTCCAGCCTACGCCGCAGTGTCGGCGGTAGTACGCTGTCTAGGTCATATTCACAATTAAATTAAAATCTATCTCATCCACAAGAATAAATAGGCAAGGATAATAACAGGAATAGGAATGCTAAGATTTCATAAATTAAATGTGACAAACAGATCCATAGTTTTATTACAGAACCAGAAATAAATCGGGGACAAACCCGATTACTAGGATGAAAGAAAATAATAACTAACTGCTGACTACTCCTCAGAAGTAGTCTCCTGAGTGGGAACCGGCTCCTCAAAGGTATCACCTGCTGCCTCATATGGGCCATAATAGGTGGGGGCAAAGTCCTCATCATCGCCTAAACCAACGGATCCAGTCAGGAAAGGAGCAAAGTACACAATGCACAACAAGATTAAACTAAATATTTATGACAAGTAGAAAAGAAACTGTCTAAGTATCATGATAAGAATATGCATAATAAGCAGTGAAATTAACTAAGAGTTAAGCACTAAAAAATTAGGAATATAAGTAAAACAGGATTAATTTCTATAAACCAGGGACATGAGCAAACAGGAATATAATGAAACAGAAAAATGTAACTGTAACAAGACAAGAAACTATGTGTGTGTAATTGTGTATTTAGAATACCTAGTTGGCATATAGGGATTTATAAGGCTAATAAGGCACGCCATAGGCGGCTAGCAGTCAGGAATAAACAAGTATAAGGCTGAGGGTACAGTCGCGTACCAACAGCTAGCAGTCACGACAGGGGGAAGGGTAAACTATATGCCTTCTAGTATTCTCCCATCCGACACAAAAAGCAAGAAATAAATTCTAATGTTCTAACACTACGTGTAATCATCAATGGTACTAGTAGAGCAAGGAATTAATTATCACAATATAAAGATTAAGCTTGAAGTGCAGGTACTTGCCTGATGTTTGGATCCAATTACAGTTTTGTGTCTCAGGGAAATTTCCAGAAATGAGTCCTGATGCTGAAATAAATATTATCGTCATGCTCAGAAGATATCAAATAGCTAGAAACGCCTGTCCTTGAGTCCAATTTGGAGACAAGGGCAAAAACGACAATTTTGGGTCAAAACGGGGTCCGCATGTGGGCCCGCTTTGCACCAAAAAATGTGTCAGGGTCAAAGGTCTCCAAATTCACCAAACTTAGTGTCAATAGGTCAGGAACGATGATACGAACCCAACGGAACTTCCAGAATTGGATTCCGATGAGCCGATCACAAAATCGCCCGTCGAGTGGGACCTGTGGGGCCCACGACACGTGATTTCGTCAACGTTCTCAGAATCGAACCAAACTTGGGTCACAGGACCAGCGTATCGCTACGAGTCCGATGGCGCAAGTTTTGTTTCGATCCAACGTGTGTACAGAAAGTTAGGGCATGAAACAGAAAAGGTGGATACGGGGTGGTGTCCGCGGATACACGTTGATTCCGGTGTGCACGCACACCCGAATCGACTTCCGCGAAATCCTACATGTCCGTATCAACGACGCGCACGTATCTGTGAAGACCGCGCGCGACCAAGTCATCCCGTTTGGCGGGGCGTACCCAGTTCCGGGGTGAATCGGGTCATTGTTTTTTCTATTTTTGGATCGCGGTGTGCGATCACCACAGGACGCGATGCCCCGAGCGGTTTGTCCGGGCACCGAAAGGGTCATACAGGCTTCGCAACACAATTTACGGAATTGAAAATGGGGTTACGAGCAGAAAGATACGCGTACCTGAACAGGGTCCAAAAATCGGGAAAACTGTGTCCGCGTCGTGTCCGACACGTGTCGACACAAAATTGGGAATTAGGGTTAGGGTTTGGGTTCTCCGGCGGAGATGCGACCGGGGCCGGCCGGAGGAGCACCGGAGAGGGGCTGGGGCGGCTCGGTCGTCGACGGTGGGGTCGAGGGGCGGCTCGTCGGCTGCTGTCGGGGTCGAGGGGCGGCTCGTCGGCTGCTGGGAAGAAGGGGAGGAGCAGGGGAGAAGGAGGAGGAGGCTGGGGCGAAGGCGGCCGGCGGCGAGGCGACTCACGGCGAGGTCAGGGGAGGAGACGGCTGCGGTGGCGGAGGAGCAAGGTGACCGGAGGGCTCGGGGGAGAGGGTTCTGCCGGAGAAGGGGAATTTAAAGGGGGAGCGGGTGGTGGCGTGGGGCCGAGGGAGGCGGCGGCCAGCGCGGGGGCGGGGGCGCGTGGCCGCGGGCAGCGCGGAGGAGGGCGGCTGGTCCGGCGGGAGACGCGGGGCGGGGCGAGGGACGCGGGGGAGTGGGTCGACCGGGTTGCGGGTGCGGGTGGACCCGACCCGACCCGCTAGGCGGGTGGGCCGGTTCGAGGGTTTGGGCCGGGCTCGCTGGCTGGGCCGATTTTTTTGTTTTAAATAAATAACTAATTTAGATAATAAATAAATAAATAAATAAATAATAATAGTTTTTAGGTATTTTAAAATAGGTCCGGGGTCCAATAAATTCCAAAAAAATTACCCTAAGTCCAGTTTTTCATTTTACACCCAAAAATATTATTTTCATGATATTTTAATATTATTTATTATCAATTAAAAATTATTTAATGATTAAAACCCTAATTTTAATTACAGAAAAATTCCTAGAAAATTTCAGAAAATTATGAAAATCCTAATTTAATATTTTTTGAAAAATCAGGGGCTTACAATCTACCCAGCTTATAAAAATTTTGTCCTCAAAATTAAAAATATGGTAGGGTTCTCTCTATCCAATCTCACTTGATTACAGTCTAACGGGTTCCTTTCAGGTGAACATTGCGGTCGCTACCCAACTTAGAATTTACCCATCTATCCTCTAAGGCTATACAACTAGTAAAGCTATGTCCCAACTTATTTAATCATGGTATTGAATCTTTAAGTCTTTAACACCAAACACATCACCTATGGTATTCCTTTAATCATGAAGGGTCATCATCAATGCGACTGGTCTGTGGGTTATATCTAGTACTATCTACATATCAAACTTATACCAAGCACAAGGTTTCGTCTTTCCGAAATAAGGGAAGACGAGGATCAATAATAAAGAGTTCAAGGGTGAGGTGATAGAATAGAAATATCGGGATCAAGGTATTTTAAAGAATTCAAATGGGAATTGTCAAGCAGTTGTGGACTGAAATTCTATTCTGGTAGTCATTTGTTCGCATGCTCGTATTAGTACAGTTATGTAACTGATACGATATGCTCGGACATATCTAGAGGGCAAGTATACTAGTCAACTATATATCTCAATCCACGTAAAGTATTATTTTGAAGGGCGAATCAAAATGCACTAAGGTTGATCAGACCGTAATACACTGATTCTGAATAGACAATTGTATTAGTAGGGTTGATCAGGCCTCAATAACACATGTGTCATGAACAAGCCTGATAAAGAGTAAGCTTGCAAAACTAGGCTATAGAATAACAGCATAAGTCAAGTACAGCAAAATTAAGTGCGCTAGATGATGATAAAAGGAGGTACAAATTATTTAAGTTCACAAAACAACACACTGACTTACAGCAAAATTAAGTGCGCTAGATGATGATGAAAGGAGGTACAAATTATTTAAGTTCACAAAACAACACACAATAAGCACAATAACAAAAGACTCTAAAATCTCTATAGTTATCAAATAAAAAGCATAGCAGGTTATTAGCAAGTTCAAATTACTAGGTTGGGGCTGAGGTCACGAACCAATAGGCACGAGCTAAATAATACTAGAAACGGCAGCTACAAATCACTTACGCGCATTAGCTGCTCCAAGAGTCTGCGCGTTCTCCACGGTCATTGCGTAAGCTTGTCCGTGTCCTTGGGGTGGATTCCTCTGCTGCTGGGCGTGTCGGAAGAGTGTTGCTTGTGGTACCAAGGGTGGTCTCGGTTCAGGTGCTGGTAGAGCTTGTTGGTTTATCACAGCACCTCGTGGTGATCTTGTAGGAACCTCGTCGCTTGCTGATAGATCCTTTACTCTGCATCCAAAATAAACAATAAGAGGCGCACAGGAATTAAGGCAGGATGCAAGTCAAGGAATCAATTCAAATCCGAGATAGATGTCAAGAACGATTCAAGCAAGTGGATGAGATCCTAAACTTATCCTTATCTTATTGCAGGCCTGTTCGGTCCCGAAGTTGAAACCGAACAATTTAGTCGTTGACCTGCATGGACCACCACAAAAATGTGTCACAACCCGTACCCGGATATTCGGGCACGAGTACGTGGGTACGTCCAGCCTACGCCGCAGTGTCGGCGGTAGTACGCTGTCTAGGTCATATTCATAGTTAAATTAAAATCTATCTCATCCACAAGAATAAATAGGCAAGGATAATAACAGGAATAGGAATGCTAAGATTTCATAAATTAAATGTGACAAACAGATCCATAGTTTTATTACAGAACCAGAAATAAATCGGGGACAAACCCGATTACTAGGATGAAAGAAAATAATAACTAACTGCTAACTACTCCTCAGAAGTAGTCTCCTGAGTGGGAACCGGCTCCTCAAAGGTATCACCTGCTGCCTCATATGGGCCATAATAGGTGGGGGCAAAGTCCTCATCATCGCCTAAACTAACGGATCCAGTCAGGAAAGGAGCAAAGTACACAATGCACAACAAGATTAAACTAAATATTTATGACAAGTAGAAAAGAAACTGTCTAAGTATCATGATAAGAATATGCATAATAAGCAGTGAAATTAACTAAGAGTTAAGCACTAAAAATCAGGAATATAAGTAAAACATGATTAATTGCTATAAACCAGGGACATGAGTAAAACAGGGATATAATGAGACAAGAAAATGGAACTGCAACAAGACAACAGGAACTGCAACAAGGCAAGAAACTATTGTGTGTGAACTTGTGTATTTAGAATACATAGTTGGCATGTAGGGGTTTATAAGGCTAATAAGGCACGCCATAGGCGGCTAGCAGTCAGGAATAAACGAGTATAAGGCTGAGGGTACAGTCGCGTACCAACAGCTAGCAGTCACGACAGGGGGGAAGGGTAAACTACATGCCTCCTAGTATTCTCCCACCCGACACGAAAAGCAAGACATGAAATCCAATGTTCTAACACTACGTGTAATCATCAGTGATACTAGTAGAGCAAGGAATTAATTATCACAATATAAAGATTAAGCTTGAAGTGCAAGTACTTGCTTGATGTTTGGATCCAATTACAGTTTTGTGTCTCGGAGAAATTTTCAGAAATGAGTCCGGATGCTGAAATAAATATTACCGTCATGCTCAGAAGATATCAAATAGCTAGAAACGCCTGTCCTTGAGTCCAATTTGGAGACAAAGGCAAAAACGGCAATTTCGGGTCAAAACGGGGTCCGCATGTGGCCGCTTTGCACCAAAAAATGTGTCTGGGTTAAAGGTCTCCAAATTCACCAAACTTAGTATCAACAGGTCAAGAACGATGATACGAACCCAACGGAACTTCCAGAATTGGATTCCGATGAGCCCATCACAAAATCGCCCGTCGAGTGGGACCTGTGGGGCCCACGACACGCGATTTTGTCAACGTTCTCAGAATCGAACCAAACTTGGGTCACAGGACCAGCGTATCGCTACGAGTCCGATGGCGCAAGTTTCGTTTCGATCCGACGTGTGTACAGGAAGTTAGGGCATGAAACAGAAAAGGCGGATATGGGGCGGTGTCCGCGGATATGCGTTGATCCCGGTGTGCATGCACACCCGAATCGACTTCTGCGAAATCTCACACGTCCGTATCAACGACGCGCACGTATCTGTGAAGACCGCGCGCGACCAAGTCATCCCGTTTGGCGGGGTGTACCCAGTTCCGGGGTGAATCGGGTCGTTATTTTTCCTGTTTTTGGATCGCGGTGTGCGATCACCACAGGACGCGATGCCCCGAGCGATTTGTCCGGGCACCGAGAGGGTCATACAAGCTTCGCAACGCAATTTATGGAATTAAAAACGGGGTTACGAGCAGAAAGATATGCGTACCTGAACAGGGTCCAAAAATCGGGAAAACCGTGTCCGCGTCGTGTCCGACACGTGTCGACACAAAATTGGGAATTAGGGTTAGGGTTTGGGTTCTCCGGCGAAGATGCGGTGGGGGCCGGCCGGAGGAGCACCGGAGAGGGGCTGGGGCGGCTCGGTCGTCGACGGCGGGGTCGAGGGGCGGCTCGTCGGCTGCTGGGAAGAAGGGGAGGAGCAGGGGAGAAGGAGGAGGAGACTGGGGCGAAGGCGGCCGGCGGCGAGGCGACTCACGGCGAGGTCAGGGGAGGAGACGGCTGTGGTGGCGGAGGAGCGAGGTGGCCGGAGGGCTCGGGGGAGAGGGTTCTGCCGGAGAGGGGGAATTTAAAGGGGGAGCGGGTGGTGGCGTGGGGCCGAGGGAGGCGGCGGCCAGCGCGGGGGCGGGGGCGCGTGGCCGTGGGCAGCGTGGAGGCGGGCGGCGGGTCCGGCGGGAGACGCGGGACGGGGCGAGGGACGCGGGGGAGTGGGTTGACCGGGTTCCGGGTGCGGGTCGGGTGCGGGTGGGCCGGTTCGAGGATTTGGGCCGGGCTCGCGGGCTGGGCCGGTTTTTTTGTTTTAAATAAATAACTAATTTAGATAATAAATAAATAAATAAATAAATAATAATAGTTTTTAGGTGTTTTAAAATAGGTCCGGGGTCCAATAAATTCCAGAAAAATTACCCTAAGTCCAGTTTTTCATTTTACACCCAAAAATGTTATTTTTATGATATTTTAATATTATTTATTATCAATTAAAAATCATTTAATGAATAAAACCCTGATTTTAATTACAGAAAAATTCCCAAAAAATTTCAGAAAATTGTGAAAATCCCAATTTAATATTTTTTAAAAAATCAGGGGCTTACAGGGTACTTTAGACCAGTAGATGGAGAAGGTTAAGAAAACTGAGTTTCTTGATTTGAACCTTCCACCGGCTTCCATCATCGTAGCAGTGAGCCAGCCTAACACCAAACAAGGATAAAAGGTTGTTACAGTACGCCAAAATGGGGTACTACTCAAGACCATGGTAAGGTGGTAAGGTATGCAGTTAAATGATCTAACAGATCGACCCTCATGGTTATCGAACTACCACAAGAATCCAACAACAAGATACTCCTCAAGATGCATAATACTACTAAGAGATACATGTAGGATTTCATATCGATATAGGATACCAGAACACAAAATACAAGATTCATGAATAGTACACATAGAAATACCTATATCAGGAATGAGGAGTGACACAGACTATTGAGAGGATTTGATCAGGAAGACCTACAAGGGTTCTTACAATAAGAAGATCCGTGATGCTATATCTGACTTATTGAATATGATTGATCATGGAAAATGGAATAAATGTTGGTTTATGAGGAGCACTAAGAGAAATTGCAAGCGAAACTAGTGACCACTAATGTCATGTACCGTTCCCAAAATACTGCATAAATACGGGGACAAACATGGACATCTACCACGTACAAGGTATATAACGTCGTACGGCGACAACGGCTATCACTAGACAATGGTGGTGCATACTACAATAAACTCTCCTATGATCTCACAGAGAATCTATGTCTCAATCAGTCAACCAAGAAGAAATAAGTAATAAGCATATAAGATAAAGTAGTAAGACGTCCCCGACGCTTTATTAAAATGATCAAGAAACTAGCTATACAAAATGATAAGCTAGTACAGTGTGTAATCCCTCTGTTCTAGAATTCAATAAACAAAATTTTAGGTAGTTTTTAGTTTAAATATGAATAATAGTATTAATGATAATAATATTTATAATAGTAATGATCCCTTAACTAGGTTAGAATTAGTTATTAAAGAAAATTTCAAATAAGAGTTTAAATAAGTTTCCACCTTAAGAGTATTTGTAATTACTAATACTAGCATTTTCCATTTGAATCTAGGTTGCTTTTTGCCAAATATTAGGCCCGGTGGATCAGACCTTAGCCCAAACCGTATATGGGTTGAGTTTCAACCTGATGAAGCCCAGGCCCAACCCTTTGACTTAAGTTTGGTCAGACCACCCTTCAGCTTATAAACCAAACGACTAACCCATTAGCCCAAGTCCAAACCACCCTACCCGCTAATAGTAGAACCCAGTAGCCAACCCCAAATAGGAAGACCTGCCTATCAACTAACCTAATCCATAATAGTTTTGGATGCCATAAGCCACCGTTCTAAAACCAACTCTATTGGCGGAGTAAAATCGTTCTTCTTCTTCTTCCTTTGGCCAATCGACCGCTTTTCTATCTCCATGATAACGCCCTCACCACCGACTTTGACAGGCGACTCTAAAAAATTACTACATGTTCTTCCCAACCGTCTGTAACTGTTCCCAAGGCCTAACCGTTCCTCTAACCGACTCAATGACCCACCGCCTCAGATCGAAGGTTCTCGAGACCTCCGGAGCCGCCCATCCCACCAACTTACTCTTATATAAATTAGACCCTAAACCCCCGATCTCCTCATTCCAACACAGTAGCGGAACCCTACCGAAATCCCCGATCTTCTTCTTCCTTCCACCCTCACCATTGGAGCTCGAGTTCGAGCTCGAGAATCCTGAGCTCGCTAGCCATGGCGGCCTCTACTTCATTAGCAACTTAGCTCCTCTATAGATAAGTGTCTTCCGTACCACGCTGTTACCCAGCTCCGCCGATCTTCACTCAGCTCCGTCGTGCCTTTATCATGAGCTCCGGATCCTCCTCCAATCGAACTCTCCGATCGGTATTGGTTCAGTTTGAACGACGATGACTTCGTGAAGATCGGTGAGTCTCAGACCAGTTAACTTTGTTGATTTTTGATTGAGTAGCCTTCGTTCTTCTTTAATCAGATCGATCAATGAATAATGTGGTGGTTGACATAATTTTGATGAACCCGAATCAACAAAGATCTGTGCCGAAGCTTCTTGAGCGATCTCGAACTTCTGCAGGTAAGTCGATCAGTCTTTGCTTATGAATTATCCTTCTTTTTTATATTCATTGGAGGATGATCAGATACTTTGAAATCCTTCATTCTTTGTTGCTGATAAGATGTTCGATGAGATGTTGCATGGGAGTATTGATAACTCGATTGGTTCAAACCGGATATAGGGACATTCGGATACCACTACAGAACTGTAGTTATGTCTGAATTGCTTCCTTATCTTCTTGATGTTCTGATTAGGAGTCGATAAGAAGTCGTTTCCAAGATCAGAGTTATTGTTGTGATCAACATAGAGTTGTCTTTGATCGATGCTAGCTTCATTTGCGTATGAACGCAGAAAAGATAATATGCTACTCTGCATCTGTAGAAGCAACCGGTACGTTGGTAACGTCAGTGTCATTAAGGTACTCACCATAGACCTCGGGTCAAATCACGTCATCTAAAGCTTAAAAATAGTTATCTAGTCAGGATTGGAACAAGATCACCATAATGCTATACTACACAATATAATATAAAAGCATGAAGGACAAAAGTAAAAAAAAAGATGAACTGTAACATAATACGATATGACAAGAAGAGTATCACTATGACATCGGAACAGCTTGAGAGTACAACTATGACATGAAAATAATATAAGAGTATAACTAAGATAAGACAAACCACTGGACAATATGGAATTTTGTCACGTGTAATGTGTGTTTTAGAATATAAGTGTTTCGCATGTGGACGGGTTAGGACATCCGACAGTCGGTACTTGCGGTGCAAAGACTGCTATTTAACATTGACATTGTGAATTTGAACATTGCTTAGACTACATGCATACTAGTTGTATTCTCCCTCACGAATCTTTCACAAGTAAACATGATCACTTGGACATTAACTTTGAATTTGAATATTAAATATTAAACATTGAACATTGACAAAAATCGTTAGGGGATCATGTATGATGGTAACAAATATAACTCTCGTGCATCAAAAAAAAAAGAAAAGATAAAACAAACAATGTCAAAGAAAGAACACATGTAGCATAGAATAAAGGCAATATAGGTCTTAGTGATACTTGCCTACTCCAGAAGTTGATGAAGTCACAAACTCAAGACGTCTCCTGATTTACCCCGACACATAAATTAAAACAAGTTAGATCTACAAAAGTGGTTGTATAAATTTTCTATTTTAATCTATTTTAATTATGAATAAAATAACCTAAAATACAATTTTAATCTTATTATATACTTATTTGAAGATTAACCCTAAATTTTGGTTCAAAAAAAATCAACTTTATAAATTTAGGATCCATGGCACGCAAATCGAGGCATTCCATTGACCAAAAAGTTAATTGACACAAAACCAAAATTTGAATATAAAATCTTATAGATTTTAGCGCTATAAGAATGTTGGAATCGATGGTATCAATGAATCTCAAATCAATAAAATATTACGGGCAATATGGCATACAGATAGTAATTACGTTAGTTTACTAGTCAACTCTATGTTCAACGAATTAAACAGAATGATAAAGTACACTATTAAATTTTACAAAAAATATATGTCATAAGTTTTTGTGTCATATTTTCAAAACTTTAAAAGGTTCATGAAAATGAGTTCAGGATCTCCCGAAAACTCAAAAACAACAAAACGTATCAAATTTCGGACAATTGGCACTCTAAGAATTTTACAAAAATCTAGGTTCAAAATTTTATAAAAAAATTTAAGATATAGAAAGGTTACCTCGATAAGGTTCTAATGCAAGAAACGGAGGCACATTTGTAGTATGAGCTAGAAAATATGGTCCTTCCAAGTCGTTATGGCTGCTGAAAAACGAGACTAATTTTGTTGACAAATTTTGGGCTGTTTAGACGAAAAATATTGATGGATTTTGAATGATAGGAAAGAAAACTAAAGAAATTATTTATTTATTTATTTTAAATTTATTTACTTTAATAGATAGAATTTAATTTAAATGGGTAGGAGTTGATTTGTTATGATATGATATGGCTGAAGTTGCTTTCCTAGTAGACTTAGGATTATGATTTTAATTAATTTAAAATATATTTCAATTTATTTAAATAATTTATAATTTTATATAGAATCAAAGATAGTGAAAATAATTTATATCTAATCTTATTTATATTTTTTTAGAAGCAATCTTATTTATATATATTAACACTAAATTATCATATATCCAGTATTAAGTGTATATATAATCCAATAACTTCAAATAACTTCAAATAAATATTGAATAATTCTAAAAAAATTCAAATAAATTATAAAAAGTAGTTTGTATCTTGTAACCATAAAATAAATGTTTTGTAGCAAAATATGTATGTATGGTTCTACAGTAAATTATGAAAGCCCTAGAAAATTACGTTTCTTAGGTTTTTAATTATCTAAAAAATCTAAAAAATCTCTTTAAATTCTAAAATAGCCAAATATTGTTTTAACCCTAATTGTGATCCTCCGTAAGCCATTTGTAGCCTAGTGTTACATTATTATCAGTATAAACTAAACGTATTTTAAAACAATAATTTCTCCAAAAATTACTCGTGTATTCTATTTATTTAATTATTATTCTTATACAGTATTTTGGTAGCAGATGCTACAACCTACCCCCCTTAAGATATTTCTGTTCTCAAAAATTAAATAACACAAGTAACCATATTTATAATAATGTATGCAAATAATTCCTATGGCAATATAATAATAGCTTCCTAGGATTTAGGAAAAGCAAAAGGAGATAAATCAATAGATATTTAATCTACTATGGTCTAACATTAACTAACTAAGTATGCTTAATAATTAGGCAACCATTTGTACATAATTATCCTCATACCCCTACGAATAGTACTACAACTTGTCTCAACTATTACTAATGAAAGGGATGAAGAGGACATGGTTAGGACGATAGATACAAATATATTGAAGGAATCTCGTACAGAATCAAGCAATATGCATATGAGTGACAAAAAGAATAGAAGACTCGTAGGGTTGGGATCCTATTTGTGGATGATATAACTCTCCTAAAAATTTTCTATCCTCAATTCTATTCGTAGGCTCGTAGTAGTACAACTAACCTAAGTACTACCACGAGTTCGCAATCTTTTGCAAAATCAGACCTGCATTGGCTACCATAAAAACTTGTCATGACCCTCTCCTGCTTTTTGAGATACGAGTGCGTGGCCAAACCCAGCTTACGTCGCAGCATCGATGATAGTGTCTATGATACACAATGGTACATAACAAGTAACAAGATACGAATATCATCCATAAACTAAGTCATGACAAGAAATTAAACTAACAGTCTCAATAATTTATGTAAAGAAATAATCCGCTACAACTCAGATAATCTCGGGAATAAACCCGATAGAATAGAATAATACAATTAGAAACTAAAGTCCTCTAAGCCTACTAGCTAAGAATAATACAAAAGAGAATAAGAAAGATAATATGCCACTCCACATATGTAGAAGCAACCGGCACGTTGGTAACGTCAGTGTCACCAAGGTACTCACCATAGACCTCGAGGCAAATCACGTCATCTAAAACTAAAAAATAGTTATCCAGTCAGGATTGGAGCAAGATCACCATAACGCTACACTACACAATATAATATACAAACATAAAGGATAATAATAAAAGAAAAGATGAACTATAACATGATACAATATGATAATAAGAGTACCACTATGACATGGGAACAGTTTGAGAGTACAACTATGACATGGAACCAATATAAGAGTATAACTAAGATAAGATAAACAAATAAAAAATATGAAATTTAGTCACAGGTACTATGTATTTTAGAATACAAGTGTTCCACATGTGGACATGTTAGGACATCCGACAGTCGGTACGTGCGATGCAACGACTGTTATTTAACATTGACATTATAAATTTGAACATTGCGTAGACCACATGCATACTAGTTGTATTCTCCCTCCCAATTCTCTCATAAGTAAATATGATCAATTGGACATTAACTTTGAACTTGAACATTGAATATTAAACATTGAAAATAGAATATTAAACATTGAAAAAATTGTTAGGTTATCATGTATGATGATAACACGTGTATATAACTCTCTTACATCAAAAATAGAAAAAATAAAACCAATAATGTCAAGGAAAGAACACATGCAACATAGAATACATGCAACATAGGTCATAGTGATACTTGCCTTCTCCAGAACTTGATGAAGTCACAAACTCAAAACGTCTCCCGATCTACCCCATCACGTCAATTAAAACAAGTTAGTATACAAAAGTGGTTAAACAATTTTTTTATTTTAATCTATTTTAATTCTGAATAAAATAACATAAAATATTATTTTAATCTTATTATATTCTGATTTTATGGTTAACCCTAAATTTTGATTCAAAAAAAAAATCAATATTACAAATTTAGGATCCGTGACGTGCAAATCGAGGCGTTCCGTTGACCAAAAAGTCAACCGACACAAAAATAAGATTTTAGTATAAAATTTTGTAGATTTTAGTATAAATTTTGTAGATTTTAGTGCTACAAGAATGCTGGAATCGACAGTTTCATAGAATCTCGAATTAGTAAAAAGTTATGGACAATCTGACATACATATGGTAATTACGTTAGTTTACTAGTGATCCTTATGTTTAACGAATTAAACAGAATGATAAACTACTCTATTAAATTTTGATAAAAATATATATCATATATTTTTGTGTCATATTTTGAAACTTTAAACGGTACTGAAAACGAGTTCAGGATCTCTCGAAAGCTTAAAAACAACAAAATGTGTCAAATTTTGGACAACTAGCACTCGAAGAATTTTACCAAAAATTTAGGTTCAGAATTTTATGAAACAAATTTAAGATATGGATAGTTTCTCTCGATATGGTTCCAACGCAAAAAATGGGGTGCATTGGGAGTCCGGACATAGGAGATATGGTACTTCCAAGTGGCTATGGCTACTAAAAATGAGGCTAATTTTTGTGGCAAATTTTGGGCTGATTGGACAAAAAATATTGATGCAATTTGAATGATAGGAAAGAAAAATAAAGAGATTATATATGTATTTATTTCATATTTATTTTTACTTTAATAGATAGGATTTAATTTAAATGGGTATGAGTTGATTTGTTAGGATATGCTATGGATGAAATTGCTTTCCTAGTCGACTTAGGATTAGGATTATAATTAATTTAAAATATAGTTTGGATTTATCTAAATAATTTCTAATCTTATATAGAATTAAAGATAGAACAAATAATTTATATCTTATCTTATTTATATCGATTAACACTAAATTATCATCTATCCAATATTTAGTTTATATATAATCCAAATAACTTCAAATAAATATTGAATAACTCCAAAAAAATTCAAATAAATTATCGAAAATATTTATATATCTTGTAACCATAAAATAAATGTTTTACAGAAAAATATGCATGTATGGTTCTATATTAAATTCTGAAAGCCCTTGAAAATTAGGTTTCTTAGGTTTTTAATTATCTAAAAATTCTAAAAAAAATTAAATGTCACGACCTGCACCCTAATGATCGGGCACGAGTACATGGGTACGTCCATCCTACGTCGCAACATTGGCGGTATAACGCAATCTAGGTCAACAATACTATCTAAACATCTCACACAATATATATATATATATATATATATATATATATATATATATATATATATATATATAATGAACCTGTCAATGATATATCAACTCCAATCGGAGGACAAGATGATAATGTATTAATAATCGATACTCAATCACAATATCTATAAGAAAGGAATGACACGATATCAAATAAGGAAGAAAGTCACAAAGTCTTAAACTAGAAATAATCCAACCAATATATCCAAGTCTATGAGTCTAGCAATAACACAATAAGTCTATAGTATCATCAACGTGCCAATAGTCTAGAAGCTGGAGACAGATCTAGTATAATGAATAATACTAGCTAAGTATCTCCTCAACAGTAGGTACGGGTCCTTATGTACTACGGTGCTATCACAACTAGCTCTCTAATATGTGGTCCTTAAAACGTAGGACATAAGTCCTTTAATAATCATCTAAAAAAATTATCTAGTCAGGATTGGAGCGAAGTAAAACCTAATAGCAGTTCTAAGTTAATTAATAATGACTATAAACAGTAATAGAGAATGTAATACATGACGAGAAAGAAATAAGCAGATATCTTAGTATGGTAGAAATGAGGCAGATAATCTAGAGCAATATGGCATAAACTGATCACAATGAAATAGAATTTAGAAAAAAACTGAAACTATACTAAGTATTTTAAAATACTAGTTAGATATGTGATCGGCTTGGGTTAAACATTGTCTACTTAAACAAGATAAACATTGTCTACCTTAAACGTTGATTGGATAAACATTGTCTAACTTAAACATTGAAAGTTGAACATTGTCTAGGCGTTGATCACATATCTAGTAGCACTTTCCCCTCCCCGACTAGTACAATGGATCCAACCATGACACATTACAATGCAAGATACTCAAGGAATTGTCTAATGTTAAACATTGCCTAATAACCAAACGATAATACAAGGAAAAATAAAACAAGAAATAATATCTCATGATTGAAGATCCATATGTGCACTAGCCCGTGTACCATCATGTCAGGAATAAAGTAAAATATTTCTAGATACTTGAATTATAGTAATTATCAAATAATAGAAACTATCAGAGAATGTACTCGCTTGTGGTCCTGAGCAAATGGTGCGACTCGGTGTCTAAACTGGTGTCACACAGACCTATATAAGAATTTCTATATCATTTGGTGTAATAAAGTGTTAAACATGCTTAAATGAGTTAACTGGTGATTTCTAAGTCGAAACTAGGTCACACTAGTCAAACTATGCCAAACTATGTTAAACTACCTAAGGGGTTGACTTTTAGGGTCAAACTAGTCAACACTAGTCAAAATTAGGTAATACCTAGGTTTCTAGGTCCATACCTTGAAGATATTAGCTATACTAGCTAATATTACTAAGTATCTATATGTATAACTTATATATATACTAGTTATATTTACTATATAGTATTACCTTAGTATCTAGACTAATTACCCAAACTATATAACTAATACCTTATCATAAGACTATACCTTGATTCATAATCATTAACTTAGTACTTAGCCCATTGCCTTACCTTGACTATGAATCAATACCTAGTCTCTTTACCTTAACTATTAACTTGGTACCTCGACCAATATCTTAATACATTACTACAACTAGGTTTATAGGCCTACTAGCTAATATAGATACTAAGTATCATATATATACTATATTGACTCGTAAATAGTAATATATTACATTACCTACACCCATAACCATTACATTAACCTTATACTCTAATACCCAACTTACCTTGATACTACCTCATGTTATTATCTAATATCTTAGCTAATACTAATACCTAATCCATGTATCACATCTATACCTTGCCATGGTACCGAGGTATCCCCTTATTAACACTCTATTGATACCCTATACCAAGATACCTCATGTATACTCCTATAGTTAGATGCCTATCTAAATCACTACCCACTCAAAATGAACACTTTAGCACTACACTAAACACTCACATCCACCAAGTCACACCCTCATCTAGCATACCCTTAACACCCACTTGGACTCTTACCCAACACTCTAAAACCAATACCAAATCGCACACATACACACACACTTACTAAATACCTGATACACATGGACACTCGAACAGTGGCAGTCACACCTATCTACACATATCATGAATACACTCACTTAGCCACACTTGACACTAGTACATTAGTATTAATTCATCACTTGCACCTCACCTAAACACCCTCTAACTCTGACCTCCACCACCATGCAACCCCATCACCAATACCTGCAGCAGGCTACATTGGACAACCTCGAGTCCACTGCGACACAGCAACCTGTGCAAGACTGCACTGCAGTTCACACACCTAGTTGCTGCTCATATCCAGAGCTCTCTCACCTTTTTCACAGTAAACTAAAGTTATGTTATAAATGCTACTCATCCCCCTCTAACACACACTAATATATATATATATATATATATATATAGGTCCAAGATACCCTGCCATGTTAAGATACATACACACCCAAATCTAAGATACCAATTAACCCATGATACTAGCACCAGAGCCAATATATCAAAATTCCAACACTATACTCATCTAGTACTCATAAGCATAAACCTGGGAACACTTCTCCCATCACACTACACAGACCACTTTCCAATCTCTGAGACTGAAACACCTAAACACACACTCTAACACACAAATACTTCCAATCTTCCCACTCCTCACTGATCAATCAAGACGCTCCCCTCACTCTACAACATAGTCTCTTTATTACTTTCAGACTGCAGGAGATAACCCCCAAACTGCTAAATACATGTTGCACATACCCGAGCCAAGCTCTCCACAACAGAAATTCTTCCCATCAGTGCACTGCCTGAGCTCACTACTGCAACTCTTCCTTGTTGTTGATTCTCTCTCAACCCAGGTCTGAGCAACCCTCGGTTCTTACCACTTAGACTTGCATTTGTTGCTTCTCTATACTAAGTGCAAATTATAGTTTCAGATACTGTCCATTCCTGATTCCAAACTGCTCCCGAGCTTGACTAATACTCACTTTCAACCCCCATCTTCTCTTCACCTATTCACATGCTCCCACACACTCATATATACTTCCTCACACACACTCACCTCACAGTCACACATACTCACACAAACCTTAATGCTCATCATTAGTTTTCCTCTCACTAATTCAATATCACACTGGACACTCACCTACCCTCCAATACTCAAACTCTCTTAGACAATAACAAACTCACTTATACTCTTCTTAATACAACTCTAGTACACGCCTCACTCTTCCAGGCTTTTATAATGCCCTATAATGCAATTTTATTGCCAAGCAGTAGCAGATCATCACAACACCATGGAACTGAAATGGAAGTGCATAGCCTGCTCCTCACCCCTTCAACCCATCTTCTCTAACTGAAATTTGTATACCAGTGTACACTCCTAAGTACACTTCTCACACACTTGCTCACTGCCCAGAATTGCACTCAGTCCACTCTCCAAACCCACACTCCTATGCATATATATCAACATAACAACAATACACTATATACATAAACTCCCTTTCTAGATATATTTATATACACTACTAAAACTCAATGACAAACACCTCTATACTAATACACTAATACATATGCATACCCAAATCTAACCATGCGTATCATGAGATATCATGACGCAACACCATGTATCCTATTTAGGACATACACCCAAATTTGACACAAAAAGGACACTAAAATTCCTTTGGGGACACATATCGAACACTTGGTGGTCAAATTTTCGTAGTTCCACCAAATGAATCCTAAAAAATATCAATACAAGATCCAAATTCCTAGATCTAGTAGATTTGAGTCCTCTAACACCTAGATCTATCATTAAAATATTATTTTCACTTATTTGAAGGTTCATATTGGCTCCATTTGAGTTTCTACCATGAAAATTAGAGAAAAATAGAGATTTATCTATTGGGAGTTGGATCCCAATGAATCTCCACGAATTTGGAGAAGGATGGAAGAAGAAGTGATACTAATCCTCTTGTTGATGCTCCTCCTTGGCTTCTTTCTTGAGTCCCAAGAACTAGCTCTCAATGGAAGAAGTTTGGTGAAGCTCTAATGAAGGAAAGGGAAAAAAATTAGGGTTTGGTGTTCATGAGGAGGTGGATAAGATGAAGTGGGGAAGAAGAAGAAGTGGTGAAGGAATAAAATAAAATAAAATAAAGAAGGCTTGGGAAAATATTTTTTCATGATGGGTTTAATCTATTCACAAGTTTGTCATTATCCTCTAATTATTCCTAAGCCTAAATGAATGAAATTATTTGATTATGGATGTCATCTAACTAACCAAAATATAATATTCTAGTCATGACAATGAGTACTAACTAATTCTAACTAACCACTAATTAAATATAATCAGATGGACAAAATGACTAGTAAAATTAACAAAATACCCTTTTGGTGAAAAGTGGTGGTTATAATCCTTCCCCTTAGAAAAATAGTCCTCAAAATTTAAAGTTGGTTGTACCCCTCTCTAAGTTAAACCCCCAATCCCATCTAAAATCATACAATATACAATTCTATGAAAAGTAACAAACATGCATGGTTAGGGTCTTACTTGTCATGATATTGCAGTCTCAATCAGGGTTACTACTAACTACACTAACTATACTATAGAACAAAGCAACATATAAGGTACTAATAAAGCACACAAAGCAATAGATGGAAAAGAAAGGCAGAACCGAACAGACCCTACTAACCCATCACCTGTAGCATCGGTCTCCACGACCGTCATTGCAAAACCCTTCCTCATTGGGGTGTATCCCTCTACTGGTGCAGGCAATTTTTGTGCCACATGTGGCCTAGCTATACATTTCTCACATCCTTGAACACTCGTACTCCTACTCTCATGATACTCCTAACATGTCATATCTCAATGTCACACTGATATACCTAGCTACTATTATCACCCATGATAACACTCACTGATACTGGACTAACACACTCCACCCATCACATACCACTCATCTTAATCTTGGTATATCCTGATTACTTAAGCGCTCTAGGCAACATTGATACACAAGCACAAATTATGTAACTATACTAGATACATGCACTTAATACTCTAGAGTACCAGCTACTAACTATACTCTAACACCTATCTTAAAGCTATTATTACAAAAGGGTACTACACTATGGGTTACTTCGAGGCTTATATATTGATACCTAATGCTCATATACCCTACCAGGAACCACTATCAGACTCACAAGCTATACTCTCAACAATCAACACCAATACTCGACTAGACACCAATCTGCCTTACAAGTTACCAAACTACTACACTATCCAAGGAATCTCAGAAACTAATGATGGTGAAGCTTTATAGCAACTGACTAGAGAAAGTAAATATATCTCTATCATGAGCTAATAAGGCGATAGAATATAACTCAATGATAAAAAGGATAAATGATAGAGATGATATGTTAAGAACTAATTTAAGATACAATCTGATAATCATACATGTCTATCTAAAATCTTGTTACCTAGAATCATCGCCACGCCAGTAAGCATAGCTGCGATAAACTATAGAGTTCGTAACTAAGGTACATATCTCTAGAATCATGGTATCTAAAAATTTTGTCCTGCCGCTAGCTTGGCTGTGAAAACTCTAAATTCCATAACTAAGAGAAATATATCCAAAATCAAGCTCTCTGTCTTCGCCACGCCGGCTAATGTGGTTATGATAAACTCTTGACTCCATAACCAAAGTAGACAGTTACCTTTTTCACAGTTCTTATCCCTTTACGTTATCAGAATATACCTCAACTTAGTCCATAAGATTCATCTCGATACAAGAATCAAATTCAACAACGGACAAGTTTAAAGTGAAAATAGATTAAAATAAGATTCTTATGGGTCATCCCTGGAATATCTTAAGAAATCCTAATTTATGATTGAGTATTCTCTCATCATATATCCTATATCCTATCGCAGGCTCACAGTAATACAACTAAGTCATTGCACTACCACAATATCGCACTAATTATGAAGCCTGGCCTGCGTGGGCTACCACAAAAATGTGTCACTACCCGCACCCGGATGATCGGGCACGAGTACGTGGGTACGTCCAGCCTACGCCACAACATTGACCGTAGAACGCTGTCTAGTTCAACAATACTATCTAAATATCTCACACAATATATATATAATGAATCTGTCAATGATATCTCAACTCCAATCAGAGGACAAGATGATAATGTAATGATAATCAATACTCAATCATAATATCTATAAGTAAGGAATGGCACGATATCAAATAAGGAAGGAAGTCACAAAGTCTCAAACTAGAAATAATCCAACTAAATATCCAAGTCTATGAGTCTAGCAATAACACAATAAGTCTATAGTATCATCAATATCCCAATAGTCTAGAAGCTGGAGACAGATCCAGTACAATGAATAATACTAGCTAAGTGTCTCCTCAATAGTTGGTACTGGTCCTATTGTACTACGGTGCTATCTCAGCTAGCTCTCCAACATGTGGTCCATAATACGTAGGACACAAGTCTCTAATAATCATCTGAAAAATATATCTAGTCAGAATTGGAGTAAAGTATAACCAATATTATAAACCCCCTCACCCAAAATAGGTATTTTGTGTGTATTCTATATTATTATATTTATTATAGATGTTGAATTTCTTTAGAGTATTCTCTTAGTTAATTAGAAAATAATTTTTTTATATTTACTTATATAAATATTTATTTAGCATTATTTTAGATTTTGGAGATTTTCTAGAATTTTTGGTAATTAAAACTTAGGAAACATAAATTTTTAGGACTTTCATGATTTACTATGAGACCATACTTGAATTTTGTTACTACCAAACATTTACTTTAGAGTTAAAATATTTAAATATATTTTCTGTAATTTATTTAGAATTTTAAGTAATTATTGGATTTTTGGAATTATTGAGGATTTATTTGGATATATAAAGTCTTAATATTAGATAGATGCTAATTTAGTGTTAATAGATATTAATAAGATTATATATAAATTGTTTGTATTATCTTTAATTCTATGTAAGATTATAAATTATTGAGATGAACTCAAACTCTATTTTAAATTAATTTAAATCCTGAGCCTAATAGGAAAACAACTTTATGCATATCCTATCCTTATTTAAACTGATCCTAATCATATCCAAATTAGCCAATCCTAGTCTTATTCAATTAAACAATCTTCACCATTATAAATACCTATTAGACTTATGGAATAAACTCATCTTTCACATTTTTTATCCCCAAACTCCTCTCTTTTTCGTCCAAAAATAGTCAAAATTCGTCATAAATTCAGCCTCATTTTCTAGTAGTTATGACGACTTAAAAAGACGATATCTCCTAGCTCCGGACTCCAAATGTGCTCCAGTTTTTTTGTTAGAATCATATCAAGGTTAGTTTTCTGAATGTATAAATTATTTCAGAACCTATTTTTCCAGAATATTCCGAAAGTGCCAGCTGTCCGAAATCAGACGCGTTTTCGTATTTTCAAGATTTTGGGAGATCCCAAACTCGGAATTACGAACCGTTAGAACTTTCCGAAAGCTGACATGATGAACTTCCAGAAAAGTATTTTTCTAGAATTTAAAATATAATTTTATTCTACTGTAAAATTCGTGCAACGTAGACGTAAATAGGAAACCACCGAAAACTGTCATTTGTACGCCCTTGTGGCCATAATCTTTACCGACTTATGATTTTATGAAACTGTCGATTCCAGCGTTCATATAGCGTTAAAATCTATAGAATTCCACACACAAATTCAGGATTTGAGTTGGTTGACTTTTTGGTCAACGGATTGCCTCGATTTGCGTACCATGGATCACAAATCCGTAAAGTTGACTTTCTTTGGACCAAAATTAGGGTTTAACAATAAAATCAGATTAAAATACTATTTTAGGTTATTTATTCAGAATTAAAAATTAATTAAAATGGAGGAACCTATTCACCCACTTTTGTAACCTAACTTGTTTAATTTATGTGACGGGTAGATCGGATGACGCATGCTTACGTGGTAGATTAGTTATTTATTTATATTTAATTTTCGTGGATGAGATTTAGATTATATCATGTGACTTGTGATAGATTTATACCATTTGTGGATTTGATATTCATATTACAGCGTACGTATGGGTTTGGTTTCCATATATTGGAGTTGCCATATCCATGTGGCTGGCATGCTTACGTGTCCTAGTCCTACGTATTTTGAGACTGGGGCGTGACATGTTTTTAGTGGTGGCCTATGCAGGTCGAGAGTATATTGTCTCGGTTACGTTACTGTACCGAACAAGCCTGCACCTAGGAATAGAGTATAGGATCTCATCCACTATTGACTATGACTCGTATTTCTTCTAATCTGTTTTATTTGAATAATTGCATCCTACTTGATTCATGTGCTTCCCTAATAGTTCCTTGAGTATAGCCCCCTCCTAGAATATAGAAGTCCCTATTGTTAGATGATAAGTAGGGTAACCTTCCTATTAAGAGTACAACTAGAGTGTTGACACACCACTAAGTTTAGAATATCTAGTGAACCCTAGAATTCCTTATCTATAGATTGGTTTACCATTACCCCTTGATGTATTATGAAGACTTGAGAGTAGTATAGACACTACTAGAATTAGTTTGAAATTTGACCATAGTGTTTGACCCTAGTGTTGAGGAAACAATAGAAAACCAAGATTGAATATTAGGACTGAACCTAACTTTTATAGTGAGATAATATTAGAACTACAAACTTAGATCATTGTCTTATTATTAGTAGTCAGCACCTTAGAAAGCCTAGAGGAATGTAATTAATACTTTTTCTTGATCATACCTCGAACATAGCAACTAGCATACCACTTCCCCTTAGAAAACCATGATGCTATCTAGAGCCCTCTATTTTAATTTTATATGTTGTTTCTCTGCGACTTTAACGTTCGTTAATTGCGTGATGACTAAATTATGTTATTCTTTTCTTCATCTTTCAACTCATGCCA
The DNA here is from genome assembly GCA_036927795.1 of Iris macrosiphon. NCBI lineage: Eukaryota > Viridiplantae > Streptophyta > Magnoliopsida > Asparagales > Iridaceae > Iris > Iris macrosiphon. The sequence goes on from JAYESA010000010.1 coordinate 144,173,362, forward strand.
CCTAACACTTCTGATTGTAGGCCAAGTGATTTTATTCTATGTTAGGATATATAGTTTGCTAAGGTTATAGTTGTAATCTTTTTAAAATTTCTGTGCTTGGTAATTAGAACTCGATAGTTTTGAGTTATTCCTGTAGATTGCGACCGATGATTATACCTTAGTTTTAAATCGCATAAATTGTACCCCCACCTCGATACGAGTTGTATTCCCTTTCCCTTGAGGCTAGTAAAATTTCCATTCTTGCTAATTGACACTTGTTCTATGAGCACTATGATTAAGACTTAAGATGACCATAACTTATGTAATGTAAGAGGATACCCTAATGAGTACCAAGATATTTTCTCGTAAACCTCAATAAGAGCTTCTTCTTTAATTACAAGTGCAAAGTTATTTTGTAGAAACCCCTTAAGACTGTCCCAATATTAGGTTAATTGTTATAAGTTGGGTAGTATACCTCACAACATAGTATCACGTAGTCTTTTGACCTATTATTGAAGTATAACTGAACGACATTAACTGTATGCTAGCTTAAGACGACAGTGTTTATTCAGACTATAAAACTTAGAGGCTATACCCCTACTTTGTCGACTATCGACTTAGACAAGGAATTAATATGACAACTGTAGAGATTATAGAGTCTTATCTTTTTGTGAACTTGAATTGTTATGTACCTTCTTTCATCATAATCCAGCGTATTTATATTTTTTGTACTACCTTGACTTATGCTTCTATTATAGGCTAGTTTTTGCAAGCTTATTATTTATCGAGCTTGTTCATGACATATGTATTATTGGGGGGCCCACAATAATACATTTCAGAATCAGTGTATTAGGGTCTAGCTAACCTTAGTGCGCTTGGTTCGTCCTTCGCATAACTACTTTACGTGGATTGAGATATATAGTAATTAGTAGACGAATGTACTTGCCCTCTAGACATATCTGAGCGTATCGTATCGGTTACATAACTGTACTAATACAAGCACGCGAACAAAGAATTACCAAAATAGGATTTTAATCCACAACTGCCCTGACAATTCTCATTTGAATTCTTTAAACGCCTTAATCCCCATACTTCTATTTCTATTACCCTTCCCTTGAACTCTTCATCATTGTTTTCCGTCTTCCCTTATTTCGGAAAGACGAAACCTCGTGCTTGGTATGTCACGCCCCGATCTCCCGCAGGCTAATCGGCCGTCCCCGCTAGGCGGGAATCACCCTCGCCAACGCTCCCACGGGACGATCGCTTTGACCCATCCGGGCGTGATGCCGCACGAGCTTGATCCACGCCCGTGCAAGCCCGTGGTTCATTGGCTGGCGGTAAGAGTTCTAAGCCACAGAGTCGCACAAATTGTCCGAGTGCAGCGGAGTCATGAACACATAGGCGATCGGTAACAGGTTCACTAAGTCGACAATATAGCGGAAGCATTGATACACAAGTTGAAGTAAAGCAAGCTCTTTATTGATATAAATATGTGTTACAGGAGGCTCTTAGCCAAGATTACAAGTCGCTCGAGCCTCTATCTCTGAAACAGTAAAAGCGTGCCAAGTGGCTACAATTGTGGAATGATTGTACAGGCGATGTTCAGGCAAGTTCAAAATTATGTCTTGTATATGTGCTTCAGTTCCGGACGCACCGTTGCTTTGGAGTGATCTCCATACCTTAGCACGCACGAAGGAGGCATCCGCACCGAACGAGGTTTTCCTGCACCCTGCATACAAACTGGTGGATTATCAGTACATTGAATGCACTGGTGGGGAAGCTACTCGCCCGCTCGACAAATCCAAACACGTAATATAAGTTCCGTGCACCAACTATTAAGTTGTCTTTCTAGTTGCCTTAGGATTAGTTTTATGCAAATATTGAATAGCCTAACCCGTGTGGCAGTGCGCCGTGCAACATGAGAGGAAACACGACGAGACTTACCAACTTACCATCTCCTTCCCTGTCCAAGGCAAATATTGAGGCAACATTGTTAATTCAAGAACGGGCAAGTATAAACATTCAGGAGCATAGCATATGCAAACACGAGGGTCATTTTAACATGATCGTTCAGGTGTTCAGTTATTCATTGGATGCGATGCAATGACTCGCACACGGATAGCCGCTAAGCGAGGATGACTTATCTATATGAACGTTAGTCGCTGGCATAGCCATAAAGGACCGTTTATAGTCTTGAACAAGGATGGTATGCAACGAAGCACGTGAGGCGCTACATGCCATCTTGTCCGCACGTGAGACTATCGTGCAGCTCCATCTGGATCGGAACGGTCCCAGTGCCCCGGTAACCGCCCGTGGAACCGAATGACCTTGTTTCCAAGTTGTCCGCCACATGCAGGTCAAGGTCAGTTTCAATCCACAACTTGATATGATAATCCATGATTCGTGATCTGAACGAGCGTTTGCTCCGAGAGTTGAGATTCGTTGATTCGTTAACATAATTCTCGTTCAGATATAAACTTGATGTGATTATCATTCAGTATTTGTTACCCTGATGCGTGCCCCTGGTTCGGGAATTGCCTTGGCGACCCAACGGTCCCGGATACTTGCAGGTTCATTCAGGCACGGAACAACTACGTAGTGGTCTCCCGGGGTTTGGATAAAAACATGGCAACATACAAGCAGACAAGCATGCGTTTCTAAGGAACGTAAGCAGACACGTTTGTTCGGACCCGAAGGTAAGCCGAGAGATGAAACCGTTAGGGACTTAGCATGCGAGGGTCTGAATATTAGCAGTATTTCAATTTCCATGTTCTAGCACAAGCAAATACAAGTTGGAATTATTCCCTTAGCTAGGTGCGTTGGATTTATTAGCATGCAAGGGGTGATTCACCTAGCGACTAGCATGAAATATCTATGTTTTATGTGTGCTGGCTAAGCAAAGACAAGTTCACCGTAGCCACCCACCTTAGCGATGATTCGCCTCGGTAGAGCGATACGTCAAGCGAGCCTCTGAAAGCCTAAGCCGGATTCCTGTAGGGACAAGTCTTGATATCTTTTGCTTCTCGTTGAGGCAAGGCGGGTCAGGACAGTTGCACTATTGCCGTTTGAAACGGCAGTCCGCTTGAGCGGAACGGGGTGTTACATCCTACCCAACTCAGAAAAAGTCTCGTCCTCGAGACTTACTGAGGACAAGCAGTAATCTAGGGTTGAGGCAATCCTAGACAAGTCGTTGTACTTGTTCAATTGGATTTTTACTTGCACAAGCATTGAAATCAGCATATCGCTTAGACTAGATCGTGCGCACTTTCGAAGGGCCCCTCTAGCGTGAACACGTCAACCAGCTTAGTGATAGCGAAGTCTTAGCACTCGAGTTTCACCTTTTCTTAAGTCTTGGATGGTGCACTAGTTCAAGGCGTCCCTCGAATAGATGCATTCAACCAAACTTATAGTTAGTGAAATCGGACAAGTTACTAGCGATACTATCATGGTTTCGCACAGGTTGGCACAAAGGCCACTCACAGCAAAGCATCATACAAGAAAGCATATCATATCATTCAAAACGAATTTTGAAAGTATTTAGACTTATTGTTGGAACATTCCATCGAGGCATTGAGAGAGAGTGTGCACATAACCCACGAACGAGCTTTCGAAACAGAGATATTCGAAATGAATTCCAAAGGCGTAGAAGCCAGGCTCTGATACCACTATGTCACGCCCCGATCTCCCGCAGGCTAATCGGCCGTCCCCGCTAGGCAGGAATCACTCTCGCCAGCGCTCCTGCGGGACGATCGCTTCGACCCATCCGGGCGTGATGCCGCACGAGCGTGATCCACGCCCGTGCAAGGCCGTGGTTCATTGGCTGGCGGTAAGAGTTCTAAGCCACAGAGTCGCACAGATTTTCCGAGTGCAGCGGAGTCATGAACGCATAGGCAATCGGTAACAGGTTCATTGAGTCGACAATATAGCGGAAGCATTGATACACAAGTTGAAGTAAAGTAAGCTCTTTATTGATATAAACATGTGTTACAGGCGGCGCTTAGCCGAGATTGCAAGTCGCTCAAGCCTCTCTCTCTGAAACAGTAAAAGCGTGCCAAGTGGCTACAATTGTGGAATAATTGTACATGCGATGTTCAGGCAAGTTCCAACATTATGTCTTGTATATGTGCTTCAGTTCCGGACGCATCGTTGCTTCGGAGTGATCTCCACACCTTAGCACGCACGAAGGAGGCATCCGCACTGAACGAGGTTTCTCTGCACCCTGCATACAAACTGGTGGATTATCAGTACATTGAATGCACTGGTGGGGAAGCTACTCGCCCGCTCGACAAATCCAAACACGTAATATAAGTTTCGTGTACCAACTATTAAGTTGTCTTTCTAGTTGCCTTAGGATCAGTTTCATGCAAATATTGAATAGCCTAACCCGTGTGGCAGTGCGCCGTGCAACATGAGAGGAAACACGGCGAGACTTACCAACTTACCATCTCATTCCCTGTCTAAGGCAAACATTGAGGCAACATTGTTAATTCAAGCACGGGCAAGTATAAACATTCAGGAGCATAGCATATGCAAACACGAGGGTCGTTTTAACATGATCGTTCAGGTGTTCAGTTATTCATTGGATGCGATGCAATGACTCGCACGCGGATAGCCGCTAAGCGATGATGACTTATCTATATGAACGTTAGTCGCTGGCATAGCCATAAAGGACCGTTTATAGTCTTGAACAAGGATGGTATGCAACGAAGCACGTGAGGCGCTACATGCCATCATGTCCGCACGTGAGACTATCGTGCAGCTCCATCCGGATCGGAACGGTCCCAGTGCCCCAGTAACCGCCTGTGGAACCGAATGACCTTGTTTCCAAGTTGTCCGCGACATGCAGGTCAGGGTCAGTTTCAATCCACAACTTGATATGATAATCCATGATTCGTGATCTGAACGAGCGTTTGCTCCGAGAGCTGAGATTCGTTGATTCGTTAACATGATTCTCGTTCAGATATAAACTTGATGTGATTATCATTCAGTTGGCACGTGATAGGATTCTCGTTCAGTATTCGTTACCCTGATGCGTGCCCCTGGTTCGGGGATTGCCTTGGCGACCCAACGGTCCCAGATACTTGCAGGTTCATTCAGGCACGGAACGACTACGTAGTAGTCTCCCGGGGTTTGGATGAAAACATGGCAACATACAAGCAGACAAGCATGCGTTTCTAAGGAACGTAAGCAGACACGTTTGCTCGGACCCGAAGGTAAGCCGAGAGATGAAACCGTTAGGGACTTAGCATGCGAGGGTCTGAATATAAGCAGTATTTCAATTTCCATGTTCTAGCACAAGCAAATACAAGTTGGAATTATTCCCTTAGCTAGGTGCGTTGGATTTATTAGCATGCAGGGGGTGATTCACCTAGCGACTAGCATGAAATATCCATGTTTTATGTGTGCTGGCTAAGCAAAGACAAGTTCACCGTAGCCACCCACCTTAGCGATGATTTGCCTCGGTAGAGCGATACGTCAAGCGAGCCTCTGAAAGCCTAAGCCGGATTCCTGTAGGGACAAGTCTTGATATCTTTTGCTTCTCGTTGAGGCAAGGCGGGTCGGGACAGTTGCACTATTGCCGTTTAAAATGGCAGTCTGCTTGAGCAGAACGGGGTGTTACATGGTATAAGTTTTATATACAGATAGTACTAGATGTACCCATAGGCCAATCGCATTATTTGGTGACTGTCTTTTATAATTGATTAAGGGCCTATCATATAGGATATAATCGGTGTTAAAGTTTTGAGGATTGAATGATATGAGTAAATAAATTAAGGAATATTTTCTTAAAGTGTATAGTCTTATATGATAGATGGATAAATTCTAAGTTGGGTAGAAGTCGTATTGTTAATTTGAGGTTAAATTCTTTCAGATTGTGATCAAGTAGGATTAGATGGAGAGATTAAGTCATTTTTTTAAATATAGAGAATTTTAGAAGAATAATTTTGATGATGAGTACTTAATGAATTTTGAAACCTTGATGCGTCGGACACATGATTTAAATTTTGAATATTGAAGGTAAATCATCAATTTGAATTTTGAGGATAAATATAGAATTTCAGACTTGAACATTGGTGGATTGAAATTAAACTTTTTTTTTTATAATTTGATGATTTGAATTAAGAGTTAAAATTTGATTACTGGATTACGTATTTGAAATATTGAGGATGTGAATTAAATTTTAAATTTTGATGGGTACAAAAATTATAAGTGAAAATAGGAATAATAATTGACTAGAATTATTTTCTAGAGGAGATTATGATAGTTGGAGATCGTGAGGTAAAATTTATATGCGTATTTAAATCTTGAAGATGTTATATGAATTTAATTTAAATTTGGATGTTGATGATTTAAAAATCGAGAATAGATTACGACTGATTGAATTTTGATTTAAATAATAGTTAATTTAATTTTGAAAGTGATTGCGATGGATTTGAATAGATTTTAAATTTTTGGAAGAAATTACAATTGACTTGCCTTATTTTTAATTTCGAGAATAGATTACGAATGTGAATAATTTATCAAACCATGCCTTATTTTTAATTTCGAGGACAAAATTCTTTTAAGTTGGGTAGATTGTAAACTCCCTCACCTAAAATCGATATTTTGTGTATATTTTATATTATTATATTTATTATAGATATTGAATTTCTTTAGAGTATTCTCTTAGTTAATTAAAAAATAAATTTCTTGATATATTTACTTATATAAATATTTATTTAGAATTATTTTAGGTTATTTTAGATTTTGGAGATTTTCTAGAATTTTTGGTAATTAAAACTTAGGAAACATAAATTTTTAGGACTTCCATGATTTACTATGAGACCATACTTGAATGTTGTTACTACCAAAAATTTATTTTAGTTTTAAAATATTTAAATATATTTTTCTGTAATTTATTTAGAATTTAAGTAATTATTGAATTTTTGGAATTATTGAGGATTTATTTGGATATATAAAGTCTTAATATTAGATAGATGCTAATTTAGTGTTAATAGATATTAATAAGATTATATATAAATTATTTGTATTATCTTTAATTATATTTAAGATTATAAATTATTGAGATAAACTCAAACTCTATTTTAAATTAATTCAAATCCTGAGTCTACTAGGAAAACAACTTTATGCATATTCTATCCTTATTTAAACCGATCATAATCATATCCAAATTAACCAATCCTAGTCTTATTCAATTAAAAAATCTTCATCATTATAAATACCGATTAGACTTATGGAATAAACTCATCTTTCATATTTTTTATCCCCAAACTCCTCTCTTTTTCGTCCAAAAATAGTCAAAATTTGTCATAAATTCAGCCTCATTTTCTAGTAGTTATGACGACTTAAAAAGACGATATCTCCTAGATCCGGATTCCAAGCGCGCTCTAGTTTTTTTTGTTAGAATCATATCAAGGTTAGTTTTCTAAATATATAAATTATTTTAGTAATTTCAGAACCTATTTTTCCAGAATATTTTGAAAGTGTCAGCTGTCCGAAATCAGACGCATTTTCGTATTTTCGAGATTTTGGGAGATCCCGAACTCGGTATTACGAACCGTTTGAAGTTTCAGAAAGCTGACATGATGAAATTCCAGAAAAGTATTTTTCCAGAATTTAAAATATAATTTTATTCTACTGTAAAATTCGTGCAATGTAGACGTAAATAGGAAACCACCGAAAACTGCCATCTGTGCGTCCTTGTGGCCATAACTCTTTACCGACTTATAATTTTATGAAACTGTCGATTCTAGCATTCATGTAGCGTTGAAATCTATAGGATTTCACACACAAATCCAGGATTTGAGTTGGTTGACTTTTTGGTCAACGGATTGCCTCGATTTGCGTACCATGGATCACAAATCCGTAAAGTTGACTTTCTTTGAACCAAAATTTGGGTTTAACAATAAAATCAGATTATAATAAGATTAAAATACTATTTTAGTTTATTTATTCAGAATTAAAAATTAATTAAAATGGAGGAACCTATTCACCCACATTTGTAACCTAACTTGTTTAATTTATGTGACGGGTAGATCGGACGACGCCTTGAGTTGTGACTTCATCCTTTTTCAGAGCAGGCAAGTATACCTTGCCATTATACTGTTATTTATATTCCATATGTTGCATGCATCTTTATTTTCTGTCTTTAGTTTATATATTTTAACTGTTATATAAAATATGCGCGACGGTGTCGTCGCGATATGTTTTTATTTATGTATTTGCATTAACTTTTTTTATGAGACTACCCCATTATCATGTAGTATCATTAGGTTCATTGGCCTTGACACAGTTTTTACACGAGTTGTGAGTCTCATATAGATCACGGACTTACGTATTGACTGATCATCGGTACGTGTGTGCCGTGCGTTAGAGATAACTGCTGATAAAAACTTTGTATGCTAGAAGACTTAGCAGTTATTAGTAGTCCAGGGACATAGCCTATTGTAGTATAGTGGTCTATTCCTTATCCTTGTTTGGTTGCAGGATTGGGCTAGGGTACTAAAGATAGGCTATGAACCAAATCGTGTCATGGATGTGACATACTTAGAGCATGGGGTGGGGAGAACAACAAGAACCGCATTTGGGCTCCTTTGCACTTTCCTTATTGTAACCCGGAAGTTCTGCTGGAGATACGGGCGGTGGTGACCCCTATACAATGTGCGGCATCTGCCGTTCAAAAGACGACATGCTTTGAGGCCCCTGATTCTCCGAGAGAGTCATGCCAATCCCATTTATGGCCAGATAGCCCACTTGTTAGAAAGTTGTTCTTAAACTACATTCACTTAGACGGTTAGGCGATCCATTGGATATTTCTTTCAGTACTTTATTGGTATGCTTTTATGTATCTTATTATGTCCCTCTGAGGACCTGGCCCCTTCCAGGTGTATCTGTTCTTGAGTATTTGCAGGAGCGCAGATTTGGATGGTTACATATGTTTCGAGGATGTCTTCTCTTCGAGCCCATGATTGTTAACTAGTATTCCTATATTGTGTTTGTTGTGTTGCACTTTTATATTCTGGTTGGTAGTGGATTTGTTTCCATCCAACTAGTATCTTTAGATACTTTGTATTGAGATCTAGATTTATAGATATTGGTTATTTATTTATATTTGATTTTCGTGGATGAGATTTAGATTATACCCTTGTTTGATAATAAACGAAAGAAATTGAAACTAGGTTTATACGAAACCCTTTCTTTGGTTTACAAACAAGAAAAAGAAGTACAATTAATCCTATATGAGGATGTTAAGTACAAAAATTTGATTCTGGGAAAATATTGCTATAGGAGTCTGATCTGCGATCGATCACTTTGTCCCTTCGACCACACGATGACGAAGAAGTGCTGTAGAAGACGAAAAAGAAGCTTCAAAGACTATAGGAGGGATTGAACTCTCTTTGTCAAAGCTCTCTATATGTGCTCTCTTGACCTCCGAATGTCACCCCTTTCTCTTTGGACCCTTCAAAATCTTCGACCCTTCAAAATCTTCGACCTTGGACCTCCGTGGCCGGAGGTCTATATTTATAGGGTTTGGTCACTGTCGGCGTAGAAGCCGAACAACGGAGAAAGTTGCACCTTTTACGCGGCGGTTATAATAACTGCCACCCACGTATAAATGATCTTCTGAATAGGCGTGTGACGCGTCCCATTACGAGGTAATGCGTATAATTGCTCATCGAAGATCACGGCATGCAAGCCACGTAGGTAACTGCGCCTCGCGTAGAGAAGGTTGGCATAGAAGCCAAATAACTGTCTCGTAGGCATAAAAGCCAAATAGTTGTTCTGATGGCGTAGAAGCCAAGTAGGTGTAGAAGCCGTCAAGTTGGCGTAGAAGCCAAGTGGGCATAAAGCTTGATGCTGTACGGATGGGTGACCAGCGTAAAGATAGCCAGTTATCCTCCTTTGACTGAGGTTTTGAACGTGTTCTGGGCCAGACAGACTTATCACGCACCTTTGCAAATATAGCCTGAGTTGGCGTATTTCGAGGAGATAGCATACGGCGTACTCCTATAATTGAAAATAGCCAGATCGACATATTTCAAGGAGATAGCGTACAGCGTGCTCCTATAGCTGAAAATAGCCTGGTTGGCGTAATGTGCGGGGATGGTGATGTGGACGTATTAGCCCCAATTATGGTTCACCCAGTCATTAAAAGTAGAACCAAATCTCATGCATTAAATGCAGAGATCTGCCCCCATCACGCGCATTAACTGCAGAGACGTGCCTCGAGTTCTGTACGAAGAACAGCTTTTGACGTGGCGGTTGGTATCGTCTCATCCTGAGCGTAAAGCTCATATCTGCTTGTGTTGAATAGGCAGCATATTCCTTGAATGCGTAAACGACGTCTTATATCAAGGCTTTGTCACTAGACGATAGTTTGGGGCTCTGTGCAGAATCATCATTATAGCCATCCTCTTGATAATCGTGCAGTACTCTTCGTCAGGAGTCAGGTTCACTGCTTGATCTGACATGTTCATTCGAGGAATACGAAGAGTTTCTCGTACAACTTCCCGCTGCATTAAAGGCAAATAGGTTTTACGCCGAAGTGGCGATGTAGTAACCTTTTTACGCTGAAGTAGTCTGGAAATACTGTATTATGCGGGTTATTCTGCAGCTATATTTTACGCTGAACAGCATTGAAGCTCCACTGTACGCCAATGGCTCTGAAGTCATATCTTACGCCACCCAATGCTGGAGCTCTATTTTACGCGGGCTTCCTGCATGTTGAGGGTTTACGCGTATACTTCCTCAGCGTATTTTTCATGCTTCTACAAGACCCCCTTCAAATTTTACATTTCTCGTAATTTGAAATACTTTGAATGAAGCATAAAACAGTCAAGTTTGACATGTTCCGCGAGGCTGATTTCACGGCAAATATTTAGGAGTCTGTTGGGATTTGGTGTGATCTCCTCTGCCTATATAAAGGCGACTGAGTTAACCTATTTTTTCCACACTTCCTTCACCACCAAAAAGAGAGATGGTTGCCGAGCTTCTTCGGTTTGGCTTGAGGAAGAAGAAGATCTTGTTCTTCCAGCATATAAGGAGCCGTAAAAAGAGGCGTCTTCGAGCAAATATCCTCTGTAATGATGGATCATGAAAGGATATCATAACTTCCTTTGCTCGGGATGATCAGCAATTTTATATGACGATTCGTCCAGGAGAGAGGAAGGGTCATATTAGACCACACAGCTTGCAAGCTGTATTTTCTTCCATTATGGCGCTGGACGATGGTAGGCAGTCTGGCCCTGTCTTCCAGTATTGAGTTGGGTCTGAACCCCCAACACAATCTGCCATGGCGTATGGAGGGTGGGCTTGAATAATTTATACAAGCCCAGTTCTGTATCCTCCCGCCATTAACCATTTTCTTGTTCATCGATCCAAGAAGCCGATGAACTGCTGTAGAAGACGAAAAATATCTCCACCAATATGATAACCTGACAAAGCAGATTCTTGGTGTGATATCAAAAATGAGAAACCCTTTGTAGAAAAAAGGATTTCCATCATATGTAATCATGAAGATGAAAAACCCTTTGTAAACTGGATTTCCATCATATGTAATCATGATTTAATATAATTTGTCATCTTTTACGCATCTGATGATTTGTCATATTTGCTGTGAGGAAGTATGAATATGTGCAGCTTCAGCACGTTTGAGTAATTTTACGCCGACTCTGATAAAAGAGTATTTGATCTCGTCCCGTCTTTTACGCATAACTGAAGACGCGTAGAAAACTGCTTACATTTAAGTTGAAGATCCGAACTGTCATGCTATTTTTGAACGAGGAGTCGCGTAGAATTTCTGAACTGTCACTTTCTCTGACATGAAGAATTCTTGTTCAGATCATCATCTTCAAGAATGGTTTTCCCGAAAATCCCTTGAGAGAGGCGAGAAATTTCTGTCGACTAAGCCATTCTTGAACTTTTGGTAAAGTATTCTGACTGGACTTTGGATGAACTTCCAAATGACCCAAGAAGAAGAGTCGTCTTCAATGCCGAACTCTGTATATTTCAGGTACTTGGAATATTTTGTAGCCAAACATGAGAATCTTCTGCGTAAACCCTTGTAATTGGCCGTCTGTAGCTTTTGAGCGTAGAATCGTAGATTTGTAGCCTCTAAGCGTAAAAAAGCTTCTGAGCGTGAAATCATATATTTGTAGCCTCTGGACGTAAAGTCGTAGGTTTATAGCCTCTCGAGCGTAAAAGCTACTGAGCATAAAAGCATCCGGACGTAAAACCATAGGCTTATAGCCTTTGAGCGTAAAATCGTAGATTTGTAGCCTCTTGAGCGTAAAAGCTTCTGAGCGTAAAATCATAGATCTGCTCTGTGTAAATTCTGGATCCACTGACTGTCCGTCTTCTTTTCTCAAATGATAGGCTGATGTGGTCCCCAAAATCATAACCGAATATTAAATATCGGATTTGGTTAGGAATTCGAAGAGTTATCCGAACTCTATAAATAGTCCAAGGTCTGGAGAGAGAAAACTTTTATCTGTTTTCAAAAAACCCTAGCTTTCCAAGAACCCTTCTTCTTCGTTTCTTCTTTGAGAACTCAGAATCGCCATGGCCCCTAAACAAGCTTCCATTGCTAAGGGAAAGAAGGTTTCTTCCTCTTCTCGATCCTCTGCTCAAGCACGGGCAACTCCCGTTAGACTGAACGAGCCTCGATCGGAACGCGACGCCCCTCCGTCGAGCTGTGCTCCTGATATTACATGTAGAGACTTCGGGAAAAATCCTTCGCACACATTGTACGTGCACGCGCAAGGTCATCTTTTGTGCTGAGAGTCTCTTTGAGGAGGACGTTGCATGGAGATGTTTCATTGTTTACGCGCACATTCCTAATGTGTCGGCGTAAAAACTCCATATTTTGCAGTCTGGGTGTAAAAACTCGGACTGTCGAAATTTGGCGTAGAACTGCAAACTTTGAATTTTACGCGCTGGATATGAATTCTGGCGAAAAAACTCAAAATTTTTCAATCTGGCGTAAACGCTCAGACTGTTGGATTTTGGTGTCTACTGCCAACTTTGGATTTTACGCCTAGAACATAAGTTCCAGCGCAAGACTCCAATTTTTGTAGTCTTGGCGTAAAAGCACAGACTGATAATCTTTGTCGTAAACTGCAAGTGTGTATCATCTAGTGTAGACACTGACTGATTTTCTTGCATTTTGTAGTGGACTTGCTGATCTCTCCTTTGGCTGAAGTCATGGGCTCTGTTGCCGGGATGTTGGGCTCAAACTATTTGGAGGACTTGTCTCATGTGACATTCCCTATTTCTGGAGCCAATTATCCTAAAGAAAGGGGAACCCTTATCTCGTCCCAGGGAGAACGCATGCTACTGAGTATGATCAGTAGAGAGCCCCTGACATACATAGATGGGACAGAGTATAAGAAACCGGGTTTCTTATTTGGGGATGTTATTGACAAGCAATCCCAGACCAAGCCCAAGAAGGAGGATTGGGTGTTTACTGCTGAGGGCGCGGTGATGTATCTGCCCAGGATGCCCAGGGATTACCCCATCTCCGCGTTCTTCCACGCCACACATCCTAGGAAGATGATGTGGGTGCTGACTCCCGATCTTCACGGCCGACCGGGAAAGATTTTATACAACAAAGGAGGTGATCGGGAGCCTATATGAGCCGTCCTTCGGGCCCTGTTCTGCCATTTAGGGGATTGCTACCGGGTAGTGTCCCGAGTGAGGATACTTTGCTGATCCAGTCGGTTCAGATATCGACCTTCTGCAATGACTTCATGGGGCAGGGAGGAATGTACCCCAGAGTCAACCCTCGGACCAGTGGATGGCTTATCCCGGGGAATCTTCGATGGGCCAGTTTGACTGCCTGAGCCCTGAAACACTTCCATGTAGAGCTGGAAAGTATTGGCTTGTTCGCGGCCGTGAGTGCCACAAGTGTTGGGTTGCCTGTCAACCCTAACTTGTTCTTAGCCTTGATGGAGCAATACAATTAGCTCACTGGGACTTTTGCCACTCCGCTGGGGGAGTTGGGCTTAGCCCTTCACGAGATGGCAGAGATTTCGAAGCTGCCAATGGGGGACGTTCCTTATGAAGAGTATGTCCCTACAAACAGGGAATTGAGGGATACAAACCCTCCGGCAGTGACAGTGTATCCGGAGCTGATGAGCCACTACCTTGCTTGCACCACTTTCTACAAAGAGCCGTCTGATTTGGCTCACATCAACAAGTGGGCAACTTATCTCTTCTTCCACCAGGCCAGGAATGTTAAGCCGGACAAGGTGGTAGATAGCCAAGATAGGCCCTTGAACCTCCTGAGCATGCTCAATGCTGACACGTTCGACGACCTCATTGAAGATGCAGGGGCTTCAGATCATATTTTTGACGAGGAGATAGAGGGTTACCCTGTAGGCACGAAAGCCTACAGTTATATGAGGCATTGTCGCAAGCCTCTGTCAAAGGAAGCTCAATTGGCTGGCTTTGTCTCCGTCTGGCTTCGCCGCTAGGTAGTACCTGGCATAGCGTCTGTGGATCGCAACACCTTATGGCCTGCAGTGCGTTTAGTGTTCGGAGCAAGACTGGGCCTGCTTCCTACTATGGTATGTAGAATACAAGCAGGTCTGAGGGCCCTTACTGATGGGCTACTCGCTGATGAGACGCAGCATGAAAGCTTTCCCAGGGTGGAATTACCATTACTATACTTGATGGGATGGTTAATTCTTCATAACGCTCGGGTGATGTCTCCCGGTTCCGCCAGCAGTTTAGAAAATAATTTCTTGCTGAATTACAAGAATTTCTCTTGGAACGTGGCGACCGTCACAAATTGCCAGCGGGTGTTGAACGTAGCCCACAGCTGGAAGATATTTTGTATCGTTCCCCCTGTACACATCAATCAACAGGGGAGGAAACTCAAGGATGAAGGTCATGGGAGAACCATTCTTTCTCCTGAAGCCTTCTATTGGTTGATCTGCATTAGACCTTCCCACTTGCTATACATGAGTGATGATCATTGCTTCTTGGAGCCCTATTTGCCTAGTCGGTTCGCCAGACAATTTGGGTATGACCAAATGCATGTGGGAAATGCCATCACCAGCTTCAAGTCCAGAGGTGGACTTATTGATGGAGCCAGAGGGTGGCGGTACTTCATCACGGGCTGCACTGGTGCAACTTTTGCGGTGCCCGCGACTTCTCTTTCCATGGAGCTGCGCATGCTTCACTCGTACGCGCAGTTCTATGCGTCCATCAATACATTCCATCACGATTTTGATATGCGTAGAAGTTTTAGGATGCCCTCCCATAGGTCTACTGGAAGGGAGGATATTTCGTCTGTTTCCTCGGATGAGAATGAAGACACCACCGGGGCAGGCGAATTCTTGACGACAATACCGAGAGGCGTACTAGCTCCGCCTGCAGAGCCTCTCGTTATCCTCCATAAAAGAAGGCTTCTGCTCCGAAAGAACCTCCTCCCCGCAAGAAGAGGATTGCCAGAGGTCCGAAAAGGGCTTCTACCAGGGAGGCTTCTAGGAGCGAGCTTGTTGTTTCCTCGGTTGGGGATGATTTGTTGATTAGAGGTCCTTCGCCTTTTAGAGAGGAAACCTCCACAGTTCTGGCCGGCAGTGCCGGAGATTCTTTACTCGAGATCGCTGCTGCTACTACTGCTTCAGGTAGTGCTACGAGATCGCCTACAAGGCCGAGCATTTTAAGAATACCTTTATCCAGAACAATAATGGGAGTAACCCCTACCTCGTCTGTAAGTATTTCCAGCGAGATTCCATCCGATGAGCCTCGAGTGGATCTTGGTGAAGACTGGGAAGACTATCCGCCAGTGTCAGTTGGTGCTCCTTCTTCTCCAGGTATGACAGCTCGCTTAGCATCATTAAGACATGATTTAGTTGTACTTGCTGCGGACGCGACATATATACCATCGGTCATGGGTAAATGTTGTCTTTACGCCTCTTTTAGGAAAATTAATATCAGTTTGATATTAACTTTCTCTTGTCTTCTTTGCAGCAGGGGAGGGCGAAATTGACGCAACCTTTGACTTTGTTGCGGAT
Source organism: Iris macrosiphon (assembly GCA_036927795.1). Lineage (NCBI taxonomy): Eukaryota > Viridiplantae > Streptophyta > Magnoliopsida > Asparagales > Iridaceae > Iris > Iris macrosiphon. The sequence goes on from JAYESA010000010.1 coordinate 144,189,363, forward strand.
CCAACATATGAAGTGGCGGTGTCCGACATTGAGGGAGCAAGCTTTGATGCTTCCGATCTTTCATCCGCAACATTATCGGATGTTGTTCCACCAGTACCAGTCCAAATAATATCGGAGGAGGATGAGCCGATTGTCTCGACTGTGCCTCCTTTGTCGAGCATGCCAACAACTTCAACCGTTGTCGGTGCTTCTTCTTTTGTCGCGCCATCTGTTGAAGCGAAGACTGTGGCAACATCCTCTGCAGTCATTTCTGGAGGAGGATTTATCGATATCGCAGCCACTCCCAGCGTCCGTTCGAATTTTGCCATGCTAGTTGAGCAGTATACTAATGTTTTCTACATCACTTTGAAAATGCTGATATCGATGGTGCTGGAGAAGAATATAGGCTTCGAGGCTCTAAAGATGTCCTCCAACCTCAGTATAGCGCAGATTAGATATTTCAGTGACGCTGACAGAGCTGATGTGCTAGAGCAAATAGTTAATGGTTTGGAATAACCCATTAACGAGTATTTGCAACTATCTCGGGGCAGCATCGACGACATAATTTAGGCCGAGTATGATTCCTTGACTGCAGAGCTTGCTGACCAGATGGAAACTCTGAACAAATCCATCCAGGCACAATAACAGGAGATGGATGAAGGGAAAGTCGTCTTGGAGGAGTTTATTCCTCAGCTAACCAAGTACCAGGCCGAATATGAGGGAAATAAAGCGAGGGTTCCAGATTTGGAAGCTGAACTCGCTCAGGCCAGGGAGAAGCTTCTCATGACATCGGCAGCTCGTGATGTATTTAAGGGGCAAGTGGAGATAGCTCAGTAGAACTTGACGCGTTCTGGTGTCATCCATGCCAGTTTTGTTGATGCTCGGTCCGAACTATCTCGCCTGAGCGATGACGAGGCACGACTAGAACAGGCTCGCAACACTATTTTGAACTCGAGGAATGAGAGGATGGCTGCTTTGGCACGACAGATTAGGGATTTAACTACTCCTCCCCAATGATGTACCTTTATGTTTCTCCTGTAATTTCTCAGAGATAATAAAGATGCCTTTTTCTGATTTTGTGGACCCATCACTTTAGAATATAAATGACAGGCTAAGATGAAAGTGATATCAGAGGTATCATTAACATGACATTCTTTTATTAAGGTTTTGCTGAATGTAAATCTATTCAGAAGTAATATGAACTGGATAGAATATAATCCAACTAAATTTGTATACTAAACACTATCAGAGGTAATATGAACATGATAGGTTTACAAATTAGTTAAGTATATCCATTAAGAGGTCATACGAATCTGATAGAATATGATCCAGCTAACCTTTATGCATGGTATTGTCAGAATAAGATCTTTATCATACTCCGTTAAGTAAAGGAGATTAAGTAAAGTACTTCTTCAGGAATTTGCCATTGATAGGAGCCATTGCCAAATTTCCATTAGGCTTGGCTAATCTGTAAGCGCCATTTGCAATCATATAAGGGCCCTCCATTTTTTTATGATTGTTTGTATGAATTTTGGTTATCGTACCAGAGGTAATATGGACGTAGTACGATACCGTATTTGTCGAGGATATCCCACTAGGGGATTTTTGGTGGACCTATTATTTGTTGCGCACGTTAAGTGCAAATAATAAGTTCGAAACAAGGCCTATCAGAGGTAATGGCGACATGATAGGTATTGTGGTTGGTAAAGACATCCTGCTAGGAGATTTTTGTGGACCCATTACTTTTGCGCATGTTAGTGCAAGTAATAGGTTTGAGACAAATCCTGACAGAGAAAATATAGACGTGATAAAATACGACACTGTGGGGGTTGGTCATGGACAGACTCTTTCTTCGTTGGGGAAAATGAGGATAGTTCAGAGGTAATATGAACATGAACAATTTATTTTCATTGCGGATATTTCACAGGGAGGTTTTTAGGTGGACCTATTACTTCTTGTGCACGAGAGTGCAAGTAATAAGTTTAGGACAAGCCCTTCCAGAGGTAATATGGACGTGGCAGTTTTTGTGGACTTAACACCACTAGCGTACTTAAAGTTAGTACGGGTGTTAAGTTGAGATGACAACCGATATCAGAGGTAATATGGACATGATAATCGATAGCCAAAACTCGGAAAGTTTGCTCAGAGGTAATATGAATATGACAAACTTTTGAGTTGTGACTCCACTGGGGATGGAGATATATATCTGCTCAGAGGTAATATGGACATGGCAGTTTTTATGGACTTCACACCACTGGTGTACTTAGAGTTAAGTACGGGTGTTAAGTTGAGATGACAACCGATATCAGAGGTAATATGGACATGATAATCGATAGCCGAACCAGGAAGGTTTGTTCAGAGGTAATATGAACATGACAAACTCAGCCTGAGAGAAATATTATGACAGTAGTTCAGAGGTAGTATGGACGTGAACTAGTGTCTGAATAGCTCATTGAAGAGTGATTCATTGAGTGTGGTCTATCCGAACATGAAGATAGACCCAGGATTACTCCACTGGAGAGATTGATGGGACGATAGCTCAGAGGTAATATGAACATGGCTAGTGTCTAACGAGATTGGTGCAAGTAGACCTAAGGATTGTTCCACTGGGGGAATTTTGAGGATCCATCATCCATTGCGTACTCGGGACTCTTGGATACGGATGATAGCTCTTTACAAGAATTTGTAACGAAAGAGAAATTGTTGCACATAGGCATTTGCTGGGGATGAAGAACCAAGAATTGATTTGTTCACCTGGGTTGTGGACTTATTACCCATGGCGTACTTTAAGTATAGATAATAAGTTAAAACGACTAGCACTATCAAGAGTTATGCAAACGTGATAGTAGGAAGTCGAAGAGAAGAACTTCACTCAGAGGTAATGAAAAACTGGGCAGAGGAAATATGAGAATGACCATTTTTGTGGTGATAGATTTACTCTGCTGGAGAAAGTGGAAAGACGTAGTTCAGAGGTAGTATGGACGTGAACTGATCTATAGCCACAAATTGGGAGGTTTGCTCAGAGGTCATTTGGACATGGCAAATTCAGCTGGGAAAACAAAAATGCTTGGACCACAGTTCAGAGGTAATATGGACTTGAACCCATGTCCGAAAAACTCATTGTGGAGTGATTTTGCTGAATAGGGATAGACCTAAAGAATCCGCTGGGGAAACTTTAGGGATCGGTACTTCTTGACGGAGCAAATTGTTATGTTAAAGTGAAATCAATTTGCAGTTATTGTCCCCTCGTTTATAGATGCAAAGTGATGACTTTGGCGTCGATCAACTCCTGGATTTTCCTTTTTAGTACATAGCATGCCCTTGTGGGGTGATGAATGTACCGATGAAAGAGGCAATAATCTGGGTCATCGACTTTGCCAGCCCTTTCAGGATATCTGATGTTGGGTAGCCGAAGCTTGTTTTCCTTCATCAATATATTGAAGATTTCAATGATGTCATCTTCATTGAAGGAGAAGGTCCCCTTTGGCCTTCGGGCTCCCGATGCCTGAGTTTTACGGTCTTCCGGGAAGATGGTCCTAGCTACATCATCTTCAGACTCAGAGGGAATTATACCCCCAGCTTTGGATGCTACTTTGTTTTGTCGAGGGAGACTACCCCCAGACATGTCGTAGCGTTTGTCCACATAAGTTGATTTAGAAGAACCTGCCTCTGGTATTACAGGATCAGACTCTGGAGGTTTGGAATTTGCCAGAGATGCAGTGTACCCTAACCCGAAATGAGTTCATTGACAGTAGGAATCACCATGCAACGGTATTTACCTGCCTTTTCCATAATTGAGGCCTGGCTTCAACTTCAAATCATAACCCATGCTTTGTATAATCTTTAAAGCTTGTGGGCTATATCTGTGGATTTGCATTCTTCCAGCATCAGACTCGTGAGAATCTTCTTGTATAATCAGTCTATTCCGCATTCGACTGAAGATTATTTGATGCTGATCATTGCGAGTAGGTGGAACAATAAAGACAGATTCTTCATGTGGTCCATCTGTCATGACGACATTAGATGTTGACGCTACGTCCCACATGATCTCCCCACGCTTGGTAGTTAGGGGCACTGAATCTTGATTTTTACCTATGTATTTGCGTTTATGGATCAAGAAATTACGCAAATTAGGGAGATTATCAGAAGAGGAGGAAGGCTTATTCCACCTTTTTACATCAGTGAGAAGGTATAGATTAGGGACCATAACCCTTTCTCTACCATAGGAATACATCAGTTCAGCCATGTGAGTAGCACATGATCCATGAGGGGCATATCTTCCCATAAAATAGGTCTTCTTCACGCAGATGGGCTTACCCTGGCGTAATCTGGGGCTTTGCACAGGTTGGCGTAAAACTGAGGAAGTCCTCAATCGGCCGTCAGCATTCCGCGTAATCTGAAGGATGGGCAGATTCTTCTCTTGATGGCATAAAAGCCGAGAGGTCAGGAAATCTGATACTTGTTTTCCCTTGCGGTGACTGCAAGGACCATCTGCCTTCTCGAAGAGGGGAGATGTATTTCTACGCGCGGGGCTTTTGGAATTTCTGAATTTGCGTTGAGGCATTATCAGAAATTTTGTCTGCCACGTCACAGACGGGAGACTGAATTTTATGCGCGAGGCGCGGTGTAGACTTCTGGATTGGCACTAAGGCATTGCCAGAAGTTTTGTCTGCCACGTCACAGACGGGAGATAAAGTTTTACGCGCAGAGCGCGGAGTAGACTTCTGGATTAGCACTAAGGCATTGCTAGAAGCTTTGTCTGCCACGTCATAGACGGAAGACAGTATTTTACGCGCAAGGCGCGGAGGTTGCGGAGCTACAACCTTGTTGGTCGGAATGAGAGAGTCCGCAGGAATGCTAGAGGATGTCCGGGGCATCCATACTTTACGCAATTTCCTGTTGTCTTGGACAGAGAGGGAATGAGAGCTACCCCCTGCTCGAAGCATGTCTTCGTAAGCTGATTGGTCGAATTGGACGACCAAGGTTCTCTTCGTTGATCCCACGGATACAACATCGTGTTGAGCAATAGCTTTCTCGTCCGATGAGAAAGTAGTCCCCAACATAGTCGCCATCTTGTGTTTGATAATAAACGAAAGAAATTGAAACTAGGTTTATACGAAACCCTTTCTTTGGTTTACAAACAAGAAAAAGAAGTACAATTAATCCTATACGAGGATGTTAAGTACAAAAATTTGATTCTGGGAAAATATTGCTATAGGAGTCTGATCTGCGGTCGATCACTTTGTCCCTTGGACCACACGATGACGAAGAAGTGTTGTAGAAGACGAAAAAGAAGCTTCAAAGACTGCAAGAGGGATTGAACTCTCGTTGCCAAAGCTCTCTATATGTGCTCTCTTGACCTCCGGATGTCACCCCTTTCTCTTTCAACCCTTCAAAATCTTCGACCCTTCAAAATCTTCGACCTTGGACCTCCGTGGCCGGAGGTCTCTATTTAATAGGGTTTGGTCACTGTCGGCGTAGAAGCCGAACAGCGGAGAAAGTTGCACCTTTTACGCGGCGGTTATAATAACTGCCACCCACGTATAAATGATCTTCTGAATAGGCGTGTGACGCGTGTCACATTACGAGGTAATGCGTATAACTGCTCATCGAAGATCACGGCATGCAAGCCACATAGGTAACTGGCCCTCGCGTAGAGAAGGTTGGCATAGAAGCCAAATAACTGTCTCGTAGGCGTAAAAGCCAAATAGCTGTTCTGATGGCGTAGAAGCCAAGTAAGGGTAGAAGCCGTCAAGTTGGCGTAGAAGCCAAGTAGGCGTAGAAGCCGAATAGTTGTCTAGTTGGCGTAGAAGCCAAGTAGGCATAGAGCTTGATGCTTCACGAATGGGTGATCAGCGTAAAGATAGCCAGTTACCCTCCTTTGACTGAGGTTTTGAATGTGTTCTGGGCCAGACAGACTTATCACGCACCTTTGCAAATATAGCCTGAGTTGGCGTATTTCAAGGAGATAGCATACGACGTACTCCTATAATTGAAAATAGCCAGATCGGTGTATTTCAAGGAGATAGCGTACATCGTGCTCCTATAGCTGAAAATAGCCTGGTTGGCGTAATGTGCGGGGATGGTGATGTGGACGTATTAGCCCCAATTATGGCTCACCCAGTCGTTAAAAGTAGAACCAAATCTCATGCATTAAATGCAGAGATCTGCCCCCATCACGCGTGTAAACTCCCTCACCCAAAATAGGTATTTTGTGTATATTTTATATTATTATATTTATTGTAGATGTTGAATTTATTTAGAGTATTCTCTTAGTTAATTAGAAAATAAATTTTTTTAGTATATTTACTTGTATAAATATTTATTTAGAATTATTTTTAGGCTATTTTAGATTATTGAGATTTTTCCATAATTTTTAGTTAATTAAAAACTAGTAACACTAATTTTCTAGGACTTTGAAGAATTTATTTTATGTTCAAACTTAATTAAAAATATTCCAAAATTTTATTTTTAGGTTCTAAATATTCAAATATATTTTCTAGAATTTCTGGAAATTTTCTGAATATATTTAGTATTTATTGGGAGTTATTTAGACTAATAACTAATTTTTAGGACTTGTAGAATTTATTGTGCAAGCCCAGGAATATAGAATGGACCCACGTTATTTTTTAGGGATTATAATATTATTATATATTTTCTGGAATTATTTCAGAATTTTTGGAATAATGTTAGCATTTATTTTTAGTTAAATGGATAAAACTAATGTTTAGAGCTTCTCCTAATTATAGTAGTAAACTTATGAATATAAAATTGTCCCAAATATTTTTCTAGGGTTTATAGGTTCAAAATATATTTTATGTAATTTTTCCAGATTTTTATTATTATTTTTAATATTTATTTGGAGTTATTTAGATTTAAAATGACTTAAATAATGTTTTGATAAAGGCAAATTAAAAACAAATAATATAACCAAAACCATCCAATCAAATCATGACATGTGTCACCCTCCTATCAACTTTCATTCAGCCGCTCATCCCTATATATATATATATATATATATATATATATATATATATATATATATATATATATATATATATATATATATATATATATATTATTATAACCCTAATTATCCCATTATCTTACGAAATTATGAGTATTAAATTCTGGAAAATTCGTAGAGCACATCATATCCGAAAATAGACGTGTTTTAATATTTTCGCGATTCCGGGAGAACCAGGAATCAGAATCATGAACCGTTTAAAGTTTTGGAAAGATAATGTCGAGATCATTGACATATGTTTTTACCAGAATTTAATTCGAAGTATTTATATACTGTTTATTCTGTAGAACTTCTAGGTTAGAATTTAACCATCGGTGCACAATACAAAATTTGTATGTGCCATAATTCTCAAACGAATTTGAATTCGGACAAGCCGTAAATTCCAGCATATTTTTGACGCTAAAATCTACAGGAAATCATGCATAAAAATTGAGTTTGTGTCGGTTGACTTTTCGGTCAACAGACCGCCTCGATTTGCATGCCATGAGTCTCGAGTTGATAAAATTCAGTTTCTTTGGACAAAATTTAGGAATTAACATAAAAATCAGAATAATAAGATTAAAATAGGATTTTAGAGTAATTATTCCAGACTTAAATAAATTAAAATAAATTATCTTTTGACGTGATAAATTTGTAATACATAGGCTATTTGGACTGTGACTTGGACTCTGATTCATACCAGCAGCAGGACCCCAGGCAAGATACCTTGCCAAATTATTTACAGTACTTTGCATGCTATTTATATTTCTGTTTATTTATTGCATCCCTGTATATTTCTTGCATGTGTAGTTTTCTTTCAGTCATTACTATATATTAGATATGTTGACACACACATGGCACTTAGTATCATTGAGGACAATTATTAGGCGTATGGGCTTTTAACCACTCTGGTAACACCGTAGTCACTAGCACGCACTATGGTGGGTCGTGTCCGATGGTCGCTACCCCCGAGGTATGTCGATTGATGGAGTCCGAGGGTCGCTACCCCCGAGGTATGCCGGCTGATGATGTTCATGGACGAGTGCATGAGTTGTGAGGCTTAGATCGAGTAGACTACCCTTGCCCATACGTCAAAAAGTTGTCCTCATTTGCATTCATATAGATTGTCTTGTGCAGCGTACTTATTTATTTTTAAATAATATGCATGTTTACTGTATTCAAATTAGCTCGTATTTTCTGTATCTTGTTACGTCCCTCTGAGGACCTGGTCCTCTGCCAGGTGTATCTGTTCTTGAGTAATTGCAGGAGCGCAGATTTGGATGATTACTAGTGTTGCGAGGATGTCTTCTCTTCGAGCCCATGGTCGTTAGCTGGTATTCCTATATTGTATTTGTTGTGTTGTACTCATATTGTATTTGCTATAATATTCGAGTTTGTAGTGGATTTATTTCCATCCAACTATCATCCTTAGATACTTCTTATTAAGATCTAGTTTCATAGATACTGGTTATTTATTTCTATATGATTTTGGTGGATGAGATTTAGATTTTACCCTATGACTTGTATTACATTTTATACCACTTGTGGATTTGATATTCATATTACAGCGTACGTATGGATTTGGTTTCCATACATTGGAGTTGCCATATCCATGCGGCTGGCATGCTTACGTGTCCTAGTCCTACGTATTTTTGGGACTGAGGCGTGACATGTTTTTGTGGTGGCCTATGCAGGTCAGAGCATATTGTCTCGGTTACGTTACTGTGCCGAGCAAGCCTGCACCTAGGACTAGAGTATAGGATCTCATCCACAATTGACTATGATTCATCTTCCTCCTATCTGTTCTATTTGAATAATTGCATCATGCTTGATTCCTGTACTTCCCTAATAGTTCTTTGAGTATAGCCTTCTGCTAGAATATAGGAACCCCTGTTATTAGGATGATGATTATGGTAGCACACATATTAAGAATACAACGAGAATATAGACACCCCACTAAGTTTAGAATAATTAGTGAACCGTAGAATTCCTTATCTATAGATTGGTTTATCATTACCCCTTGATGTATTATGAAGACTTGTGAGTAGTATAGATGCTACTAGAGTTAGTTAGAAGTTTTACCATAATATTTGACCCTAGTATAGAGGATACCCTAATAAGTACCAAGACCCCTTCTCGTAAACCTTAACAAGAGTTTCTACGGTATCCTTAAGGCAATTACAGTATTAGTTTAGTGTTATAAGTTGGATAGTATACCTCACAACCTAGTATCACATAGGCTCTTGCCCTATTATTGAAGTGTAGCTGAATGACATTAACTGTGTGCTAGCATAAGAAGATAATATTTCATCTGACTGTAGAACTTATAGGCTATATCCCTACTTTGTCGACTATCGACTTAGACAAGGAGTTAGTATGACAACTGTAGAGATTATGGAGTCTTACATTTTGTGAACTTGAATTGTTATGTACCTTCTTTCATCATCATCTAGCGTACTTATATTTGCTGCACTACCTTGACTTATGCTGCTATTATAGCCTAGTTTTGCAAGCTTACTCTTCTATCGAGCTTGATCATGAGATATGTATTATTGGGGACGCCTACTAATACATTTCAGAATCAGTGTATTAAGGTCTAGTTAACCTTAGTGCGCTTGATTCGCCCTTCGTAATACTACTTTACGTGGATTGAGATATGTAGTGATTGGTAGACGAATATACTTGCCCCTAGATATGTCTGAGCAGATCGTATCGGTTACATAACTGTACTAATACGAGCATGCGAATAAAGAATTACCAAAATAGGATTTCAATCCACAACTACTTTAACAATTCCCATTTGAATTCTTTAAACGCCTTGATCCCGATACTTCTATTCTATTTCCTCGCCCTTGAATTCTTTATTATTGATCTCCGTCTTCCCTTATTTCGGAAAGACGAAACCTCGTGCTTGGTATAAGTTTAATACACAGAGAGTACTAGATATACCCCGTAGGCCGATCACATACTTGAGGATTATTCTTTTGTAATTAAGGACATCATATATGATATAATCGGCGTTGAAGTTTTGAGGATTGAATGACATGAGTAAATAAATTAAGGAATATTTTTCTTAAAGTATATAGCCTTCTGTGATAGATGGATAAATTCTAAGTTGGGTAGCAGTGCATGGTCAACTTGAGAGGAATTTCTTTTAGATTGTGATCAAGTAAGATTAGATTGGGAGATTCAAGTTATTTTAATTTTGAAATTTTTTAAAAGAAGGATTAAGATAATGAGGATTTAACGAATTTTAAAATCTTGATATTGCGGACCAAATATTTATACTTTGAGCACATGATTTAAATTTTGAATATTGAAGGATGAATCATCGATTTAAATTTTGAGGATAAATATAGAATTTCAGACTTGAACAATTGGTTAATTAGATTTAAATTTTACAATTTGATGATTTGAATTAAAAGTTCAATTTTGATTGTTGGGTCACCTATTTGAAATATTGAGGATGTAAATTGAGTTTAAATATTTGAATAGTACAAAATTCTTAAGTTAAGAATAGGAATAAGATTTGATTAGAATTATTTATTGTTCAAAGTCTAGAGGAGATTATGATAGTTGGAAATGGTGATATAAATTTTGATGTGGGATGTCATATAGACTTGAGTTAGATTTGAATGTTGATTATAAAAAAAAAATCGAGAAGAGATTACGACAAGTTGAATTTTGATTTAAACAGTGGTTATCTTAATTTTGAAGTGATCGCGATAGATTTGAATAGATTTTGTTATTTAAATTTTTGGAAGAGATTGTGATTGACATACGTTATGTACGAATGTGAAGGATTTAACAAATTATGTCTTATTTTAATTTCGAGGACGAAATTGTTTTAAGTTGGGTAGATTGTAAACTCTCTCACCAAAAATAGGTATTTTGTGTATATTTTATATTATTATATTTATTGTAGATGTTGAATTTATTTAGAGTATTCTCTTAGTTAATTAGAAAATAAATTTTTTTAGTATATTTACTTGTATAAATATTTATTTAGAATTATTTTTAGGCTATTTTAGATTATTGAGATTTTTCCATAATTTTTAGTTAATTAAAAACTAGTAACACTAATTTTCTAGGACTTTGAAGAATTTATTTTATGTTCAAACTTAATTAAAAATATTTCAAAATTTTATTTTAGGTTCTAAATAGTCAAATATATTTTCTAGAATTTTTTGAATACTTTTAGTATTTATTGGGAGTTATTTAGACTAATAACTAATTTTTAGGACTTGTAGAATTTATTGTGCAAGCCCAGGAATATAGAATAGACCCAGGTTATTTTCTAGGGATTATAATATTATTATATATTTCTGGAATTATTTCAGAATTTTTGGAATAATTTTAGCATTTATTTTTAGTTAAATGGATAAAACTAATGTTTAGAGTTTCTCCTAATTATAGTAGTAAAATTATGAATATAAAATTGTCCCAAATATTTTTCTAGGGTTTATAGGTTCAAAATATATTTTATGTAATTTTTCCAGATTTTTATGATTATTTTTAATATTTATTTGGAGTTATTTAGATTTAAAATAACTTAAATAATGTTTTGATAAAGGCAAATCAAAAACAAATAATATAACCAAAACCATCCAATCAAATCATGACATGTGTCACCCTCCTATCAACTTTCATTCAGCCGCTCATCCCTATATATATATATATATATATATATATATGGAAAAAAGGTATATGAGCCATAGGCTCATATTCCTACATGAGCCAATGCACATGTGGACCAATGGGAATGGAGTGTACTAGTGCACATGGGTGCACATGGGATGTAAGAATCCATTCCTATTGGTCCACATGTGCATGGCTCATATAAGAATATGAGCCTATGGCTCATATCCCGTTTACCCTATATATATATATATATATATATATATATATATATATATATATTATTATTATAACCCTAATTATCCCATTATCTTAGAGAGAGAGATTTTGGAGAATTGCCATCTAGGGTTCCTTCATCTTCCACAAGCCATTGCGCATAGCTCCGGCTCCAAACGAGGCATAGTTTCTTGCGTTAGAAAGATATTGAGGTTAGATTTCTGATTATATAATTTATTTTACGAAATTATGAGTATTAAATTCTGGAAAATTCGTAGAGCACAGCATATCCGAAAATAGACGTATTTTAATATTTTCGCGATTTCGGGAGAACCAGGAATAACAATCATGAACCGTTTAAAGTTTTGGAAAGCTAATGTCGAGATCATTGACATATGTTTTTACCATAATTTAATTCGAAGTATTTATATACTGTTTATTCTGTAGAACTTCTAGGTTAGAATTTAACCATCGGTGCACAATACAAAATTTGTATGTGCCATAATTCTCAAACGAATTTGAATTCGGACAAGCCGTAAATTCCAGCATATTTTTGACGCTGAAATCTATAGGAAATCATGCATAAAAATTGAGTTTGTGTCGGTTGACTTTTCAGTCAATAGATCGTCTCGATTTGCGTGCCATGAGTCTCGAGTTGATAAAATTTAGTTTCTTTGGACAAAATTTAGGAATTAACATAAAAATCAGAATAATAAGATTAAAATAGGATTTTAGAGTAATTATTCTAGAATTAAATAAATTAAAATAAATTATCTTTTGACGTGATAAATTTATAATACATAGGCTATTTGGACTGTGACTTGGACTCTGATTCATACCAGCAGCAGGACCCCAGACAAGATATCTTGCCAAATTGTTTACAGTACTTTGCATGCTATTTATATTTCTATTTATTTATTACATTCTGTATATTTCTTGCATGTGTAGTTTTCTTTCAGTCATTACTATGTATTAGATATGTTGACACACACATGGCACTTAGTGTCATAGAGGACAATTATTAGGCGTATGGGCTTTTAACCACTCTGGTAACACCGTAGTCACTAGCACGCACTATGGTGGGTCGTGTCCGATGGTCGCTACCCCCGAGGTATGTCGATTGATGGAGTCCGAGGGTCGCTACCCCCGAGGTATGCCGGCTGATGATGTTCATGGACGAGTGCATGAGTTGTGAGGCTTAGATCGAGTAGACTACCCTTGCCCATACGTCGAAAAGTTATCCTCATTTGCATTCATATAGATTGTCTTGTACAGCGTACTTATTTATTTTCAAATAATATGCATGTTTACTGTATTCAAATTGGCTCGTATTTTCTGTATCTTGTTACGTCCCTCTGAGGACCTGGTCCTCTGCCAGGTGTATCTATTCTTGAGTAATTGCAGGAGCGCAGATTTGGATGATTACTTGTGTTGGGAGGATGTCTTCTCTTCGAGCCCATGGTCGTTAGCTGGTATTCCTATATTGTATTTGTTGTGTTGTACTCATATTGTATTTGCTCTTATATTCGAGTTGGTAGTGGATTTGTTTCCATCCAACTATCATCCTTAGATACTTCTTATTGAGATCTAGTTTCATAGATACTGGTTATTTATTTCTATATGATTTTGGTGGATGAGATTTAGATTTTACCCTGTGACTTGTATTACATTTTATACCACTTGTGGATTTGATATTCATATTACAGCGTACGTATGGATTTGGTTTCCATACATTGGAGTTGCCATATCCATGCGGCTGGCATGCTTACGTGTCCTAGTCCTACGTATTTTTGGGACTGGGGCGTGACAACGCGCATTAACTGCAGAGACGTGCCTCGAGTTCTGTACGAAGAACAGCTTTTGACGTGACGGTTGATATCGTCTCATCCTGAGCGTAAAGCTCATATCTGCTTGTGTATAATAGGCAGCGTATTCCTTGAATGCGTAAACGACGTCTTATATCAAGGCTTTGTCACTAGACGAAAGTCTGGGGCTCTGTACAGAATCATCATTACAGTCGTCCTCTTGATAATCGTTCAGTACTCTTTGGCATGAGTCAGGTTCACTGCTTGATCTGACAGGTTCATTCGAGGAATACGAAGAGTTCCTCGTACAACTTCCCGCTGTATTAAAAGCAAATAGGTTTTACGCCGAAGTGGCGATGTAGTAACCTTTTTACGCTGAAGCAGTCTGGAAATACTGTATTACGCGGGTTGTTCTGGAGCTATGTTTTACGCTGAACAGCGTTGAAGCTCCACTGTACGCCAATGGCTCTGAAGTCATATCTTACGCCACCCAGTGCCGGAGCTCTATTTTACGCGAGCTTCCTGCATGTTGAGGGTTTATGCGTATACTTCCTCAGCGTATTTTTCATGCTTCTACAACTCTGTGACTTGTGATAGATTTATACCACTTGTGGATTTGATATTCATATTACAGCGTACGTATGGGTTTGGTTTCCATATATTGGAGTTGTCATATCCATGCGGCTGGCATGCTTACGTGTCCTAGTCCTACGTATTTTGGGACTGGGGCATGACAAATATCAGTTCCAAGTTAATTGATAATGACTATAAACAGTAATAGAGAATGTAATACAAGAAGAGAGAAAAATGAGCAGATATCAAAGTATGGTAGAAAAGAGGAAGAAAATCTAGAGTAATATAGCATAAACTGATCATAATAAAATTGTCTACTTAAACAGGATAAACATTGTCTACCTTAAACGTTGATTGGATAAACATTGTCAAACTTAAACATTGAACATTGAACGATGAATATTGTCTAGACTTTGATCACATATCTAGCTAGCACTTTCCCCTTCCCGAATAGTACAATGGATCAACCATGACACATTACAATACAAGATACTCAAGAAATTGTCTAATGTTAAACATTATCTAATAACCATACGAGAAAACAAAAAACAATAAAACGAGAAATAACATCTCATGACTAAAGATCCATATATGAACTAGCACGTGTACCATCGTGTCAGAAATCAAGTAAAATATTTTTAGATACTTATATTATAATAATTATCAAATAATAGAAACTATCAAAGAAAGTACTCGCTTGTGGTCCTGAGCAAATGGTGTGACTCGGTGTCTGAACCGGTGTCACACAGACATATGTATAAAATTCTATGTTATTTAGTGTAATAAAGTATTAAACATGCTTAAATGAGTTAACAGGTGATTTCTTGGTCGAAACTATGTCACACTAGTCAAACTATGCCAAACTAGGTCAAACTATCTAAGGGGTTGACTTTTAGGGTCAACACTAGTCAAAACTAGGTGATACCTAAATTTTTAGGTTCATAACTTGAAGGTATTAACTATAATAGATAATATTACTAAGTATATATATATAATAGTTATATTTACTATCTAGTATTACCTTAGTATCTAGACTAATAACCCACACTATATAACTAATACCTTATCATAAGATTATACCATGGTTCCTAATCCTTAACTTAACTTTAACTCATAACTTAGCCCATTGCCTTACCTTGACTATGAATCAATACCTAGTCTCATTACCTTAACTATTAACTTGGTACCTCCACCAATATCTTAATACATTGCTACAACTAGGTTTCAAGGCCTACTAGCTAATATATATATACTAAGTATCATATATATACTTTATAGACTCGTAGATAGTAATATATTACATTACCTACACCCATAACCATTACCTTAACCTTATACTCTAATACCCTACTTACCTTGATACTACCTCAAGTTAATATCTAATACCTTAGCTAATACTAATACCTAATCCATTTATCATATTGATACCTCGCCATGGTACCAAGGTATCACCTCCCCTCACTAACGCTCTGTTGATACCCTATACCAAGATACCTCATGTATACTCCTATACTTAGATGCCTATCTAAATCACTACACAGTCAAAATGAACACTTTAGCACAACAATAAACACTCACATCCACCAAGTCACGCCCTCATCTAGTACACCCTTAATACCCACTTGGACTCTTATCCAACACTTTAAAACTAATACCAAATCACACACACACACATACTAACTAAATATCTGATACACATGAATACTTAAACAGTGGCAGGCACACATATCTACACATATCATGAATACACTAACTTAGCCACACTTGACACTGGTATATTAGTATCAATTCATCACATGCACCTCACCTAAACACCCTCTAACTCTGACCTACACTACCACGCAACCCCATCACCAATACCTGCAGTAGGCTACATTGGACAACCCGAGTCCACTGCGACACAGCAATATGTGCAAGACTGCACTGCAGTTCACAAACCTAGTTGTTGCTCATATCCCGAGCTCCCTCACCTTTTCCACAGTAAACTAAAGTCAGGTTATAAATGATGCTCATCCCCCTCAAACACACGCACTAACTTATATATAATATACCAAGGTCCAAGATACCCTGCCATGTTAAGATACATACACACCCAAATCTAAGATACCAATTAACCCATGATACTAGCACCATAGCCAACATATCAAGATACCCATACTATACACATTTAGTACTCATAAGCATAAATCGAGGAACACTTCTCCCCTCACACTACACGGACCAGTTCCAAATCTCTGAGACTGGAATACCTAAACACACACTCTAACACACATAAATACTCCTAATCTCCCCATTCCTCACTGATTAGTCAAGATACTCCCCTTACTTGACTGCATAGCCTCTCTATTTCCTAAAGATTGCAGGAGATAACCCCCAAACTGCTACCTGCCTACTGCATATACCCGAGCCAAGCTCTCCACTACAGAAACTCTTTCCATCAGTGCACTGCCTGAGCTCACTGCTGCAAATCTTTCTTGCTGCTGATTCCCTCCCAACCCAGGTCTGAACAACCCCAGTTCTTACCACCTAGACTTGCATCTGTTGTTGCTCTATACTAAGTGCAAATTACAGTTTTAGATATTGCCCATTCCCGATTCTAAACTGCTCCCAAGCTTGACAAATACTCACTGTCAACCGCCATCCTCGCTTCACCTATTCACATGCTCTCACCATACTCATATATACTTCCTCACACACACTCACCTCACAGTCACACATACTCACACAAACCTCAATGCTCACCAGCAGTTTTCCCCTCACTAATTCAATATCACACTGGATACTCACCTATCCTCCGACACTCAAACTCTCCTAGACACTAACAAACTCACTTATACTCTTCTTAATACAACTCTAGCACACGACTCACTCTTCCAGTATTCTCTAATGGCCTGCAATGCAATCTCATTGCCAAGCAGTAGAAGATCATCAAAATACCATGGAACTGGAATGGCAGTGCACAACCTGCTCCTCACCCCTTCAACCCATCTCCTCTCACTTAAATCAACAACCCAGTGTACACTCCCAGGTATACTTCTCATACACTTTCTCACTGCCTAGAATTGCACTCAGTCCACTCTCCAACCCCACACTCCTATGCATATATATATCAACATAACAATAATACACTATATACCTAAACTCCCTTTCTAGATATATCTCACTACTAAAACTCAATGACAAACACCTCTATATTAATACACTAATACACATGCATACCCAAATCTAACCGTGTGTATCATTAGATACCATGACACAATACCACGTATCCTATTTAGGACACATACACCCAAATTCGACTAAAAATGATACAAAAATCCCTTTGGGGACACGTATCGAACACTTGGTGGTCAAAATTTTATAGTTCCACCAAATAAATCCTAGAAAACAATAATGTAACATCCAAAAGCCTAGATCTAGTAAATTTGAGTCCTCTAACATCTAGATCTATCATTAAATGGTTATTTTCACCTATTTTAATGTTCCTATTGGTTCCATTTGAGTTCCTACCAAGGAAATTAGGAGAAAAATAGGATTTACCTATTGGGAGTTGGATTATCTCCATAAATTTTTAGAAGAATGAAAGAAGAAGTGATACTAATCCTCTTGTGGATGCTCCTTCTTGGATTCTTTCTTGAGTCCCAAGCACTAGCTCTCTATGGAAGAAGTTTGGTGAAGCTCTAATGAAGGAAAGGAAAAATATTAAGTTTTGGTGTTCATAAGGAGATGGAGAAGATGAAGTTGGAAATAAGAAAAAGTGGTGGAGGAATAAAATAAAATAAAGAAGGCTTGGGAAAAGATTTTTGTCATGATGGGTTTGATATATTCACAAGTTTGTCATTATCCTCTAATTATTCCTAAACCTAAATGAATAGAATCCTTTGATTATGGATGGCATCTAACTAACCAAAATAGAATATTCTAGTCATGGTAATGAGTACTAACTAATTCTAACTAACCACTAATTAAATATAATCACATGGATAAAATGACTAGTGAAATTACCAAAATTTCCTTATGGTAAAAAACAGTGGTTACACTAAAATTCTAAAATTCTAAAATAGCCCAAATAGGATTTTAATCCTAATTGTGATCCTCCTTGAGCCATATGTAGCCTAGTGTTACATTATTATCATTATAAACTATAGTTAGTATTTCAAAACAAAAATTACTACAAAAATTACTAGTATATTCTATTTATTTAATTATTATTCTTAGATAGTATTTTGGTAGTAGATGCTACAGCGATGGTCCGATAAGCTTCTGAGGACAAGGAAGGGGATCTGGGGCAATCGAGTTTGTTGGTACTGCTAGGTGTAGGGCAGTGACATATTAGGCTGTGATCACTACCCCTGCTAAATTAGAGTGATTTGGGTCGTCATCGGAGCCTGTTAATATATTTGCTCCTCCTGAGGTATAACCTCACTCGGGGTGATAGATCGAGGGGGTGTAAGCTCACTCTGGGGATTCATATTACTAGATTAGAATAATAAGCATTCCTTTAGAACATGATCAAACTAGATGTAAATCAAGCAATCAAAAGAGAATCCAAATAAAATCAAAGAAGATAATCAAGCAGTGGATGAAAACTTATATCTTAATCCTAAATACAGGCTTGTCGCAGTAACATAACAGAAGCAATATTTTCTCGACCTGCATGGGCCACCACAAAAATATGTCATGCCCAGTCCTAAAATATGTAGGACGAGCACGTGACTGTCA
Organism: Iris macrosiphon; assembly: GCA_036927795.1. Taxonomy (NCBI): domain Eukaryota; kingdom Viridiplantae; phylum Streptophyta; class Magnoliopsida; order Asparagales; family Iridaceae; genus Iris; species Iris macrosiphon. Next base: position 144,208,302 of record JAYESA010000010.1, read on the forward strand.
TGACCCACACCCGAATATTCTGGCAGAAGTACGTGGGTACGTCAAGCCTACGCCGCAGCATTGATGGTAGAACGACGTCGGGGTCAACTCTACTATCTAAACATCCCAAACAATATATGTATGATACCTGTCAATCATCTCAACTCCAAACGGAGGAACAATATGGTATCTGATAAATGTAAACTATACTCAATCACAATACAAACTAGAAAAGATAAAGCACGAGATGGAATAACGAAAGAAAGAGTCATAATACATCAACAAGACTAAAATAATATATACATGCCAATAACCTCAATAAAGGTCTAATACAAGGGTAATAATATCTAAACCTCCTCAGGCTTTGGTACTAAGTCCTCCTGGTCTACAGGAGTTTCCTCTAATAGTATGCCCTCCTGCGGTCTGGAGTATGTGGGACACTGGTCTACGAGCCAATCATCTGAAAAATATATCCAGTCAGGATTAGAGAGAAGTACATACCTCTGAAAGCAGTTCCAAATACATAATCGAGCATATATAACAGATAATAGAAAAGAATACAACATAACTAAATAACAAAATAAAATGAACTAGAAAGAACAGGTAATGTACTGGAATAAAGAACATGCAATAGAATATCTGTAATATAATAAAAATAAATAAAATCTAACTAATGTGCCATGGAATACAAGTTCATTATGTGATCGGTTTAGGTTGAACACGAATATAATATGGTAACTTGATTACACGTGTGGTATGTAATCGACATGTACACGAATACACTGGGGCTTGATCACATAATCAACTCCTATTTCCCCATCCCCAACTAATACTAATGGATCCAATCACGACACGTTACGAACACGAATATGGGCACACTGAACACGAGCAGTGTGTGTACACGAATATGAGCATACTAAACACGAGCAGTATGTGAACACGAGGTACACTAAATTAATACCCGATACACACGATAAAATATATGTGAAGGATTACCCGCTGAACATTGTAAGAGATAACATCTCCTAACAGGATCCGTGTAGTACCAGTTCGTGAAACCACTATGTCGGAATCAAGTATACAGTTCTAGAATATGAGATATATACACTATTATGAAATAAAAAACTAATAGAAAAATATACTCGCCTAAGGTCCTGAGCAAGGTGTGTCTCTCGATGCCCAAGCTGGTGTCATACAGACCTATATATAGTATATTGCATCAATACAAGATTTTCGAATAAAAATAAGTTAAACTAGTTCAATTCTAGGTCATAAAGCAATTTCTAAGTCAAAATAGTCAAACTAGGTCAACTCTAGGTCAAACTAGTCAAACTTGGTCAAACTAGCTATTTCTAAGTTGTATGAATCCATATCTAGGATATTGGGGCCATACACTATGTAACAAGGCTATACTAGCTATGTTAGGATACTAGGATACCAACAAAATATCGTATCATAAGATACGCATGTTATTAGATATAAAAATACTATATATATATATATATATATATATATATATATATATAAGACAAAATATATAGTACTCCTAGCTAAACTAATGTTAAGTGGATACATTGGCTTTGAACCAAATACGGTATCATACTACCTACACACTCATCTTGATATACAAACTCAATACCTTAAGTATAAACCAATACCTTGACATTACCTTGGTATCACAAGGTAATCGAATATCTAACATTAGCTAACTAACCAACATACCTCACTATACACTAACATGCACTTTAAACTAACTTAGCTTATTAACTTAACTTATCTATAACTTAATTTTTAAGCACTCAAACTACAGCTGCTTATTGCTACTGCTTCTGCTTATCGCTGCTACTACTTATTACTTGTTGTTGCTGCAGCTTATTGCTTCTGCTGCTGTTGTAGCTTACTCTTCTGTTACTGCTGCTACTGCAGTTTACTGCTTCGGCTGCTGATTCTTGCTGCCACTTCTGCTGCTTCTTGTTGCTTCTGCTGCTGCTTCTTGTTGTTTTTGTTGCTGCTTCTCGCTGTTTTTGCTTCTGCTTCTTGGCCTGCTTATCTGACCTGCTTATCCGGCCTGCTTATTGGCTCCCCCTAGCTCACATGCACACATCTATACACACATACACTTACTCACATATATATAGAACATACATATACCCACACTAATGATGCACATGCACTCTCATATTCTCCTATGACCACCAACACATCAAAATAAAATATAGAACATACACATAATTATATATATACATATATATCATATAACAATTATAATTATAATACTCTAATAGGTATAACCAAGGTAAATTGAATTGAAATGCAGGGAAACATACACATGGAGTGTACCGCACCCGTATCACACTCAATCTATGATACGCTTGCGATACGGCTCCACCACACCAACAAATATACCCCGAAGGATACAAGCAAGTCTAAAATCATAATTAGAAGCAACACGAAGTGTTAGCTATTTGTCTACGTGCCCGTGTCAAAATATGACATGCTCAAACCCCCGTGTCAGAGGAAAACTCCCAAATCAACCTGTATCGCCAAATTATCGGGATACGGCCTACACATATCCAATTTTGGACACGACACTAGACACACACTATCAAATATATATCAATTTGGTCTAATTGACCTATTAACAAACACAAGATGTGTCAATCTCAAAATTTCTTTAAAATTTACACAAAATACCACATAACTTTCTCTATAGTCCTCATATGAACCTAATTCTAATTCCTATGGGTAGCCTTAGTACATGGGAGGGTTCCTAATGATTAAATTACAGATTTAGAGACTAATTAGAGAGGAAAAATTAAATTATACCTATTAGAAGATGGATTTCCAATGTAGTTCTCCAAATGAGTGTCAAGAGCCTTCAACTTGTAGATCTTTGCTCCTCCTTATAGATCCTTTCTTCCTCCTTGTAGATCGTTGTTTTTTTTCTTGTTCTAATAGCCTCCAATGATGAATAAGGAAGGAATTGGGAAAAAATTTGGATAGGGATTGGTGTAGGGATGAAGGAATTTGGAAGAGGGAAAATTCTAGATCTATATTTAGAATGAAAAATGAAGAGAGAGAGTCTCTCTCCACTCCAAATATGGTCGGCCTCTATCCCCTCCTCTAAGCTACTATAAAATATCCAAAATACCCCTTGGGGCTTGTCATGAAGGAATTAATTAAGGAGGGAAGGTTCTAGTCTAATTGGTTTAACTAATTAATTCATCCTCCTAATGAATAGGCTTACTATTGGGCATAATTCTAACTAGAATTAAATATTGGTCCATGGATCTAATCTAAACTAGTTAGGTCCACTAACACAAGTCCAAAATAAAATATAACATCTAGCAATAAATAAATAATATAATTAAATATTCAACATGCATAATATTTAATTAATTATGAAATAACCAAAATATATTTTCCTAAAAATGTGGTAGTGACAAGTCTACCCCCCTTAAAATAATTTTTTTTCAAAATTTGAAGAGGAAACTACCCCCAGAAAATAAAATAGAACAGAATTAGGAAAGAACATACCTCAAGGTATAAACAAATATGGGTAACGCTCTCGTATTTCATCTACCCTCTCCCAGGTATACTCACCCGAAGAGTGATGCCTCCATGCAACGCATACCAAAAGAATGGTCTGGTTCCTCAGCACCTTCTCTCGCCGATCCAGAATCTCAACTGGCTGCTCTAGATAGCTAAGAGTAGGGTCTACCTCTATCTTCGAGTGATCTAACACGTGAGTAGGATCTGCCACGTACCGTCTCAACTATGACACATGAAACATGTTGTGCACTCCCTCCAATGCAGGTGGCAAGTCTAGTTTGTAAGTGACTACAAAAACCCTCTCGAGAATACTGAAAGGTCCGATGAATCACGGACTAAGCTTTCTGCCTCCACCGAAATGAATCGTGCCTCGTGTCAGAGAAATCCTCAGAAACACCAAACTACCAACCTAGAATAAAATACAACCTTAAGAACTTAATCTATAACAAACAACTAATATCAAGAATAAAACAAAAATCTAAAACTATACCTCAAACTCCAAAGGTCTCCGTTGGCTATCGGCCCAAGGCCGTTATTTGTCTTGCGCCACTCGAAGTCTATCCCTGATGAGGTTCATCTTCTCAGCTGCATCTACGACCACCTCTGGTTCCAATAAGGCTCTCTCTCCAATATCGTCCTATGATAACGGAGTGCGGCATCTTCGTCCATAGATGCCTCAAATGGTGACATCTCGATACTAGCCTGGTAGCTGTTGTTGTAAGAAAACTCTACCAAGTGAAGATGATCCTCCTAAGAGCCTCCAAAATTCAAAACACAGGTCCATAGCATATCCTCGAGAGTCTGAATAGTCTTCTCTAACTGTCCGTCTGTCTGAGGGTGATATGCGGTACTAAACTTGAGCTAAGTGCCCAAGCTAGCCTGCAAACTCCTCCAGAAGTGGGACATAAAGCGACTATCCCGATCCAAGACTATGCTCATAGAAATTTCATGCAATCTGACTATCTGATGCACATACATCTCTACAAGCTTCTCCGTAGATGTACCCACTTTGAATGGCAAAAAGTAGGCTGATTTGATCAACCTGTCTATGATGACCCAAATCGCATCTTTAGCTCCTAGAGAACGCGAAAGCCCTGAAATAAAGTCCATCGTCACATGCTTCCACTTCTACTCTGGAATGGATAAAGGCTGAAGTAATCCACCTGGCCTCTATTTCTCTGTCTTTACCTACTAGCATACCAAGCATCTGGATACGAAGCTAGCTACCTCCTGCTTCATATCATGCAACCAAACATGCTCTCTCATATCTCTATACATCTTATTGGCACCTGGATGCATTGAGTACTGAGATCGATGCGCCTCCTGAAGAATCTCATCGCACAATGCTCCACTCGGCACACACAACCTGGTACCGTGCCGTAATGATCCATCATCTGCAATACTGAAGTCCTCTGCCAATCCTATTCGGACCTGTTCTCTAATGCTCCTCAAAGACTCATCCTCGATCTTTGTGGCTCTGATCCGGTCCATCAACTCTGATTGTACCTGAAGTCCCCACATATGTACTACAATTCCAGGAACTAATACTTCAATATCCAAGATATCAAGATCGGCCAATAAATGCATGTCCCTCATCAAATACATAGCCACTGGATACCTGTTCAAGGCATCCGCGACTACATTGGCCTTCCTTGGATGATACTTTAAAGCAATTTCGAAGTCCTTCATCAACTCCAACCACCATCGCTGCCTCATGTTGAGCTCTTTTTGTGTAAACATATATTTCAAGCTTTTGTGATCTGTAAAGATCTCTACCCGCTTTCCATACAAGTAGTGCTTCTACAGTTTAAGAGCAAAAATAACTGCTGCCAACTCCAAGTCATGGGTAGGTTAATTCTTATCATACGGGCGTAATTGCCTGGAAACATAGGCAATCACCCTCCCGTTCTGCTATAATAGACAACCCAAACCTTTATCAGATGCATCACTATATATAGAAAATCCTCCTGCCCCTGATGGCAATGTTAATATTGGAGATGTAGTCAACCTCTTCTTTAGATCCTTAAAAGCAGACTGACAATCCTCAGTCCAAACGAGCTCCACGTCCTTCCTGTTTAGTCTAGTCATTGGCTCTGCAATCCTGGAAAAATCCTGAACAAATCTTCGATAATAGTCTGCCAGTCCAAGAAAACTCTTGATCTCCGCTACTGAACTCGGGGTAGACCATGACTCAACTGCTGAAATCTTCTTCGGGTCTACTAAGATCCTGTCTCCTGTAATCACATGCCCGAGAAATTCAACCTTATTAAGGAATAACTCATACTTCAAAAGCTTTTCATATAGCTTATCCTTCCTGAAGGTCTCCAGTACTATCCTCGGGTTCTTCTCATGCTCCTGTGGGGTCTTCGAATAAATCAATATATTATCAATGAATACTACCATAAACTGATCTAAGTATTGATGAAACACCGTATTCATCAGGTTCATGAATACCGTCGGGGCATTGGTCAACCCAAACAGCATCACCAAGAACTCAAACTGTCCATACCGAGTCCTGAAAGCTATCTTCGGAATATCTTCTTTCTTCATATTCACCTGGTGGTACCCCGACCTCAAGTCTATCTTTGAGAATACCTTCGCTCCGCTCAACTAATCAAATAAATTGTCAATCCGCGGTAACGGGTATTGTTCTTGATAGTGAGGTTGTTGAGTGCCTTGTAGTCGATACACATGCGTACTGACCCATCCTTCTTTGGTACAAATAACACCGGAGTACCCCACGGTGATGAACTAGAGAGGATGAAGCCCTTGTCCTGTAACTCATCAACCTGCTTCTTCAACTCCGCCAGTTTGTAGTTTTTTACTCTATAGACGTGTTGTGCTATTGGCTCTGCGCCTGGCACCAAGTCAATAGAGAACTCCACATCTCGGTTTGGTGGCAACCCCGGTAACTCCTCCGGAAAGACGTTCATATATTCAGGAATCAATAGATGTGGCGGCTCCTGCTTTTCTGCCAAAGCTCCACAAAAGTCTCCTTCGCTCTGCTCTGCTGCTCCTCTGACGAACTCAAACTTTGGCTCTCCTGGTGTCTGGAACAAAACTCTATCTCCTCGATAATCTATACTGAAATGGTGCATACTTAACCAATCCATCCCGAGCACTTATATCATAGCTCGAAAGTGGTATTATGAGTAGACATACGCTCAACACTCGGCCTCTCAAGAAAACTCTTCGGTCCTTGCAAAAATCACTAACTAGGATAATGCCACCCCCGATCGTGATCTTGCAAGAATGCAACAATGCCACACAACTTGCTGCACGAATGCAACAACGCCACACAACTTGTTGCACGAATGCAACAACGCCTAATGATGCTAAGCGATCTAACGAAAACCAACAAAATTAACGCAACGAAGCACAACATGCACCCACAACCAGCAATATATAAACTTATTGCATGAAACATCCAATGCGGTACCGAGTAGAACCAAGAGCTAAACTACACGCAGAAGCTATTTAGAGTTTGTGATGAAACGAAGGACCAAGTCCGAGAAAATAAACCAGGCACTCTGATACCAATATGTCATGCCCCAATCTCCCGCAAGCTCAATTATCCCCGCTGAACGTGAATCACCATGTTGTAGCGCTCCCGCAGGACAATAATTCTCATCGGGACGTGATGTCGTACCAGCCTAGAGTTGCGCTCGCACAAGGCGATGTTGTCAAACACCAAAGTTATCATCGAAATGACCAAGTTACAACGAAAGTCAAGTATTATGTACCAAGCACACATAAGAGTATATGCAACGAAGCTCTCGATAGGGTCCAAATAAAATGCCACAAAGGCGATGTAATACTCTTGCTCTTTTCTCTAGCCCACAAAGGTACTTATCGTTCATACATTATGTCCCGTATATCCAAGCAGCGCCACTACACCTGCGTACCTAAAATAATATCCACAAACGTGGGTCAGTACACAGCCGTACTGGTGAGCGGGGTAACCCACTCGTCTAAGCCGACACTAAGTAAAAAGTGAATGCAAACAGTTATATGGTGATCTTTCTAGTTGAATCCTAGATTCGTTTTATGGCATAGGGTATGACATGTTAAGGAAAGCTGTAAATCAAGTTAAGCATGCAAGCATTCAACTCAAACCAATCGACAAGCAATATATAACCAACTCGAAGAAAACTAGCATACAAACCGTCCTACTCAAACCCAAGCAATACGAGAACCTATCGAACCATTATCCAAGCCTCAATATCCATCCTCAATCCAAACCACAATCCAATCTCGATATGCACACTCTTGCCGAGGCAAGGTGGTCATCGCCTACGTGAAAAGCACAAACCAAACCAAAGTAAAGCAAACCAACTCTTATCTATATGAAGTCACTGGCCAAGCCATAAAGGACGTTGATCAGACTGATCAAGTACAGTTCTACCCGATCCAGACCGAGTAGCTAGCCCGCCTGGTCGTATCGAACTACCGACACCGTGCCCAAGGCATGTTACCATTGTCTTCTCCATGGTCGAACGGTCCCGGTGCTCCGAAGCCTATCCCGTTCGAGGAGACGAAACCCTGTGCAACATAGGTTGTCCGTGACATGCAGACACCAAGTAGGTATGACGAGAGGATCGAACATTCTCGCCCCACCAAGCGATCCTAGACTCATCCAACCAAAATCTAACCAAATATCCATAACCAAATATCCAACATATAGCCCAAGGCACAAATCTCAAGTTATTCCCATAGCCACAATGTCGCTTCTCGATACAGTGTTCCAATTGGTGCAACACCCCTCGCTCAGAACAATCATATGGCACAATGCCCCAACAGTGGCACAATGCCCTCGCCAATGCAGTTGTTCGATTTCGAACCACAACTGCACGCTTTGCTTGACAAAGCGCCCAAGTGATACTCGTGCACGGATGCACGCTCGCTCGCCCGAATTCCCGATGTTCCAACCAAGATATATCATTCCAACTGCTTCTCCAACTGCCCCAAATATAATCCAACTCTAGCTCCAACTACCCCACGCGAAAACCAATTCAAGCTACAAACCTATCCAAGCAAATAACGTACACTCTATGCACGCCTCAATGTAGTGATTTCCAAGTCCCAGTCCAAGTGTTCAAGCCATTACGTGTGTTCTATATTATTAGGCGTGAAGGAGTAGAGGAGAAGGGACAGAGCCCACTCACATAGTTTAATTCCGTTAAGCATTATGTCCTGCCGATACGGCCGATCCCTTGAACCCGCGGTCCGATGCAAAGCACGATCTACTCTATTGATATGACCGTGCGAGCAGGCCGTACTTTCCAAATCATCCGATCGATCGGACTAAGGAAGACGGCATTATCGCTCCAATCCAGCTATCTCAGTATTGTTCTGATTCGAAAACCTATTTTCCATGGAACTCCGCTAGCAATCTGCACATGAAACCAACAAAATCAATACTTGTTCCCAAATCCAACAAATTGAAATATAATCAGCTATTGCCTCATTCAATCTGACTCAGCGTAATGCACCATGCGGTTATGGGATGTTACACACTGGCCCAATCTCATCCTGCATGCATCACATCCATGTTCCTGCTTCTTATAGAAGGTGCAAGGAATAACTGGCCTCTGGATTTAGTGTATTTGTTGTGCCAGCACTCTAGCTGGTCTATGATACTGCTGCCTTGGCTGTTGGAAGTGCCTCTGGTGTTGCTGCTAAAAATGAGGCTGCTTTGTTAAACCCTTGTTGGTACTGGATCCTCCTATGTCTCTCGGTCTCTTAGAGCTAAGCTCTAGATCATCCTCTGTCCGTTGTGCCTGTCTCAGAATCTCCTCAAAAGTAGCGGTAGGATCTCCATTCGTATATGATTTGATCTCCCTGTTCAGGCTCTTCCTGAACTTCTTAGCTCTTACTCTGGGGTTCTGTCCCTCCACAAAGTGGTCTAATCTGTAATACTCTGTCGCATACTCATCCACCGTTATACCTCCCTGAACGAGGTACTGGAACTGGCTCTCTAGAGATATCAGAGACACATCTGAAAAGAACTTTTCCTTGAAGAGCTCTTTGAAATCTTCCCAAGTAAGTCCTGGTGCTGCGATCCTGGGGTCCGTCCTGAACCAAGTCAATGCAATATCGAATATCATGCTGCATGTAGCCTCTATCTACAACCTCTCTAGAATCTGCGCCAGCCGTAGGTTCCGCTTAATGTCTTTTGTCCAATCATCAGCATAAATGATCCCTTTAGTGCCTTTAAAGTCCTTCAGCCCCATCCTTTTGAAATCTATGATAGTCCTCGGCCTCGGCTATTGCAGGATGAACTGAGGTGGTGCCATCTGTGGCTGGACTAAAGCGACTCTCTCAACTGTTGCGAGCGTAATCTGGTGAGCATTCTCAATGTCCTGCATCATAACCTCTGACTGACGCTGATGTGCCTTCATCATCTGCTGAAAGAGTGCAAATATCTGCGTCTGATCGACTACGAATGGTGGGGATAGAAAATTCCCTGAAACTGTCGGCACTGCCCTTTGTACCGGAGGTGGAGCACCTCCAAAAGCTGTTACGAAAATGCCTACCTGGATCGGTGAAGCGGACCTCTAAAATGTTGTTGCTGGAACAGCATCTGATGGTGCTACCCTCATAGGCTACGAAGTGACCAACCTCGCTGATATTGCGCCTGAGCGCTGGGAATGCGTCTTAGACGACATCCTGAAGATAGGTTGAACAAAGGAATCATTAATGAGTAAGATACGATATCATCAATAAAGGACAAATTTTCTTCAAAGTAAAGAAAATATTCTAATAGAGAAGGATAGCAAAACTGATATGGAAAGTATTTCCTAGTTGTGATTGAGTATACTCTTAGCCTATATCCTATTTCCTAAAGCATGCTCGTAGCAGTAGTCTAGGTCAGCATTACTATGATATCGCTCTAATGACCTGCATGGTCCACCACTAAAAATGTGTCACGACCCACAACCGGATATTCGGGCACGAGTACGTGGGTACGTCGAGCCTACGTCGTAGCATCGACAGTAGAACGCTATCTGGGTCAGCTCTACTATCTAAATATCCCAAATAATATATGTATGGTACCTATCAATCATCTCAACTCCCACTACTAGAATAAGCGGTATTAGCGACGTATTTTAGCGACGTCTAGTTAAAACGTCGCTAAATTAGCGACTCTGTAAAAAGCGTCGCTAGGCGTCGCTAAATGGCGATATTTAGCGACGTTTAGCGACTTTTATTAAGATTTTAAAAGAATAGTCGCTATAAGTTCAATTAAGGTCGCTAAACGTCGCTAATATATCTGATTTAGCGACGTTTAGCGTCGTAATTAGCGACGTATATATCAAAAAAATTTAGCAACGTATTTAGCGACTTCATTTGCGTCGCTAATTTTAATTTTAGCGACGTTTTTATGTGACGTCGCTAAACGTCGCTAATTTTTGTTTAATTAGGGCTCGGTTTTCTTTTCTCCGTCTGTCGAAAATTTCATCAAAAATTTCGAAACGTTTCGATTTCCCCCGCCCCCCCCTCTCCGGCGACCGGGTTTCCACGGTTGCGTCTACTCCGGCTTCCCCCTCCTCCTCCTCGAGCTCTAGGTAATCTCTCTCTCTCTCTCTCTCTCCCTCTCCCTCTCTCTCTCTCTCTCATGTGACACTGACACAAGACACACTTGACAGACACGACACACGCACACAGACACGACACACGCACACAGACATACACGACACACACACACAGACGCAGACACACACACACGACACACATACACGACACACACATAGACACACACACAAACACGACACACACACGACACACATACACAGACGCAGGGGTTAGGTTTAGGGTTAGGGTTAGGGTTAGGGTTAGGTTTTTTGACCTGGGGTTAGGATTAGGGTTAGGGTTTGCTTTGCTTGTAAGTGTTTTTTAGGTTACTTTTTGTTGTTAATTTTTAAGGGGCTCTATACATAAATCAATTTTGAAGGAGGGGGCAAATCATACTCTCAATTGATAGCTTACGCCCACTTAACTTTTTAAGGGTTCTTCTTGTTTTGTATTGTCTCAAAAGAAACGAGAGAGAGAGAGAGAGAGAGAGAGAGAGAGAGAGAGTAACCTAATCTAATGGTAGAGTGAAAATGTTCCTCTCATGGAAGTAACCTAATCTAATGGTAGAGTGAAAATGTTCTTGTAGAGAGTATTAAACATATTACAACCCCTTGCATTCTAATGATCAGCTAAGCAATAAGGGTTGCGTGGTGTGTTAGGTGGAGTTATTGTTAACATGCATCATATGTAACAGGGACACATATCTATGAATAATTAAGAATAGTCAATTTGATCTTGACACTTTTTTTTTTGTAAGCTTTAGAATGATTATTAAAATTTTGATTTCATATTATTGGTTTGGCTATAATCTACTTGAGAAGTATCAGTAGCTTTGAGTGAGTGCAAGTGTCCATGTGTTTTAGGGTAGATGTAAGCTTTAGAATGATCTATACTGCTACATAATTATCTAATTCTTCCGTTCCGGTCCAATAGCTAATTCTTTGCTAATTCTTTGTTTTCATCTATCTTACCAGATGGCACCCAAGAGAGCGACACCTCCTATTGTTAAGGAGGAAGTTATGCCTCCTACTGTTAAGGAGGAAGTGATACCGACTACTGTTAAGGAGGAAGAGATACCACCTGCGAGGAGTTCCAGTCACCCAGCACCTATCGCGGCTGTATCTCAGACGGGGAGTTCCAGTCACCCAGCACCCATAGCGGAGCTTGATAACATAAACGCTGCTTATGTGCAGTATTTGAGGGACTGGTATCTGCCCCATTTTGGAAATCCTCGAGATTGATACTATAATGTTTCATATACTTATATATTATGCATTTTGTGTTACTGTGATACTCTGATACTTATATATTATGTGATGCTGTTTATGTCCATTTTGTGTGAGTGTGATGCTGTTTATGCCCATTTTGTGTTACTGTGATGCTGTTTATGCCCATTTTGTGTGACTGTGATACTTTTATTGTCTGTCTATAATATTTGTGTGTATTAATTGTATGACTGTGATACTTTTATTCATATTCAATATTGTTAATCCGGTGTTGAGTGTTCCACCGAAGGGGTCGACGAACCCATAGAATTCAACGGAGGGTTGCTCCGGGTATATTTTTAATTAGAAATTTATAAATTGCAGGAATAATAGTTTGGAACAATTCAGGTTTTTTTTTTAATTTTTTTGTAACTTTAGCGACGTATTTAGCGACGTTTAGCGACGTCTAGCGACGTTACTATAAGTCGCTAAAAAAGTCGCTAATTAGCGACGTGTAATTAGCCGTCGCTAAAGACGTCGCTAAACATCGCTAAATATGTCGTTGTATGTCGCAAATTGCTGACATGGCAGTACTGCCAGGTCATTAAAGACGTCGCTGTTACGTCGCTATATAAGTCGCTAATTAGCGACTTTAATAAACGTCGCTATTTAGTGACTCGGAGTCGCTAAACGTCGCTAAATTTAGCGACACAATTAAGTCGCTAAAATACGTCGGCATAGCGACGTTTAGCGACGTTTTTCCTTTCGGCGACTTGGTTTTTTCCGACTGCGTTAAAACGTCGCTAATTACGTCGCTAAAAGTTTTTAGCGATGTTTTTTTGTTATTTAGCGACGTTTTTGGGCGTCGCTAATTTGACTTATTCTGGTAGTGTCCAAACGGAGGAACAATATGGTATTTGATAAATGTAAAATATACTCAATCATAATGCAAACTAGGGAAGATAAAGCACGAGATAGAATAACGAAAGAAAGAGTCATAATACATCGACAAGACTGAAATAATATATACATGCCAATAACCTCAATAAAAGTCTAATACAAGTCTAACAATAATCTAAACCTCCTCAGGCTCTAGTACTAAGTCCTCATGGTCTACAGGAGTATCCTCTAATGGTATGCCCTCCTACGGTCAGTAATATGTGAGTCACTGGTCTACGAGCCAATCATCTGAAAAATATATCCAGTAAGGATTGGAGCGAAGTACATACCTCTGAAAATAGTTTCAAATACATAATCAAGCATATATAACAGATAATAGAAAAGAATACAAGATAACTAAACAACAAAATGAAATAAACTAGAGTGGACAGGTAATGTACTAGAATGAAGAACATGCAATAGAATATCTGTAATATAATGAAAATAAATAAAATCTAACTAATGTGCCATGCAATACAAGTTTATTATGTGATCGATTTAGGTTGAACACGAATAGCCTCCCCGACTGATTCTACCATAGAGGCCAACGATAGACAATAACTCCCCCCCCCCGAACACAGCTTACAACTTTCATCGTACTGTGCTCTCCAAAGAGCAACATATGGTCACTCGATTACACGTGTGATATGTAATCGACATGTACATGAATACATTGGGGCTTGATCACATAATCAACTCATATTCCCCCATCCCCAACTAATACCAATGGATCCAATCACGACACATTACGAACACGAATATGGGCACACTAAACACGAGCAGTGTGTGTACACGAATATGAGCACACTGAACACGAGCAGTGTATGAACACGAAGTACACTAAATCAATACCTGATATACACGATAAAATATATGTAAAGAAGTACCCGCTAAACATGGTAAGGTATAACATCTCCTGAGAGGATCCATGTAGTACCAGTCCGTGAAACCACTGTGTCAGAATCAAGTATACATTTCTAGAACATGAGATATATACACTATTATAAAATAAAAACTAACAAAGAAATATACTCGCTTGAGGTCCTAAGCAAGGTGTGTCTCTCAATGCCCAAGATGGTGTCACACAAACCTATATATGGTATATTGCATCAAACAAGGTTTTGGAATGAAAATAAGTTAAACTAGTTCAATTCTAGGTCATAAAGCCATTTCTAAGTCAAAACAATCAAATTAGGTTAACTCTAGGTCAAACTAGTCAAACTTGGTCAAACTAACTATTTCTAGGTTGTATGATTCCATCTCTAGGATATTGGGTCCATGCACTATGTAACTAGGATATACTAGCTATGTTAGGATACTAGGATACCAACAAAATACCGTATCATAAGATATGCAAGTTATTAGATACGAAAATACTATAATATATATATATATATATATATATATATATATATATATATATATATATATATATATATATATATATATAGTACTCCTAGCTAAACTAATGCTAAGTGGATACCTTGGCTTTGAACCAAATGCGATATCATACCACCTACACACCCATCTTAATATACAAACTCAATACCTTGAGTACAAACCAATACCTTGACATTACCTTGGTATTACAAGGTAATCCAATATCTAACATTAGCTAACTAACCAACATACCTCACTATATACTTACATGCACTTTAAACTTATAATAATACTATACCAACTAACATAACTAACATACCCATGGAATATTCAATACCCATACCCAAGATACCTCAACTCTCATTACCTTGGTGTAACTCAAGGTAAACTAGAAATAATACTAACCAATGCTAACTAGTGCTTATATATATATATATATATATATATATATATATATATATATATATATATATATATATATATATATACTTAACTTACTAACACTATATAAATAACTAACTTATCAATATAAATTAACTAACCTTATTAACTTAGCTTAACTTAACTTATCTACAACTTAATTTCTAAGCACTCAAACAACTGCTGCTTATTGCTACTGCTTCTGCTTATCGCTACTGCTGCTTATTGCTTGCTATTGTTGCAGCTTATTACTTTTGCTACTGCTGCAGCTTACTGCTTTTGCTGCTGTTGTAGCTTACTGCTTGTTGCTGCTGCTTCTTGCTGCTTCTGCTGCTGCTTCTTGTTGTTTCTGTTGCTGCTTCTCGCTGCTTCTGCTGCTGCTTCTCGGCCTGCTTATTGGCTCCCCCTAGCTCACATGCACACATCTATACACACACACACACACACACACACACACACACACACACACACACACACACATATATATATATATATATATTACCATATACCCACACTAATGATGCACATGCACTCTCCTATTCTCCCATGACCACCAACACAGCAAAATAAAATATAGAACATACATATATATATATATATATATATATATATATATATATATATATATATATATATATATATATCATATAACAATTATAATTATAATACTCTAATAGCTATAACCAAGGTAAATTGAATTGAAATGCAAGGAAACAAACACGTGGAGTGCACCGCACCCGTATCACACTCAATCTATGATACACTTGCGATACGGCTACACCACACCACCAAACATACCCCGAAGGACACGAGCAAGTCTAAAATCATAATTAGAAATAACACGAAGTGTTAGCTATTCGTCTATGTTTCCGTGTCAAAATATGACATGCTCAAACTCCCGTGTCGGAGAAAAACCCCTAAATCAACCTGTATCGCCAAATTATCGGGATACGACATACACGTATCCAATTGTGGATACGATACTAGTCACACACAATCAAACATATGTCAATTTGGTCTAATTGACCTATTGACAAACATAAGATGTACCAATCTCAAAATTTCCCCAAAATTGACATAAAATGCCACATAACTTTCTCCATATGCCTCATATGAACCTAATTTCAATTTCTATGGGTAGTCTTAGTACATGGGAGGGTTCCTAATGATTAAATTACAGATTTAGAGTCTAATTAAAGAGAAAAAACTAAATTATACCTATTGGGAGATGGATTCCTAATACAATTCTCCAAATGAGTGTTAATAGCCTTCAACTTGTAGATCCTTACTCCTCCTTGTAGATCCTTGCTTCCTCCTTGTAGATTATTGCTTTCTTCTTGTTCTAATAACCTCTAATGATGAATATGGAAGTAATTAGGAAGAAATTTGGGTAGGGATTGGTGTAGGGATGAAGGAATTTGGAAGAGAAAAAATTTTAGATCTAGATTTGGAATAAAAAATAAAGAGAGAGAGTCTCTCTCCACTCCAAATATGGCCGGCCTCTACCCCCTCCTCCAAACTACTATAAAATGTCCATAATACCCCTTGGGGCTTATCATAAAAGAATTAATTAAGGAGGGAATGTTCTAGTCTAATTGGTTTAACTAATTAATTCATCCTCCTAATGAATGTGCTTACTATTGGGCTTAATTCTAACTAGAATTAAATATTGGTTCATGGATCTAATCTAAACTAGTTAGGTCTACTAACAGAATTCTAAAATAAAATCTAATATCTAACAATAAATAAATAATATAATAAATAAATATTCAACATGCACAATATTTAATTAATTAAAAAATAACTAAAATAACATTTCCTAGAAAATATGGCAGTGATAGTGACTATGTCAACTGGCATGCATACATAGGCTACTCAAATATATGGAACCTACGATACATATTTATGTTGTAATTGAGCTCCAGCTCATAAAGTATAGCAATTGGTCATATCTCTATAAATAATGATCTCATCCACATAAACAAAGTAAAAGCTAATTAGTAAACATAAGTGATATATAAAATATAGGAAATAATAATCTGAAAGTACTAATAATTGGGTGGAAACAAATCCACTACCAAGTGACTATTATTAACTAAAAGCAGAAAAATAGTTCAGTACATCGTGTAAAGGAAGTGCAAGGAAATAAATAATCTATCAATGAAGAAATTATGGAAACTTTAAAGAAAAGACATCCTCGTCCACAAGTACAGAATCAGGGACAAGTCCATAGACCTATGGATACTCCTGATCGTTCAAGCTTGTAAGAAAACCAGGTTCTCACAGGAACACAGTAAGATACAAATAACATGCTATATAAACTAATATATGTAAATTAATGCATAAGGGTATTTCCAATCTCCTAAGTGTAAATTTAGAGAAAACTTTCGCACGCATGGGCATTGGTAGGCTCATGATTTGTACATGTACTGCAAGTAGTCATCTGTATCTCGACATAACATTCAGCGAACGACAGATGCCCATATGATAATCAAGCTCATAATCTTCCATAATTCTATTCAGAGCCTATGGTTTACCGATTTGGGTAGGCCATATGCTTGGTGACTGTCCTCCCCCTTGTCACGCCCCGATCTCCCGCAGGCAAATCGGCCGTTCCCGCTAGGCGGGAATCACCCTCGCCAGCGCTCCCGCGGAACGATCGCTTAACCCATCCGGGCGTGATGCCGCACGAGCGTGATCCACGCCCGTGCAAGGCCATGGTTCATTGGCTGGCGGCAAGAGTTCTAAGCCACAGAGTCGCACAGATTGTCCGAGTGCAGCGGAGTCATGAACGCATAGGCGATCGGTAACAGGTTCACTGAGTCGACAAATATAGCGGAAGCATAGAAACACAAGTTGAAGTAAAGCAAGCTCTTTTATTGATATAAACTTGTGTTACAGGCGGCGTATAGCCGAGATTACAAGTCGCTCAAGCCTCTCTTACTGAAACATAAAGCGTGCCAAGTGGCTACAACTGTGGAATGAATGTACAGGCGATGGTCAGGCGATGTTCACAACTTATGTCTTGTATATGTGCTTCAGTCCCGGACGCACCGTTGCAAGGCTTCAGAGGGAACTCCTGGCCTTAGCACGCACGAAGGAGGCGTCCGCACCGAACGAGGTTCTCCCGCACCCTGCATACAAACTGGTGGATTATCAGTACATTGAATGCACTGGTGGGGAAGCTACTCGCCCGCTCGACAAATCCAAACACGTAATACAGGTTCCGTGCACAACTATTAAGTTGTCTTTCTAGTTGCCTTAGGATCAGTTTCATGCAAACATTGAACAGCTTAACGTGTCGGGCAGTGCGCCGTGCAACATGAGAGGAAACACGACGAGACTTACCAACTTACCATCTCTTCCCTGTCCAAGGCAACATTAAGGCAACATTGTTAATTCGAGCAGAGGCATGTATAAACATTCAGGAGGCAAGCATATGCATACACGAAGGGTCGTTTAAACATGATCGTTCAGGTGTTCAGTTGTTGCGATGCAGTGACTCGCACGCGGATAGCCGCTAAGCGAGGATGACTTATCTATATGAACACGGTCGCTGGCAAAGCCATTATGGACACTAGTCTTAAACGAGAGTAGTTTGCAACGAAAGTACAGTGGGTGCTACAAGCCATCTCGTTTAGTACAGTAGACTATACAGTAAGTTCAGCCATGGAGCGGATGGTATGCAGCGAAAGAACGGTAGGTGCTGCACACTATCTCGTCCAGTACAGTTGGCTGAAACAGTGGAGTTCCATCCGGATCGGAGCGGCCCCAGTGCCCCGGAGACCGTCCGTGGAACTATGCCTCGTTTTCGAGTTGTCCGCGACATGCAGGTCAGGGTCAGGGTCAGTTTCCCCTTCACTAGATACTCGAGTACTGTAGAACAGGAGTACAGTGGTACAGTGGTACAGTGGTACAGTAGAACAGTATAACAGTAGTACAGTAGTGCACGATTACAGGAGGTGCTTGAATCATGATTCTGTACAGTGATTAACTTGTCTTGATGCATTCCCCTGGTTCGGGGCTGCCTAGTGACCTAACGGTCCCGGATACTCGCAGGAACATTCAGGCACGGAACGACTACGTAGTAGTCTCCCGGGGTTTGGATGAAAACACGGTAACAATCAAGCAGACAAGCATGCGTTCTAAGGAACATAATCAGCACGTTTGCTCGGGCCCGAAGGTAGTCCGAGAGATAAAACCGTTAAGGGACTTAGCATGCGAGGGTCTGAATATAAGCAGTATTTCATTTCCATGTTCTAGCATAGCAATACAGGTTGGGATTATTCCCTTAGCTAGGTGCGTTGGATTTATTAGCATGCAGGGGGTGATTCACCTAGCGACTAGCATATATGATTCCAGGTTTTATGTGTGCTGGCTAAGCAAAGACAAGTTTACCGTAGCCACCCACCTTAGCGATGATTCGCCTCGGTAGAGCGATACGTCTGAGCGAGCCTCTGAAAGTCCAAGCCGGATTCCTGTAGGGACAAGTCTGGATATCCTTTGCTTCTTGATCGAGGCAAAGCGGGTCGGGACAGTTGCACTATTGCCGATTGAGTCGGCAGTCCGCTTGAGCGGAACGGGGTGTTACATCCTACCCAACTTAGAAAAAGTCTCGTCCTCGAGACTTACTAGGGACAAGCAGTAATCTAGGGTTGAGGCAATCCTAGACAAGTCGTTTGTACTTGTTCATTTGGATCTTCACTTGCACAAGCGTCGAAATCAGCATATCGCTTAGACTGGATCGTGCGCACTTTCGAAGGTACCCTCTAGCGTGAACACGTTAACCAGCTCAGTGATAACGAAGTCTTAGCACTCGCGTTTCACCTTTTTCTTAAGTCTTGGATGGTGCACTAGTTCAAGGCGTCCCTCGAATAGATGCATTCAACCAAACTTAGGGTTAGTGAAAATCGGACAAGCTACTAGCGATACTCTCAAGGGTTCGCACAGGTTGGCACAAAGGCCACTCGCAGCATACAACCAGACAAGCAAGCATATCATTCAAAATGTATTTTGAAAGTATTTAGACTTATTGTTGGAACATCCCATCGAGGCATTGAGAGAGAGCGTGCACATAACCCACGAACGAGCTTTCGAAACAGAGATATCGAATCGAAGTCCAAAGGCGTAGAAGCCAGGCTCTGATACCAACATGTCATGCCCCGATCTCCCGCAGGCAAATCGGCCGTTCCCGCTAGGCGGGAATCACCCTCGCCAGCGCTCCCGCGGAACGATCGCTTAACCCATCCGGGCGTGATGCCGCACGAGCGTGATCCACGCCCGTGCAAGGACATGGTTCATTGGCTGGCGGCAAGAGTTCTAAGCCACAGAGTCGCACAGATTGTCCGAGTACAGCGGAGTCATGAACGCATAGGCGATCGGTAACAGGTTCACTGAGTCGACAAATATAGCGGAAGCATAGAAACACAAGTTGAAGTAAAGCAAGCTCTTTTATTGATATAAACTTGTGTTACAGGCGGCGTATAGCCGAGATTACAAGTCGCTCAAGCCTCTCTTACTGAAACATAAAGCGTGCCAAGTGGCTACAACTGTGGAATGAATGTACAGGCGATGGTCAGGCGATGTTCACAACTTATATCTTGTATATGTGCTTCAGTCCCGGATGCACCGTTGCAAGGCTTCAGAGGGAACTCCTGGCCTTAGCACGCACGAAGGAGGCATCCGCACCGAACGAGGTGTAGCGCCCCGTTCCTCCTATTCGAGGAGCGCGGCTAAGAAACACAAGACGGTATCGTTCGATCGGGATAGATTGAATTAAGAACTCGTCCTCGTTATGGATTTGTTTCTTCGGAATCGATTTCCATATTCAGTGGACTGCGCCCCAAGGATCGGCTTAGCGGCAGAGTCAGGAGGGACCTCTCCGCTGCTATCTTTTATTGCCTCGATTTTCGATGTCGCTTGTTGCTTTCGTACTTTGAGTTGGTTTTGGGATTTGCTTGTTTTCCTTGAACGGTTTTGATGGTTTTCATTGTTTTCGTTCATTGACTTGCACTTCTATTCCGAGATTGGAAAGAGAGGAAAAAGTATTAATCGAGCTGTTCGTGTGCAGGTGAACGAGCAGTAGGTGGCTTGCGAGCGGAGTCGTGAAGCGCCTCTTTCCTTCTTCTTTCCAAAAATCTAAGTGAGTGGCTACCAACCCGATTAGCTAGCCTTGCTTCCAAGCCTCACTCCTTCGCCCCGATCAAACGATACCAAGTAATAATAAAAGAGATCAAGATAAAAAGGGAATAGACTTGGAAATATTGCTTGTCAACTAAACTTATGAACGGTTATCATCCTGTATGCTAGTTCGTTTATAACTGTTCTATGAATCGTGCTAAGTATGGAAATATATGCTTGTTAAGAAATAAACTGTCAGGATGACAATGCTAAACTGTTATGCTATGGAACAAATTCTATGAGTGCTCTTGATCACGGACAACTTGTGCACAAGGTATGTTATGAGTTCCGCGGACGGTCACCGGAGCGCCGGGACCGATCCGATCCGGACGGAACGTATGTATAGTCGTATGTTATGGGGCAAAGTGTTATGCAGCGGAGCTCGCCACCTGCGTTGTATATCATTTATGTCTTGAGACTATAACCCGTCCCTTCGTGGCATCAAGCCAGTGATCCTATGTATATTTAAACCTGTTGCATACTAACTTGTGTCTTCGTTTCAGGGAAGGCATGGTAAGTATTATGCAGGTAATTCAGACGGGCAGGTAAAATCCACCGAACGGTGGCACGTTCATTTCAGTAAATTCAATATGCTGCTTACTTGTAAATGAACTAAGGCAAGATAGAAACCCACAAGATATGCATGCTTCACTAAACAACGTGTTAATTGGTATAGTCAGGCTAGTTCGCCTTCACCAGCATGTTTCGATATGCTGACCCTCGTTGAAACAGGTTCTCCGCACCAAGGCGAACCGAGCGAGGAGCCGAAGTCGTCTACCCGATCCAGTCCAAGCTGTTGGCGCATCTTCACCGCGCCTCGAAGCCTTTTGAAGCCAGAAGCTGCAACTCTTCATACACAAATGCAGCTCCGTGGCAAAGCTATCCTCCAGCCTGGAGGTCTTTATCGTTTGAGTTTATAAAGGGATGTAATGTACAGGACTGCTATCTCATTTTGAGTCATCTCTTTTGTAAGCCGTTCGGCATATTAGCTAACTCGTTCAAGAGTTTGTAATAGATGTTCATTATCAATAAAGAGAACTTTTCCATATTATAAATTTGTATTTCAATTTATCTGCGTACTCTGAATATGTGCTTGCTATGCAAATCATTAAAGCCTTGTGCGGGCGCAACTCCAGGCCCGCACGGCGGTCACGATTCGGGGGACGCCTCAAACGATTCTACGGAATCGGGTCGTGACATAGTGGTATCAGAGCACAGATTCAAAGTTCCTTAGATTTCGTGCTGGAAAAGTTTCTTTAACGATCAAAAATTCCTGTGCGAACTCTTGAACTCGCTAGGCCAAAATGAGATACGTTCATGCAATAAGTCCATAATATATTATGATCCTAATGTAATTTACCTTCTTTTGAAGGAATGGATCTAGTGCGATCTGTAGCGCAAGCACCGAACGAAACACAAGAAAGCAGTTTGGGCACTTCGGGAAGCTCTCGGAGCCAACGAGGCATATCTCAAGTCGACCCGCTTGAGCGGGTAATGCAAATGTTAGAATCGCAACGACAACGAGATGATGCTCGCCAAGCCAAGCTCGAGAGTAATCTAGAGACCCGATTCTCAGTCCAACAAAAGCAGGTAGATGCCCTGCAACAGATCGTTCAGACTTTGGTTGCCAACCATTCCGCCGCAACAGCAACGACTCCGGTGGGACAGCCCATGCTTGAAGTGGAGACGCCTCAAATTCCAAGGCCGAGGGACGTGACTGCCTTCAACTTGGGCCATTTCAAGAAGGTCTGCAATACCCCATTCAACGGGACTGAGGACCCGGTGGTAGCTCTAGATTGGCTAGCCGAGCTCGAAGATCACTTCGCTCTGCTAGAGGTCCCCGAAGATAAGCGCGTCGCCTGCGCGCAACTACAGCTCCGCCTCAACGCACACGATTGGTGGGACGTACATCGATGATCTCTCCAATTTGATCACGGAGAGGAGGCGATCTCGTGGACGACCTTTCGTGCCGCGTTCGAAGAGGAGTTTATACCCCCTCCAGTACAACGTCAAATGGAGAATGATTTCATGCAACTGAGGCAGGGTAGTTTGACTGTGAAGCAGTACTCCGCCGAATTCAACCGACTCTCCAAATTCGCTAGGGCCTATTTACCTGATGCAGCGAGTCGAGCCAGAAGGTTTGAAGGTGGACTACGTCCTGCCATCCATTCGCACGTGGTCAATAATCAGTACGGGACAATGCGTGAAGTCATGAATCACGCCCTATCTTTCGAACCGCAGTATCCTCACATTTCCATCGGCGCTGTAAATACCTACAATCACAAACGCCAAGGCAACGATAGAGAAAATACCGCTGCAAAATGCCCTAACCACGGCGGTTCACAAAAAGGAAACCCGAGACCATTCTGTGATTACTGTAAAAAGCAAGGGCACACTACTGATAGATGTTATAGCAGAAAAGGTCTATGCTTCAACTGTGGCGGGCCAGGCCACGTAGCTCGGGATTGTCCACTCCCCTCTAAGCTCCTGCCTCAACCCAATAATCCCTAACGGTTGGTTCTATTCCTAAGTTTCGGGACGAAACTTCCAATTAGTTGGGTAGGATGTAGCGCCCCGTTCCTCCTATTCGAGGAGCGCGGCTAAGAAACACAAGACGGTATCGTTCGATCGGGATAGATTGAATTAAGAACTCGTCCTCGTTATGGATTTGTTTCTTCGGAATCGATTCCCATATTCAGTGGACTGCGCCCCAAGGATCGGCTTAGCGGCAGAGTCAGGAGGGACCTCTCCGCTGCTATCTTTTATTTCCTCGGTTTTCGATGTCGCTTGTTGCTTTCGTGCTTTGAGTTGGTTTTGGGATTTGCTTGTTTTCCTTGAACGGTTTCGATGGTTTTCATTGTTTTCGTTCATTGACTTGCACTTCTATTCCGAGATTGGAAAGAGAGGAAGAAGTATTAATCGAGCTGTTCGTGTGCAAGTGAACGAGCAGTAGGTGGCTTGCGAGCGGAGTCGTGAAGCGCCTCTTTCCTTCTTCTTTCCAAAAATCTAAGTGAGTGGCTACCAACCCGATTAGCTAGCCTTGCTTCCAAGCCTCACTCCTTCGCCCCGATCAAACGATACCAAGTAATAATAAAAGAGATCAAGATAAAAAGGGAATAGACTTGGAAATATTGCTTGTCAACTAAACTTATGAACGGTTATCATCCTGTATGCTAGTTCGTTTATAACTGTTCTATGAATCGTGCTAAGTATGGAAATATATGCTTGTTAAGAAATAAACTGTCAGGATGACTATGCTAAACTGTTATGCTATGGAACAAATTCTATGAGTGCTCTTGATCACGGACAACTTGTGCACAAGGTATGTTATGAGTTCCGCGGACGGTCACCGGGGCGCCGGGACCGATCCGATCCGGACGGAACGTATGTATAGTCGTATGTTATGGGGCAAAGTGTTATGCAGCGGGGCTCGCCACCTGCGTTGTATATCATTTATGTCTTGAGACTATAACCCGTCCCTTCGTGGCATCAAGCTAGTGATCCTATGTATATTTAAACATGTTGCATACTAACTTGTGTCTTCGTTTCAGGGAAGGCATGGTAAGTATTGTGCAAGTAATTCAGACGGGCAGGTAAAATCTACCGAACGTTGGCACGTTCATTTCAGTAAATTCAATATGCTGCTTACTTGTAAATGAACTAAGGCAAGATAGAAACCCACAAGATATGCATGCTTCACTAAACAACGTGTTGATTGGTATAGTCAGGCTAGTTCGCCTTCACCAGCATGTTTCGATATGCTGACCCTCGTTGAAACAGGTTCTCCGCACCAAGGCGAACCGAGCGAGGAGCCGAAGTCGTCTACCCGATCCAGTCCAAGCTGTTGGCACATCTTCACCGCGCCTCGAAGCCTTTTGAAGCCAGAAGCTGCAACTCTTCATACACAAATACAGCTCCGTAGCAAAGCTATCCTCCAGCCTGGAGGTCTTTATCGTTTGAGTTTATAAAGGGACGTAATGTACAGGACTGCTATCTTATTTTGAGTCATCTCTTTTGTAAGCCGTTCGGCATATTAGCTAACTCGTTCAAGAGTTTGTAATAGATGTTCATTATCAATAAAGAGAATTTTTCCATATTATAAATTTGTGTTTCAATTTATCTGCGTACTCTGAATATGTGCTTGCTGTGCAAATCATTAAAGCCTTGTGCGGGCGCAACTCCAGGCCCGCACGGCGGTCACAATTCGGGGGACGCCTCAAACGATTCTACGGAATCGGGTCGTGACACGAGGTTCTCCCGCACCCTGCATACAAACTGGTGGATTATCAGTACATTGAATGCACTGGTGGGGAAGCTACTCGCCCGCTCTACAAATCCAAACACATAATACAGGTTCCGTGCACAACTATTAAGTTGTCTTTCTAGTTGCCTTAGGATCAGTTTCATGCAAACATTGAACAGCTTAACTTGTCGGGCAGTGCGCCGTGCAACATGAGAGGAAACACGGCGAGACTTACCAACTTACCATCTCTTCCCTGTCCAAGGCAACATTAAGGCAACATTGTTAATTCGAGCAGAGGCATGTATAAACATTCAGGAGGCAAGCATATGCATACACGAAGGGTCGTTTAAACATGATCGTTCAGGTGTTCAGTTGTTGCGATGCAGTGACTCGCACGCGGATAGCCGCTAAGCGAGGATGACTTATCTATATGAACACGGTCGCTGGCAAAGCCATTATGGACACTAGTCTTAAACGAGAGTAGTTTGCAACGAAAGTACAGTGGGTGCTACAAGCCATCTCGTTTAGTACAGTAGACTATACAGTAAGTTCAGCCATGGAGCGGATGGTATGCAGCGAAAGAACGGTAGGTGCTGCACACTATCTCGTCCAGTACAGTTGGCTGAAACAGTGGAGTTCCATCCGGATCGGAGCGGCCCCAGTGCCCCGGAGACCGTCCGTGGAACTATGCCTCGTTTTCGAGTTGTCCGCGACATGCAGGTCAGGGTCAGGGTCAGTTTCCCCTTCACTAGATACTCGAGTACTGTAGAACAGGAGTACAGTGGTACAGTGGTACAGTGGTACAGTAGAACAGTATAACAGTAGTACAGTAGTGCACGATTACAGGAGGTGCTTGAATCATGATTCTGTACAGTGATTAACTTGTCTTGATGCATTCCCCTGGTTCGGGGCTGCCTAGTGACCTAACGGTCCCGGATACTCGCAGGAACATTCAGGCACGGAACGACTACGTAGTAGTCTCCCGGGGTTTGGATGAAAACACGGTAACAATCAAGCAGACAAGCATGCGTTCTAAGGAACATAATCAGCACGTTTGCTCGGGCCCGAAGGTAGTCCGAGAGATAAAACCGTTAAGGGACTTAGCATGCGAGGGTCTGAATATAAGCAGTATTTCATTTCCATGTTCTAGCATAGCAATACAGGTTGGGATTATTCCCTTAGGTAGGTGCGTTGGATTTATTAGCATGCAGGGGGTGATTCACCTAGCGACTAGCATATATGATTCCAGGTTTTATGTGTGCTGGCTAAGCAAAGACAAGTTCACCGTAGCCACCCACCTTAGCGATGATTCGCCTCGGTAGAGCGATACGTCTGAGCGAGCCTCTGAAAGTCCAAACCGGATTCCTGTAGGGACAAGTCTGGATATCCTTTGCTTCTTGATCGAGGCAAAGCGGGTCGGGACAGTTGCACTATTGCCGATTGAGTCGGCAGTCCGCTTGAGCGGAACGGGGTGTTACACCCCTTAATCTCCACACTAACCAAGTTGTATCCACAATATGTTTATTTTGTAACTGCTTGAGTCTCTAATGCATAAATTATTGCATTTACGTTTCTAACTGCAACATGTCCCGTACGTATCGATGGTCAGTTGAGTATGATAAGTCATGTCCCCAGCTAACACGAGTCTCATATCCATGTCATGTGTGTATCATCGCCAGGGAGATATAAAAATATCCCACAAATATTAATCTAGAACCTAAGTCAACGCATAAAATAAATAAAGAGCAAGTGAACCGACGAACTTCATCGATCGCACCCAAGTCTAACTTGGACGCACTTGTTTATTCTACAAATAATCAAAATCAAGCACAAAACTAAATATAATCAGAATATGCATAAACATATAGTAAATACAATAAGGTATACTTGTCTGGTGTCCGAGAAGGGAGTGAATATGATGTCTTGGAAGTGAACTCGTCAAGTCAGGAATAGAACAAAAAGGAAGGACAAACAACTCCGAATGCTAATATAAATATCACCAACATATTTAGAATCAACGAAATAGTCAAAAAATCCTACACATAAGTCCAATTTGGAAAAAAATGCAAAATTAATAGTTTTAGATCAAATTGGGGTCCACTAGTGGGCCCACATGCACCAAAAAATATGTCAAAGCTAAATTTCTCTAAATTCAACAAAGTATAGGTTAAACAAAGTCTAAGAAATGATACGAACTCAATGGTATATGTAGATTTAATTTTTGATGAGTCGATCACAAAAACGTCCATCAATTCGGATCTTAGGACCCACGATACGATGATTCGATCGACTGTCTCAGAAATGGATGAAACTTGGCTCACATAACAAGTCATAAGCTGCGAGTTCTACAGCATAAGTTTTTTTTCATGACATGACGAGCATACAGGAAGTAATGCAAAATCCCAAAAACAGATATAGTGATTTTTGCAGATATGGGTCAAATTTGTTGGGCACACACGACCAATTTGAATTTTGTCAAAGCCCATACAACAGTGTTTACCGTATGCCCGTTTCGTGTAATCGGTTCAACTATTGGTGGTTCAATTTGTTGGGACAGATCCCAATCGAGATTTTCCCAATTTAATAAAATTGTTTCAACATACCAAATTTGGATTTGATTTTAACCTATCCCTAGGTCTAATTAGGTTCTGGATATTTGCACAGTTATAGACAAGTTAACCAAGTTTGAGTAAGTAATGAATTGGTTCTAAATTTAGTCGATCGTGCAGTAAGTTCTGCTCGTTCAAACTTCACAAAATCCATAGAATTCTGAATTAAAAGGAATGTTATGATTTTTAGAAAACTTTGAGCAGAAATTAACATAGATTTATGAGAAAATAAAATAATCTAATTGTTGTATTTTGATGTTGGTTATATAGATTAAATAACTTTAAAACTGGATTCGAGATTGCTCGAGGGATTTCGAAGTTATTCTCCTTCCAAAGGGTTGTGATTGGGTTTTGTTTTTGGGTTTTGTTTTAGAAACAAGAACCAATTTTTCTTGGATTTTTGTATTTGATTCTAAGGCTACGTTTGGTAGGAAGAATGAAAAATTGAAAGAAAAGAAAAAGAGAAGGGATGTATTTTCTTTTACATATGGAAAGGAAAGATTATTTTCTTCTTTTGTGTTTGGTAGGAGAGATGGAAAAGAGAAGAGATGCATTTTCTTTTCTTTGGTATTTAAGAAAAAATGGAAGGAAAGAAAGTAAAAATATAAAGGTTTTACCAACTCTATCCTTAACTAAAAATACTTATTTACCATTTGACTTCATGAATAATTTTAAATAATATAATTCATGTGGGTATAATTGTTAATTAGTATAAGCCTCCACTTTTTCTTCTACTTTTTCTTCCACTTTTGTAGGGATTGAAGGAGAAAAAAGTAATTCCTCCACTTTTCCTTCTATACCAAACAAGAGTAAATAAATCATTCTCTCCACTTTTTATTTCTCTATTTTTCTTCCTTCCACTTTTTTCTCCTACCAAACGAAGCCTAACTGATTTATAAACCACTTGGCGTGGCTCCAAGTGCCTGGGAGTAATGGTTCTATGCAGTGTTTCATTGTCGCGCGTGCAAGTTCAGTAGTTTGGAATGGTGTTTGATGGGAGAGGAGAGTAGAGAGTAAGGAGGAAGAGGAGGAGATATAGGAGATGGAGGGAATGAGAGAGTATGGAGAGGGAGACGTTAGAGAGGAGAGGGACGTGGGCAGAAGAACAACCACAAGAACCAGGGTCTTGTTCTCCCGTGAGGTTAGAAAAATATGAGGAATGTAGCAAACAATTTTTTTTTTTATCAATTAACCTCACTTTCCATTCACTGCAAAATATCATTAGAATTAAAATGCAAATTTTTAACCTAATATAAAATGAACCTTAAACTTCAGAGTCATTCATGTCTGGTCATAAAGTCCTTTTTGATAAATTTTGATCATTTAATCAAGGAGATTTAGTTTATCTTAAAACTCATACTTGAATTTTATAATGATAATTATGAACCTTTCCATCCTAAGACTTTATGATGATTAAATATTGTTTTCTCCCTCAAAAAAAAACAAGATTAAAAATATTTTATTTCCAAAGAGTAATTTACTTTGACTTTATATTTTTCATATCTTCTTAATGAATAATATGTTATACTGGAAAATTTCATTTCATCTAATAACAAATTAAATCTTGCAATTTAAGAGCGTATAAGGACAAAATTATTTAGGGCATGAATTAATTAGGAGATAAATTAATTAGGAATCATTAAAGAAAATTATGGCACAAATTAAATATATTTAGAGATGTTACTTGATGAACAAGGAAGAGAGAGACATGATAGAAAAGAGAGGTGCGACACGACGGGAGAGAGGGAGAGAGATATAGACGAACAATCGAAAGAGATTCAAAGAGATGAGAGGTATGAAAAAGTCTCTATTTTGGCTATAATAATAATAATAATAATAATAATAATAATAATTTATTTTGAGTGGGATCATATGATTCCACTTGCCATATGCTGGCTTTGTTAGTGGATACACGAGTATTTGGGAGCAGTGCATGACATAAGCACTACACCAAAATATTGTATTTGTAACATTTTTTTCAATTCGTAAATGTTAGACTTGTTGCAAGTTAGTCATGGTAATTATCGTAACAATAATTAAATAGGCATTATTAAATAAGATTAAATAGGCGTAACAATAATTAATTTTTTTCAAAAGAATGTTTTTTGTAATGATTATAATTGTTACAAAAGTGAAAAATAAGTAACGAAAGAGCACATTTTTGTAAATATTATAATTGTTAATAAAATAAATTTGATCACGATTATCACCGTTACGAATGAAAATTTTGTCACGGTTATTACCGCTGTAAAGATAAATTTTGTCACGGTTATTACCATGACAAATTTACTTTCATAACGGTTATTACCATGGTGATAACCATTGACAATCGTCTATTTTAGTGTAGTGAAGGATTAGCAAGAGCTATATTTACAAATCAATATATATTTTTATAAAAGTCACTTTATTTTTATTTGATAAGAACTAAAACAAGGATTACTTTGACAACATGTTAAAGACCCTTCCAAGCAATAAATTTGTCAAAGGAGTGAGGGTTAAATATTTACATTGTTAAAAAAAAAAAAACCTAAATACCAAGTATGTACCAAGAATTATCGTTTATTATAAACTTGTAATCCTAAAGTTGTAAGTGTAGGCACATCACTACTGTATATCAGTGAAGGTCATTATTGTACAAAATTTTAGCAAAATTTAAAAATCCAAAGCCTTCTCCCTCTTCTTCTCCCCCGGTTAACGTCCAACAGCCCCTTAACCCCTAGATGCCTCTGGTCCCCTCACCTCCATCCTTCCACCTTTTTTTTTATGTGGTCCGACACTCGAAACTTTTTGTGCATGCTGCGTTGCATGTTTTGTGGGTCCATTGTCCCTCCAACTCACACGATTAATAAATGGAAGGAATAATATGTCTCCGTGGCTCGATCCACTAATCTTTGGTCACCCAACCAGAATCTTATACCTCTCATCGATAGCTACAAGGATTACTCGAGTTCGATACATCCATCCTTCCACCTATTAAGAAAATATAAACATATAACCATCAGCATTATTCCATTAAAGAGTTACTTGGTATCATAGCAAAAGATCATGGGTTCAAATCCCCCCCCCCCTCCCCCCCCCCCCTTTAATCAATTAAATATTGCAGTTTATATTGCCTAAATGTTCACGTGAGATCCTCCTTTTATTCGATTTTTAGCACAAGTGCACGTATGAAGTTCATCCACATGATCGAGGTTGTTAAGACGTTTGATATATTTTGTTGGTATGTTCTATTCAGCTCAAGCTTTGAGAACATTAGTTAACTAACAATATGATATCAGAGTAATCTATGTTCGAATACCTTTTGATGTATATTTTAAGTGGACACGATCGACAGGCTCGATCTTTGACCTACGAACATGTTAGAATAACATAAACATATAATCCTCAACCATCATCAACACTATAGAATACTAGTAAATGCGCGTACGTTGAACGTAAAATAATTTCTTTAATATTATTATAAAATAGTTTATATATTTAAATATATTTTAATTATAATTTATTATGGATATTTTTTTATTCTTTATAAAAAGTCTTAGAATGGCTAACCGTCTAAGTTGTACGTATATCCTCACGTTATTAAAAATTAAAAATTAAATATTTTTTAACTAATTGTTTAAGTACATAATATTATATAACTATAATCAAACAGATCTTCTAGTTCATGCACTTAAGATGGGAGATTTTTTTTTTTTTTTTGGTCAAGTTCAATTCTTTATGAGGTTATTTATAACAAATTTGTTTTTTTTCAACAATATTTTTTTACTTAATATTAATTTTTTAAATAAATAGTTTAGTATTTATAAACGATTTAGACAGCTCACTTTTGAGCTGTTTTGAAGTCTCATTAAAAGAGTAGAGATTGATTTAGTGACAAGAATTTGAGCTCCGTCCGGATATTGAATTACAAAAAACAAAGCTTAAGGTAGCAAGTTGTTATATATCAAAATTATTAGGAGCTAGATGGGCCATATTTGGTTGCAAACTTAGCCGAAAAGATACAGGGACATTTTGGGAAGTAAAGTAGAATCATAATTTATAATCATCAAGAAAAGCAAAATCAATGCTCATGTGAAAGAGTAAAAGGAAATCCATCAGCTAAAGATAAGACCATATAATTGAAATAATTATGCTACTGGCCCCCACAACTGATTCAATTCAATCTACTGTACACACAACAGTAGTGGGGTCTAACGGTTTCTCAGCCATGACAAATCTTGTGACCTTTGAGAAACAGAGCCTCACGCTATCCATCAACTTCATTCTAATTTAATCATATGCTCTACTCGGATTAATTTTTAACAAAGTTTATTAATTTAACCGAAAAAGTTAGAAGCAATCTTAATTAGGAAACTCTCACAAACTATCTATTCTTCAATTTATTATTCCAAATGATTTTTTTTCCATGCAAGAATGACTGCGAATCCATTGATAAGTAAAATAAATAAATAAATGGATATATGAACTTCTTCATTTTATCCATCAACTTCATTCTAATTTAATCATACTATACTGGGATTAATTTTTAACAAAGTTTATAAGGGTGTTTGGTTACAAGGTAAAAAATGTGTGAAAAATATAAAATTATTTTGCAAGAAAAAGATTCGTGGAATTTTAGATTTTTCTTATAAACTTAATTTTTGTTTGATTTTCTATTAATTTTTCCAAAAAATAGTTATTTATCATAAAAAATAATATATTTTTTATAGGTTGAGAACTAGTTTTATTTTACCATAATTTTATAAAAAATGAGTCTTTTTGGAAAATAAAAATACAAGAAATCAAACACCATAATTGATGAAAAAGTGGTGATAAAAATATTTTCTATGAAAAAAGGCTTAATCAAACACAAATAAAATAAAATTGCAGGATTAAGAAACTCTCGCAAACTATCTATTCTTCAATTTATTATTCCAAATAATTGTGTTTCCATGCAAGAATGGCTGAAAAAGAAATGGATACATCAAAACTAAAAGTATATACAGTGTGCAATCTTTGACTCTATCTCTCTCTCTTCTTGGGCCCAGAGGGAGTGATCTGGATGACGAGGCCAGGGAAGACGTCGTCGGGGTCCTGTATGTGTGGGTTCTGCTCGACGATGAAGGGGTCGCCGCACTTGTCGCTGATGGTGTGGAGAGTCTCGCCTTCGCCGACAACGTAGATCTCGTCGCACGGCCGCCCTGACGCCAGCAGCAACTGCTTCCCCCGCACCGTCAGCTCGTCTGGGTTGGCGTCGAGCCCCGACGAGGTCTGGTGCAGCGAGACGAGCAGGACTATGGCGACCAGCGCCAGTGCTAGGTACGAAGTCGCGACGTCGGCCACGGCTATGGCCGTGTTGACACCTTTGTAACTAGTCATGGTTTGGTATATAGAGACGGAGGGAGGGAGAGAGAGAGAGAGAGAACAGAAAGAGAGATGGAATGGAACGGTAGGGGGGGTAGAACAGCCATATTTATATTGGGACGGGGAGGGGATGGGGAGGTGCTTGCTTTGTTGTTAGTCCCACCTCGACGTGTCGATATTTTTTTGGATAACGGTTAAGTATCTACAATGGGTCGACTCGCAAAAGTGGCCAATAGAATAAATAAACGAGAGGCCTAGAGAGAAGGCGTGTTTGAATTCAGATATCGACAAATGTATAATGCAAGCTTGAAAACTACTCAAAAGTTATCACTAATTATTTTAAAATATTTTTTAAAAAATTAATTACGATAGGTTTTTTTTTACATTAAAATTCTAAAAATTTTCTAACTACCTAAAATATATTCAATATTTAAACTAACTAAATAATATTATCTAACTAAACACATATTCAAAATTCTAAAATCATATTTATAATAAGTTATAATTAAAATATATTCAAAATTTAAATTTAAATTTAAATTTAATTTTAATTTTATAATAATATTTTTTTAAAAAAACTATGTGCAATGTCCATAAAAATAACGAGTATATATAAATAGAATAAACGAGAGGCCTGGAGAGGTGGAATGTTTGAATTCATATATATTGAAAATAATATTTGTATTAATTTTTCAAAAACGGATTATATGACTTAGTTGCCTATAACCCGGAACACATTACAAATCCAATATCAACTCCAGCACATTAGATCTCTTATACACTGCAAATTTGGCTTTTTTTTACTGCGGGAATTCACTCGGATCCCTGTCGATTTTTTTTTCCGCCTTGCTCGTACACTTTGGGTTGTCTACGTGGATTGTTGCATCAGTCGTAGCCAGCTTCCATTCTCCTGTGTCAACGTTATTTGTATCACTCATCAGGATAGTGGATTTGGAGCCTCTATGCTCCCAAATCACATACTTCTCTCCAAGCCGCTTCTATGTTCCGAGAAAGTCTCTTCGGCGTGAAGTCGATGCTTGTAAGGGGGCACTACCCGCATGGATGACAGGGAGCGAGCTCCTGCTGATAGTGCACCGTCAGGATCCACGTCTTGGGACTAGGGATCTCCAGGAACGTAGATTACACTACAAAAATACAGAATTTTAGCAACGGAATTTTTCGTCGCTAAAATGTCTATTTCCGTCGCTATTTTAATATAGCGACGGATTAGCGACGAAAATGTGACGTCACTAATGAAAGTGCCGCTGCCATATTTCCGTCGCTAATCAGTCGATATGGCGACGAACTTAGCAACGGAATTACGGCGACGGATTAGTGACGTAATATTTATGTCGTTTTATTTGGTGATGGATTTGCGACGGATTGACGACGAAAAGTGTGAGTCCATTTTTACCAAATTTTTCAGAAACTCACCGATGGAATTTTTGTCGCTAATCCGTCGCTAAAAACGACGGACATAGCGACGGATATAGCGACTATGTCTGATACCAAAAATTTCACATTTTTTGGTACCAGACATATTTAGCGACGGAAAAATAATCTGTCGATATTCTGTGGCTGAACATAAATCTTTTTTTTTTACGGAATATAATCACTTACTTTATGCTCATGTAACATTATACCAAATCAAATCACATATACACAAATACATCCAAACACATCAAATACAATGAAACACATCAAATATAATAGAACTTAAATATAAGTACATAGCCATAAGTTATCATACACTATCATAATCCAAACATATATAGTTATACACAAATACATCCAACAAACTGTAAAATTATCAAGAAAACAAAAATACACATCAAGTCAACGGTGGAGGCGGAGGCGGCGGCGGCTGTCGGGTAGCCATGTACTGCGCCATAACCGCAGCGATGATCTGTTGTAGATCCTCATGAACGACAAGCTGACCAGTAGGAGGATCCGGAGGAGCCATCGGAGGAGCTGGTGTAGCTGGAGTAGCAGGAGGAGCAGGAGCTGTAGGATCACGAGACTATGTCAGTTGTCTAACCTGCCTCTGTACCTCTAACAGGGTCGTCATGATCTTCTCCAAACTCATAGCACCAGGAGGAACGGGCTCTGATGGAGCTGGAGGAGCCGTCGGAGGATCTCTGGAAAGAACCGACGGCTGGGATGCCAACGATCCAGTCCCGTACACGCTGCCGCATTTTTTTCTCCCGACAGCTTGTACCCACTGATCGTTTCTCTAAGTCGGCGTATTGCTCTCAGTCCTACCCACCAACGTCTCATATGTCTCCTATATTTATTTATGTAAATAGGTTTAGATATTGCAGGTTATGATTAATCTTTTTATTGACTACAACTAAGGTTAGGTATAGAGTTAAGTTTAGATATCGTAGGTTAGGTTTAGAGTTAAGTTTAGATATCGTAGGTTAGGTTTAGAGTTAAGATTTTTGGATATCATAGGTAACAATATTAAAGTTAAGGTTAGATTTTTAGGGTAAACAAATATAGTTAAATTATAAAAAGAATGTAATTAAATTTCGTTGACAAAATTTTATAAAGACAACTTACGTATGCTTTTGCTTCCCGCTCATATATGAGCTTCCCATCCTTCTTCCTTTTGTGCGTCCGCTGAAAGATTGCGAAAAAGTTGACGGTCTTCGGGTCTCTCCCGGCTCTGATGGCCTCATCGAACTGTAAAAATTAAGTAATTAATTAACAAAAAAAAAATAAGAATTACCAAAAATTGATCTAGCAAAAAATTATAATACTGACCATCCATCGAAAATGTTCGACGGTCGGAATGAATCCACCCGTATGGAGACTACCCTTAGCACGGGACGCCCTTGCCTTCTCGCACTTGGCCTTATAGGCCGTGGCCTTCATCTTCTCCCAGAACTTCTCCTTGATCCACTCCTTGTGAAGATCTCCCGAATGTACCGCTAGCGCCTTCTGATCATTGATCATATCCCTGAACCTTTTGCTGGCGACGGTCTTGTAGCACTTTCGGATCGCAGACTCTCTATGAGTCGGCCACCAGTATTTCTTCTACAAATTAGAAAAATATTTTTTAGCATTTTAAACAAAAATTTATATATTATTCTAAATAAAAATCTTATACGTGTCCACAACATATCCAGCCAAATGAATCGTCGATCTAGCGGGACATCACTGAAGTTGATATAAGGGCCATAAAAGTTCTCCCACATGACGTCTCCCACATAAGTGCCAGCCTTTATCGGGAAGAATCTGAAATAAGTAAACAATATACAATTAGAATAAAAATGAATAAATAAATAAATGTGTGAATTGATAATTAGTACTAACGTCAATCCATCGTCCCAAAGTTCAGGACGATCGATATTGGCTGGCCGCTCTGGTAGAATAGGGGGATCTGCAAATCCAGGACGACGGACATATACTTCGTGCTCCACCAGGAGGCATGGATATGGATTTGCTCTAGTAGGAGCAACTAGTAGAGTAGTCGGTGTACTAGTAGTCGCAGTAGTCACAGGAGTAGCGACAGGGGTAGAAACTGAGGAAAGGCCGGGAGATGGAGTAGCTCCCCCTGCCGATGAACGAGTATATGGCGGGGATAAACCATCATCGGCATCTACGAACTCGTCCTCGGATGGTCGTGTACGACCTGCATCCGGAGTAGCTGGAGTAGTGGATGAAGGATGCTGGAAAGAAGATTCTCTATGAACCTATCGTCGTCCTCCTCGTCCCACCATAGGTAAATTTGATAGTAAATAATTGATGGTGTTATGAAACAAATAAAAATAGTGACATCAAGACATCATAAAGTAATGGATGGTGTGGTAAAACAAATAAATACTAGTGTGATGATAAAATAAATAATAACCGTGTCATTAAATAAATAAATAATCTAAGCTAATGCATATGTGTGTATGTACTAATCTTCTTCAACTTCCGAATCGTCTTTCAAATCATTTTTTGAATCGTCTTCATTATCTTTATCTTCTTAATTTCCATTTTTACTTTCACTATCACCTTCATCTTCCAATTCTTGTTGCTCGTTCGATACCTCCATATCAGAGTCCTCCTCTATATGAGGTAAATCTTCTATGTCAATCTCTTTATTAACTCTATCATCCTCTACGGTAAAATTAACCTCCATACCATCAACACCGGTCAAACTCATATATGTAGGTTGAGGCATGACCACCTCATCCTGCTGGTATGCTAGATCCCCAATATTATATGTGTTTCTAGCTTTAGTTTTGCATACAGTCCACCAATACTTATTATTGCGTCGTCGACTTGGATAGCTCGTATAATACACTTGAACCATTTGACTAGCCAACACAAATGGTTCGAAACCTACATATCTTTTTCCATAATTTATATCTATAAACCAAAACTGGTTGTCAATTTTTCATCCTTGCTTGGGTGTTGTATCAAACCAATCATATTTAAATAACACAATTCTTATCTCATAAGAGTATTCCAGCTCCACAACATCTATTAGTACACTGTAATAGTCGAATTCTAGATTCTCATCGTAGACTGAACCTCTCATACATACTCCATAATTCTTTGTATAATTAGCATCCTCATCAACAAATGATTGATTAATAAGCTTATCAATGGTTCTAAATTTAAAGCCATTGATGGTGTATCCATCCCAACACTTTGCCATCTTGCTTGGTCTGATAGCTAATGCTCGAAGTCGTTCGTTCTGTAACTCTGTACCAGGACGAAAAATCTGAAACATCACGTATCATATAAACATTAGACAAAGATTGGTCGAAATGCTAAATTTAGAATGCTTAATGTTTATGATCCGTACATAATTATGGAACCATGATAAAAAATTTGTATTAACCTTTCTAGCAAGATCATCATCATTAATAGTATGTCTCTCCATTTTTACCTCAGCTCTAAAAGTACTATGATAGTAAGGAGAATAGTTAGAGCACTTTTTTTTCAAGCATATACATAATTGAAATATGTAGCAAATATGTCTCGCTTACTTCTCAATATCTAGCATCTCCTCAAGACCACTATTTAACAATATATATCGATGAGCGGCTTCAAAGTCATCGTCTTTCAACCACCGTACACTTGTAGTCTTGCCTCCCACATTGAAGATAGTACGGATTACACTATTCGATTCATGAACCCCACCATCATCATTCCTTGGGGCTCTATTAACATTTGTTCTGACATGAGTATCAAAGTAGATGAAGCAGAAGTTTGAAACCTCCTCAATGATATATGCTTTGCATATCGAAGCTTCTACATGAGCCTTATTGCCCACTTTCTTCTTTAGGTGATGTAGATACCAATAGATAATATATTGAATATTAGAACATTTGAGTAAAAAAATTAATAGTACAAACTAATCAATTTATACCTCCCAAATGGATACATCCATCGATAATGGACGGGAGCACCGACACATACTTCGTATACAAGATAAATCGACAAATGCTCCATACTATAAAAAATCGGAGGGTAGCACAATTTCTAACTTGCACAATGTCAATAAAATCTTCTCCTCATGTTCTATTAAATATTGCATCGTCAACTTGCTTGAACACAAATCTCTAAAGAATATAGATAATTCGGCCAAAGGAGTCCATACTTGATGAGACAACATCTCTCTCAGAGCAATATGTAGTAATCTCTCCATAAACACATGTCAATCATGACTCTTCATTCCTGTCAGCTTGCGTTCGTTGAGATCGACACATCTTGCCAGATTTGACAGGTAGCCGTCAGAAAATCTCAACTTTGAAATCATGTTACATATTATCAATTTTTTCTCCCTACTCAATGTAAATGGCACTGGAGACTTGACCCAATTACCGTTTGTACTTCGTTTTAGGTACAAATCTGAACGGCTACAAATAATTTCAAAGTTATTTCTTGCTTTGAAATTGTCTTTCGTTTTTTCCTTGATATCCATCACCGTATTGAAGATGTTGTCGAATATTTTTTTTCGATATACATAACATCAAGATTGTGTCTTATGAGATTGTCCTTCCAATAAGGTAAGTCCTAAAAGATACTCCGCTTCGTCCAATTATGTCTATGTCCGAACCTTTCAAAATGAAGGGCCGATATTGGATCTTCCATCACAGTCGGCAATCCATCTACCTCTTTTCAAACTTGGTCTCCTGTCAGTCTCAATGGGGGCGGAGATAGTTCATGTTTACCTACTCTAAAGCCATTTATGTTCCTTCTCCACGGATGAGACGCAGAAAGGAACTGACGGTAACAATAATAAAAGCATACTTTTCTGCCATTCTGGAGACAGAATGTCTTACTCTTTCCCATACATATCGGACAAGTGGACAATACAAAGTACCATGAGTACTCCACCCCAATAATATCCCATATGCTGAAAAATTATTGATGGTCCACATGAGTGACGCTCTTATCTGAAAGTTCTGCTCCTTCGATATATCATATGTCTGAATGCCGAGCTGCCACAATTGTTTTAACTCATCCACCAATGGCTGCAAGTAGATATCGATGTTCTTCTTTAGATTTTTCGGACAAGGTATAATAAGTGTCAATAACATGTAAGGAGTCTTCATGCATATCCACGATGGTAGATTATAAGGAGTCAAAATCATCGGCCAATAAGAATACTGAGATCACGACTGTCTGAAAGGAGTGAATCCATCATAACACAAACCCAACCGCACATTCCTAGGCTCCACAGAAAATTCAGGATGATACCGATCAAAATGCTTCCATTCCTCTCCATCGGAAGGATGAGATAATTCTCCATCATCTATCTTTCGTTCCTTGCTATACTATGTCATATGTTTATACATTATTTACGGACATATACATCCTCTGCAACCTCTTTGTAATCGGCAAAAACTGCATGTACTTGTTGGGACGCAACCTTGCTCGGGTAGTTGACTTTCCTTTATCCTGAATTAGCTTGTATCGGTCCGCGTGACAGAAAATGCATCTATCTTTATCATTGTTCTCCTTGTAGTACAACATACAACCGTTTCGACAATAATCTATCTTTTCGTAGCCTAATCCAATTTTTTGTTGTGGGACCGTAAAGCAACTCTAGAGGGGGGTGAATAGAGTGCAGCGAAATAATTTATCCAATTAAAAATTATCAGAATAAAGGCAGTTGTTAACTAACAATGTATATAAAGACAGTGGGGTAAAGCAGTAAAGTAGAGAGAGAGAAAGCAAACGTAAAACCGCGATGTATACTGGTTTCCCTCCGAGTGGACTAGTCTAGTCCCGAGAACTCAAGGTCGGAGTTTTATCTACTATAATCACCAATAGTAAATTACAAGCTTTTGTCCGAAGACTTGCCACCTTTTTACACCACGAGTTTTGATCCGAAGGCTCGTAACTTCACACAGAAGAAGAGCTTGATGAATCAAGCTTTTACAACTCGACCAACTTCCAACCGAGATCGTACTTGGCACTAGAAGGCTGGAAGTTGATCTTGGAGATAAGAAAGTTTAGGCTTGAGGGTTTGCTTACTATAGGATAAAAATATTGAGAATGGTTGAGTGAATAAGAATGTAAAAAATCTAACTCTATTTATAGGTTATTACCAAACCGATTTCGGCCAGAATTCAATAGAGAATATTTGAATTTTTGAACGTTTGAGGCCACAAAATCAGGGATATAGATGATTTCATACTAAATAGGTGATTGAGTTCGGTGCAAATTCGGCTCGAGTTTGGTTTACCTATTTTAGGTAGATCCAAGTTTGTATGTAGACTAGTTTGGTGGATAGGTTCAAGATATTTTTGGTCTGATTTTTGGGTGGATGGATTTTAAACTATTTAAGTGGACTGAGTTGCTTTCTAGTTGCCAGTGCGACTTAACTTACATAAGTCCTAGACTCAAATAAAATATAAGATTACATATGAAAACCAAGAGCACTATGATGATGCTAATCTTTTGAAACATTTGTTAACTTGAAGATGCATTTTTCTTTATCGGCAATTCAGAGAAATCTTCTGGTATAACTCCGTTTTGGCTCATCATCATATAGCATATGTCCACTGCTGATCTTGCTTATTGCTTTCTGCAAGTACATGTTAGATGAACAAGAAAATATACAGAAGCAAATATTACATATCTGGACAATGTTGAGTTTAAGTAGAAGATACTATAGTAATTGATCGATTATCATAATGCTAAACTTAATCGATTAGCCATATTCAAAAATTCAATATAAACATTGGGCCAACAATCTCCCTATTTTTTATTATAGAAAATCAGTTAAGTTTAAGACAAATATAATCGATGAATATATCAAAAATAATAAGTACAAATTAGTATATGTATACTACTTAAACATATACTTACATACTTATACTTACTTCTCCCCCATTGACATGATCAAAAAGAAGATCCCCCGTAATAGGAGATATTGATACAAATCTTTACCGAAGCTTCTACATGTGCATAAGCTCCCCCATAGTACGACTTTGACAAATATGCACATATGTCACTACCACATTCCGAAAACAGGGGTATTTTGACTTTTTTATAATATTTAATATTATTGTAGTTACAATTATGTAATTGCATGATAATTAATTGTTTGTTTTAAATAATTATGTGATGTGTAATTAAATATAGTATTAGATGCAATGTTCATTTATTTTGAGCTAGTAGAGTTGACCTAGAAGCCCAGTAGATGAACACCTGTCCGAATTGTGGAATTCTGTATTTAGTTGTTTTATTTATAATTTATTTATTGGAGATTGTAATTAATTACCGTATTTTATTTAATTATTGCGCATTGCCTTTGCTTCGATATTTGGAGCGCTATCCTGACTTTTGTCTTCCAACAAATTTTACCATCTTGCCCTAGACATGCCCGCCTTCCATTCTGCTATTTTTTACAACTCATAATTTTGCTCCCTGTGTATTATTTCTGGTCGCACAAAAATCGTCGCGGACGTTATTTAATAAATCCCTATTTTGTATCGTTGTGCGTTCCGATTTAAATTGGAGGAAATCTTGACCTATTTTTCGTGCGGCCCAAATTAGGGTAATATTCTGTTCTGAGTCTTCTTCATTATTGGTATTGATGACCTGACCTGGTTTTGGCCCCATGTACTCCTAATTAATTGTTGAACACAACTTGCATTTATTTCTATTTAAATTGAGGATACTATTTTATCTGATTCTAAAATCCCAATTTAATTCCAGTGCCCCATAAATTGAGCCCGTACCAAACTTACAGCGTCCCCTGACCCTACAAAACACCGGACACCGAATCGCCCGCCAAATTTTTGTTATTTCATGTGTTTGTGCAATTTCCCAAATTTAAGGGGGCTAAATTACAAATTTGCATTTTGTGGCCTCACCCAATTGTTGAACAATGAGGGAACCTAATATTTTATTTAAACACTCACCCTCATTTCCCACATGAATTATTTTTCCCATGTCCAATCTGGACCACTCAATTAATGGGCCAATCCCCACCTTTCATTCAACACCCTCTTCATATATAATGTCACATCTACCCATTTCCCTAGAAAACCCTAATCCCCAAGCAAGCCCCATATTTCTTCTCCTACGTATGTAAACTCCTTCTTCCTTCTTCTTCTTTTTCTTTTCTTTTCTTCTTCTTCCCTTCTTCTTCCTTTAGTTTTTGAATTTTAAAGGAGAAAGAAAGGGGGGAAAACCTGGAACTATTCATCTACTGTTCCCGGCCCCCTCTGGATTCCGGCGCCCGCTGCACCCGGCAGGCGCTGCTCGACTCCGGCGCTGGCGACTATCCCCGCCGGACAGCTCTCCACGGCGGCCCCGCTTCACGAGCTCCTCCTCCCGCCGAAGCCCGCTGCTCCTCCCCGGCGGATCTCCGAGCTCCTTCCCTTTCCATCTTCACCACTCATCATCCATCCACCCATCCATCTCTACACCGGCGGCCTCCCACCACCTGCCGACTGCACTCTCCGGCGGGCCGGTCAGCCACCCGAGCCCCGCTGTCAATCCCCTCCGTCTGCTCCTCCAGACCGAGCCCTTCCTCCCTCCGCTGGACGCTGTCCCCTCGACTCCGGTCTGCACCCCGCTGGCAACCGCTGCTCCCCTCTTCCCGAGAGGCCGACGACTCCGGCGGCCAACTCCTCCAGACATCCCTCCGGCGTCGGCGCTCCACTGGACATCCCTCCGGCTGCTCACCCATCCCTCCATCCATACATCCATCCAACTCCTCCGGTCCGGCGGCCACCGCTCACCCCGGCAGCCTGTCCCCATCCCCGCTGTGCTCTTCCACCACCGCTCCCTGCTGCATCCACCCCTCCGGCCCCGCTTCACGAGCTCCTCCACCCGCCGACCTGTCCACTGCTCCGGCCCCGCAACCCGCACGACTCCAGTCCGGCGGCCAGCAAGCCCCGACCCCACTGGAACTCCCGCTGCTCCCCTTCACCCCTCTCGCTGACATCAACCGCCACCACCACCAGTACGAGACTCCGGCCGTACTCCGGCCAACCACCCAACCACAGTAAGTTCTCCTCCCCTCTTCCTTTTTCCCTGTGATATTAATGTATGTGTATATGTTAATGTATATGGATATACTAGTATGTGTAATTGTATATATTAACTAATGTATAGTATATATATATATATATTGTATATGTATTTGTATGTATATAGTTATGTGTAGATATCTATATATGTATATAAATACGTATACGTATATTGGTATGTAATTATGTGTATGTTTAATTTTAATTGGTATATATATATGTTAATGTATATATAGTGTCTTTTACTAGTGTATATATATTTCACATATAGATATATACGCGTATATTTTTAATATATATGTATATATATATCTCGAGTATTCACTATTTTTATATATATGAATATTAAAAAGGTATGTTAGTATAAATACGTATTAAACATATATATGTGTATAAATTGTCTGTGTACATATAATACATGTTAATGTATGTTTAGTATTTAATATTATGTGTTGCATAATAAATTAGTATATATAAAACTGTATTGGTATAAAATATATTAATGTATGTTCAGTATTTAATGTTATAGATAAATATATTGGTATATATATATAACTGCATTTTGGTATAATTTATATTGGTAAAGTATATATTAAATTAATACATTTTGGTATAAATATGTGTACCTATATATATATGCATGTATAAATATAGTTTTGGTATGTAATATATATTGGTATATATTTTGTGTATGTGGATATTATTATACATGTAAATAGTATAATTATTATTTTGGTATACAAATATATATGTGTATATATGTAATATATTCGTATTGATATATTTTCATGTAAATATGTATAATAGATTACGTATTTTGGCAATTTGGAATATATAAATATATGTACTTGTATACATATATGGTATA
This sequence comes from Iris macrosiphon, assembly GCA_036927795.1. Lineage (NCBI taxonomy): Eukaryota > Viridiplantae > Streptophyta > Magnoliopsida > Asparagales > Iridaceae > Iris > Iris macrosiphon. The sequence goes on from JAYESA010000010.1 coordinate 144,253,091, forward strand.
GACACAAATATGTATTTTGGTATATGTATGTACTTATATATATGTTAATTGGTATATATATACATATAAATGTAATTTGGTACAATTACCTATATATGGTATAAGTACTAATTTGGTATAATTATATATATAGTATAAATTAAATTGGTGTATTAGTCTTGGTATATTTTAATAATATTATAAATCGTATTTTTGGCATATATTAAATGATACATATATATATATTGTATATGTATTTATTTGGTGCAAGTGTATATTGTAGGTATATATATATATATATATATATATATTGTAAATACATTTAAATTGGTGCATGTATAAATATTGTAAGTGAAATGTGTTTTACGTATCCCTACTAGATGACCCTAGTTGGCTAGTGTCATGCCAGGCATAGCCCCTGAGTTAGGTATTTGATTGTGTGTGTAGTATAGCATCTGATGCAAATGTTGTATTTGAAACATTTTTAGGACTGTTGGTTCCTCCAGACGATACTCTGGGACAGGATATTGGTATTGACAGCTAAGGACCCAAGGCGAGTACATTCTCTGATTAGTTTCTAATTTATAATATCTCCTATGTTCACTGTATCTAGTGTAGATATCCATGTTCTTGACACATTGGTTACACGGATTGGTATACACGGATCTCGTCATGAGATGTTATTCCTTTTTCATGGTGTAGCTTGTACAAGACTTGTTTTCCTTGTTATCTTGTGCATGTACAGACACTGATTCCCAGGGAGATTTGCTACCTTCCTGGGGAATCCCGTGCCATAGCGTACCATGATTGGATCTACTATACCAGTCGGGGGTGGGGAGTATTTTAGTGTAGATATGTGATCATACCTAACTTTTCATGCATCATAGCTCACCCCATATCTCACGTCGGGTGCGGCCTGACCATCTCAGTGCCTCATAGCTGTTACGTGTGATTAGCCTGACCTCTCCGTGCATCATAGCTAACAAACGGTTAGCCTGACCTTCGTGAATCATAGCTAATCACATGTAACCAGCCTGATCAAGTTCCCAAGCCGATCACATGTTAAAGCTAGTACTCAAACACTTAGTCATAGGTTTCTTGCTCATGGACATATTGTTTCTTTTCCTGCAGTTACTTACAATATTTCCAGTATTTCTTTCATTGTACATTTCTCGTACCTATACATGCATCTGGTATATTTCCATCTAGAACTGCTACATAGTTTATGTCATTTATATAGAACTGCTATTTAGATATGTACTTTGCTCCTTCCTGACTGAAAAATATTTTTCCAGACTGTGACCTTAGTAGACTGGTTCTGAGACACTTGGGGATTGGAAGTAATGATTGCAGGTATGATTATGTTGTCTCTAGACTTGTGTTGTATTCTTTTATTTCTTCAAATTTCTATCGTGCTGTAGTTGTGATTGAGTATGTTGTGAATATTTTTATAGTATTATCCGAATCTCCTTATGGAGTTGGATACTAGCGTGAGATTGTTAGTTAGTACTCGACCTAGACAGCATTCTACCGCCGATGCTGCGGCGTAGGCTGGACGTACCCACGCACTCGTGCCCCTAAACCGGGTGCGGGTTGTGACACATTTTTAGTGGTGGCCCATGCAGGTCAGACTTCGCTAGTTGTACGATATCGTAGTAGTGCGACGTCATAGTTGTACTACTACGTGCCTGCTATAGAATATAGGACATAGGATACTAGGATGAGAGAGGATACTCAATCACAAATTCTTGAGAGATTCCTGGGACGACCCCTTGAGAATCTTATTATAATATCCAATTTAAATCTTTTTCCTTGTTTTCGTCTGCTCTCGCTTGTTGTTATTGAACTTGATTCTTGTTGATCAGTTATTAAATTAAAATCTTGGTATCATTATTGATTTTATTTTGTTGATCAGTTGTTAACTTTAAATTCCTGGTATCGTTGTTGAGTTGATTTCATATTGAGATAAATTTTACGGACTAGAATTTATGGTATCATCTGATGATATATATTGATGAGGACAGTGAGAAAGGTAAAACGTCTACTTTGGTTATGAAACCTAGAGTTTATCGCAGCCATATTAGCTGTGGTGACGAGAACGTAGGAACCTGACTTGGATGTACATACTATAGTTATGAAACTTAGAGTCTCTCGTAGCCATACCGGTTGGCGTGGCGAAGATTCTAGATGACGTGATTATAGGGTTGCATACCCTAGTTACGGAACCTGTCGTTTATCGCATCTATGCTTACTGGCGTGGCGAGGATTCTGAGTGTCATGATTTCGGATAGACATGTATGATTATCAGGTTGTATCCTAAATTGGCTCTTAAAGTATCATCTCAAGACTTATCTATTTCTGTTATTCCAGGACTTTGTTCCATCGCTTCTTCTCTTTACTAGCAGTAAAGACACTTTCCGTCCTTGATCCAGTTCCTTTTTGAGCTTATTTTCTCTGAGGATTCCTTGTTAGTATGATAATTAGTGACTTGCAATTTCGGTTTTGTCTTGTATTGGTATTGACTGAGTGTGACTTGCGAGTTTGTAAGTGTTTCTTAGTTGGACATGGGAGCATTAGGCATTAATCTAGAGATACCCATAGCATAGTACCTTGTAGTAATAGTTCTATGATAGGTGTTATTATAATTAGTATTGGTATTATAGAAAGAGGAGTAAGAGTATCAGTGAAGGTTCCAAGAGTTAGTATCAGAGCCAGCATACCCGTCCCAGATAGTCAATAAATTATGTAATTGAGTGATCTATGTAAATAATTAAGTATCAAGGAATTGTGTTAAAGATTAATGGAGCATGATGTTCAATTTGATGATGGATACCGGGTGTGTAAAGAGTAAAGAAACATGAGTATTATAGAAGGTACGGGTAAACATGAGTTCTAATGAGCTTGATGAGATGATTCATTAATGAAGCTAGTAATATAATACCAAGGGTGCTAATGATTCTATATCAAGGATTTGTCAAGAATGACGTTAATAACAGTAAGCACCCTGTATGATGATAAATTAGATGATATACCAGTTGACATAAATTGAAAATCATGAAAGAAATTACAAGTGATGATAACTTTGATCATTGGAGATAATGGTGCAAGTGATTCAGGCAGTATAATTTTAGTACACAGTTATCGACACTAGATACATTGAGTGCACCTCGAGTATTAGAGACTACGAGCACTTATATGTATATTTGTGGATTTATAAATAAAAGAGTGGAAATAAATTTTAACTTTGAGAATTATTGAGGAGTTGAGATTGTGTCATTAAAATTTCTGAGGATTTCAAATATTGATTCAATAAACGTGGTCAAGGCTACAAAGATTTTAGAAGTGATTAAAATTTTATTTCGATATGAGAATTTGACTATTGAGGAAAATATAAGCATTTATTCTGTTCGAGGAGTTAAACCTTGACGATTATTTTGAGGATTAATTTTATGGTAGATGAGAGATATGAATATTAATATATGAGTAGATGATATACATGTGTAAGGATCTGGTGATTTGAGCGTGATTGAGATGGCACCGCAGACTGACTTGGGTGTCCATCTAAAGTTGTATTGGAAGGAGCAGTATTTAGTATGGTGTTGCACTTGACGTATATTGAGTGATAAGGACGACTAGTATGAACAATTGTAGTAGGAACGGGAACTGACAGAGGGTATGGTACTAAAGAGATAGAGGTATCAACTTGGATGCATTATTGAATCATGGGAATATTAGAGATTCTTGACATCAGATTTTAGTATTAATAAACAGGTGTGAGCAATACGAATATATTCAGGAATTTTGTGGATTGATGATTAGTTGATACGGGTACCAGTGTACATGAATAAGAATTAGTTAGTGAATGTGCTAGAGTTAAGTGTTTGTTAGAGATAGTAGATGCCACAAGTAATATGTTAGCAGGTTCTTTCTTTCCCTCCTAATGTTCCTTTTTCCGTCTTTCGATTGATTGATTTCCCTAATACTGTAGTTCGTATGCATGATTTCTTGTTAGAATCAAATTGGTAGTACACCCTGAAAGAGACTGCAGTACATGACAGAAGGCACCAGGACCATACATATTTCCCTTAGGTTGCATGTTGTATGATTATAGGAAAGATTTTCTTAGACCATGATTATTGGGGTTTAATCATGACGAAGATTCATGAAGGGGTTATGACTTGACAAGAGAGGCAAGATGATTAAATTCGAGGATAACCATTGATTTAAATAGAAGGCTAAGAAATTAACATTGCATAATTGGTGGTTTATTAATTCCAGGAAGAGTATGATGTGATTAATTGGTTATAAAATTTGGAAATTTTGGGAGATTATCAACATACTTATTTGATTGCAAGTTATGAAATTTAAAATTTTATATTGGATGTTGCAATTGGAAAATCCTTAAGTATCGTATTGTTGAGTATTTTGAGGAAAGAGGAAATCGAGGAATAAAATTATTGATGGACAAATATTTAAATTCAAACTTTTGACGAGATTACATTTTTGTATATGTGCAGTGATTAAAATCAGATTTGAGGAGTGTATATTAAATTCTGAATATTGAATTATTAAGTAAAAACTTTCAGGAAATTTTTAATAAAAATGGACTTTGAATCTATTTCGAGGATTTTTTCAGGAATACAAATAATACAGAATTTTTAAAAATTGTAAAAAGACATCGTGGATTATTACCTGATTCATGAATGATGAATTTAAATATTGAGGGAAATAATAATGTGTATGATTAAACACTAATATGAGGATTTTAAATTTCGAGGACGAAATTCTTTTAAGGTGGGTAGACTTGTCACTACCACATTCCGAAAACAGGGGTATTTTTGACTTTTTTATAATATTTAATATTATTGTAGTTACAATTATGTAATTGCATGATAATTAATTATTTGTTTTAAATAATTATGTGATGTGTAATTAAATATAGTATTAGATGCAATGTTCATTTATTTTGAGCTAGTAGACTTGACCTAGAAGCCCAGTAGATGAACACCTGTCCGAATTGTGGAATTCTGTATTTAGTTGTTTTATTTATAATTTATTTATTGGAGATTATAATTAATTACCGTATTTTATTTAATTATTGCGCATTGCCTTTGCTTCTATATTTGGAGCGCTATCCTGACTTTTGTCTTCCAACAAATTTTACCATCTTGCCCTAGACATGCCCGCCTTCTATTCTGCTATTTTTTACAACTCATAATTTTGCTCCCTGTGTATTATTTCTGGTCGCACAAAAATCGTCGCGGACGTTATTTAATAAATCCCTATTTTGTATCGTTGTGCGTTCCAATTTAAATTGGAGGAAATCTTGACCTATTTTTCGTGCGGCCCAAATTAGGGTAATATTCTGTTCTTAGTCTTCTTCATTATTGGTATTGATGACCTGACCTAGTTTTGGCCCCATGTACTCCTAATTAATTGTTGAACACAACTTGCATTTATTTCTATTTAAATTGAGGATACTATGTTATCTGATTCTAAAATCCCAATTTAATTCCAGTGCCCCGTAAATTGAGCCCGTACCAAACTTACAGCGTTCCCTGACCCTACAAAACACCGGACACCGAATCGCCCGCCAAATTTTCGTCATTTCATGTGTTTGTGCAATTTCCCAAATTTAAGGGGGCTAAATTATAAATTTGCATTTTGTGGCCTCACCCAATTGTTGAACAATGAGGGAACCTAATATTTTATTTAAACACTCACCCTCATTTCCCACATGAATTATTTTTCCCATGTCCAATCTAGACCACTCAATTAATGGGCCAATCCCCACCTTTCATTCAACACCCTCTTCATATATAATGTCACATCTACCCATTTCCCTAGAAAACCCTAATCCCCAAGCAAGCCCCATATTTCTTCTCCTACGTATGTAAACTCCTTCTTCCTTCTTCTTCTCTTTCTTTTCTTTTCTTCTTCTTCCCTTCTTCTTCCTTTAGTTTTTGAATTTTAAAGGAGAAAGAAAGGGGGGAAAACATGGAACTATTCATCTACTGTTCCCGGCCCCCTCTGGATTCCGGCGCCCGCTGCACCCGGCAGGCGCTGCTCGACTCCGGCGCTGGCGACTATCCCCGCCGGACAGCTCTCCACGGCGGCCCCGCTTCACGAGCTCCTCCTCCAGCCGAAGCCCGCTGCTCCTCCCCGGCGGATCTCCGAGCTCCTTCCCTTTCCATCTTCACCACTCATCATCCATCCACCCATCCATCTCTACACCGGCGGCCTCCCACCACCTGCCGACTGCACTCTCCGGCGGGCCGGTCAGCCACCCGAGCCCCGCTGTCAATCCCCTCCGTCTGCTCCTCCAGACCGAGCCCTTCCTCCCTCCGCTGGACGCTGTCCCCTCGACTCCGGTCTGCACCCCGCTGGCAACCGCTGCTCCCCTCTTCCCGAGAGGCCGACGACTCCGACGGCCAACTCCTCCAGACATCCCTCCGGCGCCGGCGCTCCACTGGACATCCCTCCGGCTGCTCACCCATCCCTCCATCCATACATCCATCCAACTCCTCCGGTCCGGCGGCCACCGCTCACCCCGGCAGCCTGTCCCCATCCCCGCTGTGCTCTTCCACCACCGCTCCCTGCTGCATCCACCCCTCCGGCCCTGCTTCACGAGCTCCTCCACCCGCCGACCTGTCCACTGCTCCTGCCCCGCAACCCGCACGACTCCAGTCCGGCGGCCAGCAAGCCCCGACCCCACTGGAACTCCCGCTGCTCCCCTTCACCCCTCTCGCTGACATCAACCGCCACCACCACCAGTACGAGACTCCGGCCGTACTCCGGCCAACCACCCAACCACAGTAAGTTCTCCTCCCCTCTTCCTTTTTCCCTGTGATATTAATGTATGTGTATATGTTAATGTATATGGATATACTAGTATGTGTAATTGTATATATTAACTAATGTATAGTATATATATATTTTGTATATGTATTTGTATGTATATAGTTATGTGTAGATATCTATATATGTATATAAATACGTATACGTATATTGGTATGTAATTATGTGTATGTTTAATTTTAATTGGTATGTATATATGTTAATGTATATATAGTGTCTTTTACTAGTGTATATATATTTCACATATAGATATATACGCGTATATTTTTAATATATATGTATATATATATCTCGAGTATTCACTATTTTTATATATATGAATATTAAAAAGGTATGTTAGTATAAATACGTATTAAACATATATATGTGTATAAATTGTCTGTGTACATATAATACATGTTAATGTATGTTTAGTATTTAATATTATGTGTTGCATAATAAATTAGTATATATAAAACTGTATTGGTATAAAATATATTAATGTATGTTCAGTATTTAATGTTATAGATAAATATATTGGTATATATATATATAACTGCATTTTGGTATAATTTATATTGGTAAAGTATATATTAAATTAATACATTTTGGTATAAATATGTGTACCTATATATATATGCATGTATAAATATATTTTTGGTATGTAATATATATTGGTATATATTTTGTGTATGTGGATATTATTATACATGTAAATAGTATAATTATTATTTTGGTATACAAATATATATGTGTATATATGTAATATATTCGTATTGATATATTTTCATGTAAATATGTATAATAGATTACGTATTTTGGCAATTTGGAATATATAAATATATGTACTTGTATACATATATGGTATAGACACAAATATGTATTTTGGTATATGTATGTACTTATATATATGTTAATTGGTATATATATACATATAAATGTAATTTGGTACAATTACCTATATATGGTATAAGTACTAATTTGGTATAATTATATATATAGTATAAATTAAATTGGTGTATTAGTCTTGGTATATTTTAATAATATTGTAAATCATATTTTTGGCATATATTAAATGATACATATATATATTGTATATGTATTTATTTGGTGCAAGTGTATATTGTAGGTATATATATATATATATATATATATATATATTGTAAATACATTTAAATTGGTGCATGTATAAATATTGTAAGTGAAATGTGTTTTACGTATCCCTACTAGATGACCCTAGTTGGCTAGTGTCATGCCAGGCATAGCCCCTGAGTTAGGTATTTGATTGTGTGTAGTACAGCATCTGATGCAAATGTTGTATTTGAAATATTTTTAGGACTGTTGGTTCCTCCAGACGATACTCTGGGACAGAACATTGGTATTGACAGCTAAGGACCCAAGGCGAGTACATTCTCTGATTAGTTTCTAATTTATGATATCTCCTATGTTCACTGTATCTAGTATAGATATCCATGTTCTTGACACATTGGTTACACGGATTGGTATACACGGATCTCGTCATGAGATGTTATTCCTTTTTTATGGTGTAGCTTGTACAAGACTTGTTTTCCTTGTTATCTTGTGCATGTACAGACACTGATTCCCGGGGAGATTTGCTACCTTTCTGGGGAATCCCGTGCCATAGCGTACCATGATTGGATCTACTATACCAGTCGGGGGTGGGGAGTATTTTAGTGTAGATATGTGATCATACCTAACTTTTCATGCATCATAGCTCACCCCACATCTCACGTCGGGTGCGGCCTGACCATCTCAGTGCCTCATAGCTGTTACGTGTGATTAGCCTGACCTCTCCGTGCATCATAGCTAACCAACGGTTAGCCTGACCTTCGTGAATCATAGCTAATCACATGTAACCAGCCTGATCAAGTTCCCAAGCCGATCACATGTTAAAGCTAGTACTCAAACACTTAGTCATAGGTTTCTTGCTCATGGACATATTATTTCTTTTCCTGCAGTTACTTACAATATTTCCAGTATTTCTTTCATTGTACATTTCTCGTACCTATACATGCATCTGGTATATTTTTATCTAGAACTGCTACATAGTTTATGTCATTTATATAGAACTGCTATTTAGAGATGTACTTTGCTCCTTCCTGACTGGAAAATATTTTTCCAGACTGTGACCTTAGTAGACTGGTTCCGACACACTTGGGGATTGGAAGTAATGATTGCAGGTATGATTATGTTGTCTCTAGACTTGTGTTGTATTCTTTTATTTCTTCAAATTCCTATCGTGCTGTAGTTGTGATTGAGTATGTTGTGAATATTTTTATAGTATTATCCGAATCTCCTTATGGAGTTGGATACTAGCGTGAGATTGTTAGTTAGTACTCGACCTAGACAGCGTTCTACCGCCGATGCTGCGGCGTAGACTGGACGTACCCACGCACTCGTGCCCCTAAACCGGGTGCGGGTCGTGACAACATATTTGACATATTTCTTCTCCTTTGTCAAAATATATTTTTTACGGCTCCCCCGCAAACGAAGTGTATATCATGAAGACAACGTGAGTAGTATAAAGCATATAATATGATCATGTGTTAAAGAGTAAGTATCTAGACTATCAACATAAGAAATTATATAGAATAATGACTTGCATATCATAACCATATACTTACCAATTGAAAACTAGATACAGTACATTACTATAAAAGCATTGGATAACAATTAAGTCATATGCAAAAGACAATGAAACAACTTCTCTCAGATATCCTAATCATAGTCTAGCATCCAATCATTTAGTAGAAAATAAAATATGCATATCATTGCAACTAGTCAGAAGTTTAAATTTTAAATTAAGTGACATAGTACAGAAACAGATAGAAAAACCAAGTAGTATTTACTAAAAGTCATAAGTAGGACTTAGATTTACTAAAAGTCTAAATTTTAAAGTCTATACTAAAAGTTGTCAACTTTAAGTCAAAAGTAGGACTTAGATTTACTGTTGTATTATGAAAATAATTGCAAATAGACCTTAACAAATCATTATTCAATAAAGTGTTGATCATCTTGGGTTAGCTGTAGGGGCCGAATCCCAGCTAGTGGTGGTCCGAAGACACTTAAGTACCATGTCGCTTAGGCTATTTACACATTTTTGATAGAAGGGCTTTTTTGTCTTATAACCAAAAGTAATCTTAACTGTAAAGAAATTAGATTTAATAGGTATATATGCTAATTATAACATCATACAAAATTAAAATCTAGAATCCTAATTCATGACAAATAAAGTTCACTCAAAGATATAAAGCATGCATAGACAATTGTGTCATAGTAAATAAGTTCATAGTGTGAACTAATCAGTAACTAACCATGAATAAAAAAATTAAACTAATTATGCTAGTTTCATATACCTCATATTGATTTAAAAATAAATAACAACTAAAGGATATCAATAAGAGATAGTAGTAAAAAATTAATTAAAAACATTCTAGATTATATAATTATAACCATTTAGGAAGAAACATTTAACATGTTACCAAGGTGGATCAAGTAGCCATACTTATATTGGTGCAATTTCTTAGAAGATGACATTTGTAGCTTTGCAATCACCAACATTCTCCTCGGTGCTAAATCTCGACATAAAGTGTTCCACCTACATCATTAGGTAGAGACTTTGGTATCCAAGATTTGGATCCATATTTGTTAGCTTTGGGAACCCATTTATACATATTCTTATCAACCAAATTTCTAGCTTTGCATTGAAGTAAAATATGTCCTTTTAAACCACAGTGATGACATGTAGCATAGGCATTTGTGTTAGGCATAGAAGGGTAGACATAAGTATGTGAAGTGGTGTGACATGTCTTGTGTGCATATTTATAATAAAATGCTTGATTATATGAAGTATGTTGTGTTCTACATGCATGATAGTGTAGATCATTCGGTTTGCTTGCTGGTGTCTTATTGTGAGTGTTCTTTTGTTTAGACATGTGTGTCACGTCCCGGTCCCGCAGGGCTGTTCGTCCTCGCTTTGGTCCCTACGGAACCGATCATCCTCGCACGGGCGTGATGCCGCGCAAGCCTAAAATGCACTTGTACAAGGCTAAAGCTTTGATACAAGGGCAAGTAAGCTATTCAATACTGAAGTAGTGGCACATAACATTTCAGAAAAGTAAAGAACACAATGGCATAAGAAAACAGGCTCTTTTATTGATATTCACAAGTGTTACAAACGGCGCAAGGCCGAGGTTATAATTCGCTCAAGCACTATACTCTCGATTACAATGACACCGTTCCATACATTATGTCCCTCTATATAAAAGTAACTCAAGCAGGCACAACTCAATGCGGCTCAAGGCATCGACTCCAGATTTTCGGTTCCTTGGGATGAGGCACGGCTATCTCTTACTCGGACGAACAGGCACCTGAGAACAAGCAAACTGTTGGTGGGTCAGCACTTTATATAAGTACTGGTGAGTCTAAAACAACTGAACAGAAGCTACACCCCCTGAAACCCACACTAAGTAAACTTGTGGCAAAATATTGCATTACTAGTGATCTTGCTAGTTTTACTTAAGTTTATTTCATGCAGCTCAGAACTATAGTCAGATTACATTTTTTGAAAACATAACTTTGAAACAGTTTTGCATAATCAAACTCATAAGCATACGATCGGGACAGTGCTCTATCGTGTAGTGTGCAGCATGTATTGTGCATCAAAACTAACTCTTTTGAGGCAAAGTAGCATATAGGAACTATCATTCAATCAAGCACACAAGTTGAACTATCAATCAGAGGTCAGTCCCCGAGAAACTCAAATAGCATATAGGAACTATCATTCAATCAAGCACACAAGTTGAACTATCAATCAGAGGTCAGTCCCCGATCCTGAGTTCCTATATGCTACTTTACCTTCTTGCACACCCCAAGATCTCGTAAGACCGAAACATCAGGGCGGACTATTAGACTCTCTTTTTCATTCATTCAGGCAAACACATCTCTTCACATATCTAATAGCATACCCCCCAAGATCCCGAAGGACCGGAATATCATGGCGCACTATTAGACTATGCTTATACGAATCAAGACTTATAGCAGTTCGATATAGCAAACAGACAAGCGAAACATATAATGGCAAGCACGATTAATTTCATATCTAATATGCAAAAATATCTCTTTCATAGCATATTACAAAGGGACATATTCAAGCGATTCATTTACTTATCTTCTTAGCATAGCAAGGGTTAGTTTGAGCTGTGTCTGTAAAACCCCTCGAATAATTCTATAGATAGTCAGGTTTGGATCGGAAAATTTTTTGGATTTAGCAGCAGATGTTGAGGTTTAGAGTAGAGTTGAGTTGTTGTTATTTTAATTTATTTAATCTTTGGCCCCCCCTACCGTTGCTATTTTATTCGGAGCCCAATATCAGCCCATAAATTACATTTGACTATTGTACTTCTGACTTGACTCGCCAATTTAGGCACTGGACTTTCCGTCACACAAAATCAAATCCGTTGTGCCCTAAATTAATTGTATAATTTCCCGTATCCTAAAATCTATATTTAATTATGTGTCGGACACCTGTGTCGTTACCCTAAATTTTGAGATACCAACTTAACCCGTTGAGCCGGACCAACTAAAGGGTCCAAGACTGACTCCAAGCCCCCACCATTTTTGACCTTGTGTCATTTCTGAATTTTGACCCCAAGTGCCCCCATTTAATTTAAAAGCGCAGGACACTTTAATTCTATTTTAATCAAGGATACCGATTTTGCCTAATCCTAATTTAATCCCCAATTAATCCCGTTGGCCATTAAATTAAACCCGTGCCAAACACCCAACACCCCCTCACCATGCAAATTACCAAAAATAATTTTCTATACAAATTTTGCATTATTTTATGTGTTCTTACAATTTCCCGAATTTAAGGGGCTAAGTTGCAATTTAGTGATTTTAGGTGCCCTCACCCCATTGGCCAAAACCAAATGGAGAGGTCACAAAATTGGGTCCAAATTACACTCATCCATTCACCACTCCTCATGAAAAAACTATTTCTCTTCATTAGTGATCCTATCCCTCCATTTTGAATAGGAGCATCCCCACCCTCCATCCATTCACCACTCCCCAATAAAATATCACATCACCTCACCCTCACAACTCCCCAAGCAGGCCCTAATCCCAAGAAGCCTAGAAACCCCCCTCTCTCTCTCTCTCTCTCACCTCTACATGGGAAACCAAGCCACCACCTCCATGTTTATATTTCCTTCTTCTTCTTACATTCTTCTTCTTCATCATCCTTTCTTCTTCCTGAGAAGAACCCATCCGGCCGACCAACTCTGTCCGGCCAGCGTCGCACCACCGCGTTCACTCCGGCCAGGCCTGTACAGCTCCGCCGCCTACTGCCAACAGCAGCTTCCCCGTCCGGCGGTGCACCCCGCACCCGATATCACCCCACAGTAGCTCCCCGAACGGCCTGCTATGCACCCCGCATCCCCGCGCAGCTCCGACGATGCGGTGCAGCACCTCCAATCCCAACTGTGCAGACCACTCTCCCCTGTGCCGCCTGATAACACCCCGCTCCGGCCTGTTGTGCACCGACTTCACCTCCACAGTAACTCCGGCTGTGCGCCGACTTTAACCCGCTCCGACCTGTTCCCCGACCGAGGCAGCTCCGGCTGCAGCTCCCACCGACAGCCCACCGAAGTACTCCGACAGCCCGTTGTGAACTCTCCCCGACCGACTGTGTCTCCCGACCGGAGTGAACAGCCCCTCCGGCCGGCCACTGTGCTGCCCCGATCCATCCCATTTCGGCCTACTCCCCCTCCCGACTCCCTGTCGGCTTCCATCACCACTACCACCACCATTGACACCCATCCGGCAGCCGTTCTCCGGTCACCCCCTTGCGCCACCTCGCATCGTCGAGGTATACCACTCACCCCCTCTCCTTTTGATATTGTTATGTATTGTGTTGTGTTAGTTAGGGTATTGTTATTTATGGGTTGTGTGCATATCTAGGGTTGGAGTTTAAAATGGTAGTGTAGTTGTGGTGTAATATAAATAATCATGTGTTAATAAAGTGATTAAGGTTAATGTGGACTAAGGCCAATGATGATTAAGGTGAATGTTAATTATGAAGACTTGAGAATAGGGTTCAATATAGGTTAGGGTTTATGTCTACGTAAATTAATATGAACTTTAATGATTTGCACGGAGGTTTGGAATTTGATTTTTGACGAGATGTTATGAATATATTACATGATGGTAAAATCCTAATTTATTTACGGAGAATTAAATTGAGGAGAAACAAGGCTCTGAATTGACTGAACAATGATGAACACCGAGGAGCACGGGATTGATGAAGTATTTATGTGTAGTGTAAAATGCTTAATTTAAATGTAAGATTAGTAAGGACAGTAGGTGAATGACTGATTGAGGACTAGTGTGATCGATAATTTAGAAACTGGAAATTTAAGGTGATTAACTTAGGCAGGCACCTAGAGACTGATAACAATGATATGAAACGAAGAAAGTAAAATCATAAACTGTGTTTTGAGGATGGCTTGATGATATAGTACTGATGACTAGATGAATTAACATATCGTACCGATAGCCAACTATGGTCAACCCCCTAGTGTCTTGTCCCTGTGAGTCGTAGCTGAGACTGAGTTTAGTTGTAGATGTGTGTCGCATCCCTGCTTGGCGTAGAATAGATTATTGATTTTGGGTTATATCTATCTCTATGTACTGCGGGACCTGAGGGCTTGGACGCGGTACCGGGACCCCGTCATCAGCAGCCTCGCGCAGGCAAGTATACCTTGCCTTTGTTGCACTGTTTAAATTCAGTTATTGCTGGTGGCATATTTATTTAATTTAATATTATATAACTGTGTGCGTCCGAGAAGACTCAGGTGCAGTCAACAAAAATGTTGACGTTAGGACTTGTATCTGACTTAGTGTCTAGTGGACCCACCTAAAGTTGTGGAGTTATTGGTGTGACTCCCTAGGCCTTGAAACATTTCTTACACGTGTTGTGAGTCTCATGTAGGGCACAGACTGGCGTATGTGGTTGGCCACCTGTACGTGTAGGCGTGCGACGGATAGGGAATAACTGCTATTAGCGATGCATGATAGAAGACTTAGCAGTTATTAGTAGTCGGAGCATAAAATATTATGGTACGAAGGTCCAATCCTTATCCTTATTTGGTTGTAAGGTTGGACTATTGTTCTAACGATAGACTATGAGCCAGAGCTACGACACCTCGGCGTAGTAGCTAAGGCGTGTTGTGATACGACATGTATAGATACGGGATCCTCATGTCGTGTATTCGACTTGTGTATCCACATTGGGCGGGAAGGACAACTGATAAACGTATGGGATACAAACATCGGACTCCGTGGTATCCAGAGGAGCCACAGACCCGATGACTTCCTATATTCAGACACCGCGCTCTTCGGAGTGTTTCGGACGTATATACATTGCAGATACCACGTCCCTTAGAGTGTTGGATGTTATACATATACAGATACCTCATTCTTCGGAATGATGGACGTTGCAGATACCACACTCTAGAGGACGTTGGACGTTATGCCTACACCTACCTATACGTTCCGAGGTTGTCCTTATATTGCATTCACTTAGATGGTTAGCACACCCCTTTATTTTATTCAGTACTATATTTGGCATGCATTTTGTATCTTGTTACGTCCCTCTGAGGACCTGGTTCCCTTCCAGGTTGTTTGTGCAGTTGTAGGATACTTGATCTGAAAGAGTGTGGACGTCAATGCAGGTATATTTATATTTCCAGCTATTTCAGTCTTGTATTACTTTCCATTTTATTCTGCTTATATAGCGTAGTGTTTATAGACCTATATTGTTCTTCTGGTCTATTCGAACGAATGTATTATTGGGCTGCAGACTGATGATGCTTATCGTTCTTTCTTGAGATTACTTATCCTGGATTGAGATTTAGATTTAGTTGTTGTATATTAGAAATAGATTATTACTTGGATCACTTGACCATGGACAGCATAAGTGTACTTCGTCGGGTCCATTAAATTGGAAAGCCCTATGGAGTCGTACCAGCTGGCCATTGCCACATGTCTGGTCCCATAGTTTTTGGGATTGGGGCATGACATGGTTTTAGTGGTGGCCCATGCAGGTCAGAGCAAATCGTTTCGGTTACGTTACTGTACCGAACGAGCCTGCAACTTAGGATTAATGTGAATAAGATCTCAATCCATAACCGATTTTAAAACTCCTCTTGTATGTGATTATCGCCCTTGGACTTCCAATTTGTATTCATTCAATTTCCGTCAATATCGTTATCATTGTTTCTCATCCCCTATTATTCGAAAGACGGACGCTTGCGACTGATGGGTTCCTCCAGAAGAAGATCGCAGTTCAGACGGCAGAAGACGTAATTTGTGCAATAATCTCTGAGAAGATTGTTATCCTCAGTAGGGTAGGCTGATAGGTTCTTTTTGGATTCTAGAACTAGTATGGAAGGGTAGCAAGAGAATTGGAGCCAGTAGTACCCTATTCGTACTCGAGTTAGCAGTGATTTTGGAAGTACAAGGAGCTGGAAAGATTGTTGATCAAGACCTAGAATAATCTAAGGAAATGCATAGCCCGATGCTGGGAACTAGTGGTTGTATATGATAGCAATATCAAGAATGATATTATGGACTAGAGAAGATAAAATTTCAGGCTCCCACTTGGAAGATAATGATCAGATTCCAGGAATTCTAGTATGTGCTTGAGTGATACCATTATTGTACTTGTGACTTAGAGAGATGAATAACGAAGAGAAGAAATTCGAGGAATAAAATTCTAGGAAAAACCTTGAGGAGAAAAGAAATTATACATTAGGCAAAGAAACATTTTCTTTTGGGGATTGATGTTGAAAATAGAACAGGGGAATTTATCTCGAGGTTAAAGTCTAGACTATGACATTATCCTAGACATGGATTGGTTGATCCAATACCGCGCAATGCTTGATTGCCGTCGTGGTTGTGTCACCTTTAGACCATCGGATTACCCTGAGTTTGAGTATTTAGAGAGCCTGGAAGCATGGTGCCCATCTACCTTAGGAGTATACAACAAATGAGGTGAACCAGTGTACCACCATATTATATCAGGGTTGAGGATGTGATTCTAGATAATCTTCCAGGCCTGCCACCTGACAGAGAGATAGAGTTGCTATAGAATTAACTCCAGGAGCCGAGCCAGTTAACTTCTCCTGTTTACAGACTAGCACCGAAGGAGTTGGTTGAGCTGAAAGTCCAAGTAGATGATCTCTTGGATAAGGGTTTCATACGGGCTAGTGTATCTCCATGGGGAGCACCCATCCTGTTTGTACCGAAGAAGGAAGGGACGGTAAGCTTGTAGTATATCGATTATAGGGCGCTAAATGCTGTAACGATAAAGAACAAGTATCCACTGCCGTGCATCGATGATTTGTTTGATCAACTTAGCGGTGCATGCGTATTTTGAAGATCGATCTCAGTTCCAGCTATCATCAGATCTAGGTACGGAGAGAGGACATTCCTAAGACGACTTTTCGGACGAAGTATGGATACTATGAGTCACTAGTCACGCCATTTGGCTTAACCAACGTGACAGCAGTATTTATGAGTTTGAGGAACAATATTTTCTCCCAGTACTTGGATAAGTTCGTGGTGGTAATTATCGATGATATCTTGGTATATTCTAAGGACCAGGAGGAGCACGAGAGATATCTCAAGATCGTGTTGGAGACGCTGAGAAACGAGAGATTGTATGCCAAGCTCAGCAAATATGAGTTATGTTCAGATAGAATTGATAGTCTACGCATCAGGACAACTGAGAATTCATGAGAAGAACTATCTGACGCATGATCTAGAGCTAGCTGCAGTGATATTTGTACTAAAGCTATGGAGACACTACCTTTATGGTAAGCGTGTTGAGATTTATACAGATCATAAAAATCTGAAGTATGCCTACACGAAAAAGGAGCTCAACATGAGACATAGGCTCTGGCTAGAACTTATGACAGATTATAATATCGAGTTGCAGTACCACCCTGGCAATGCGAATATAGTAGCAGATGCTTGAGCAGGAAGCCTATGACATATTTTTACGACTCATCGCCAGTTATTAGAGGATTTTCAGGAACTCAGGATTGAGATTGTATTGCCAGGCATGGATGGACAGATGGCCAGTCTCGAGGATTCAGTCCACATTTATTGAGAGGATCAAGGCAACCTTGCCTACAGATACGAGATTTAGACGACTGCGAGAAAGGACATAGGCCGACATGCAGACGGGACTCAGGATTCATGAAGACGGAACGTTGAGGTGTGGAGATCGCCTATATGTTCCGAGTGGTGAGCTACGCCAAGAGTTAATGACCAAGGCACATAGCTCAATTTATTCCATTCATCTCGGGGGTACGAAGAAGTACTGAGATTGAGGCAACATTTCTGGTGGCATGGGATGAAGAGAGAGATTGTAAGGTTCGTGGCGAGACGTTTGGTTTGTCAGCAAGTCAAGGCTGAATATCAGAGGACTGCAGGACTATTGCAGTCGCTTCCCATTCCCGAGTGAAAGTGGGAACACATCACCATGGACTTCATTGCAGGATTCCCGCGGAGCCATAGCGGAAAGGATGCAGTTTGAGTGGTCGTAGACAGACTCACCAAGTCTGCACATTTCTTGCCCTTCAGAGTTGGGCAATCCACGAAGATTTTAGCTGACATGTATATGAGACAGATAGTACGATTACATGGAGTGCTTGTCAGCATCGTATCGAATCGTGATACCAGATTCACGTCACATTTTTTGGCAGAGTATGCAGGAGAGCTTAGGAACTCATCTCAAGTTCAGTACCGCATATCATCCACAGACTGATGGTCAGTCAGAGCGCATGATACAGATATTAGAGGATATGTTGAGAGCGTGCATGACTAATTTTGGAGGATCTTGGGAGGACCACCTACACTTGGTGGAATTCTCCTACAATAACAGTTACCAGGCTAGCATACAAATGGTACCTTATGAGGCACTGTACGGCAGGAAATGCAGGTCGCCAGTTTGTTGGAGTAACGTGGGAGAGCATCAGATACTTGGTCTAGAGCTTGTGACACAGACAGTGGAGAAGGTCAAGCAGATTCAGAGCCACCTGCATGCAGCACAAGACAGAAACATTGAGCAAATGCGTACGGCAGACCATTGGAGTTCAAGGAGGGTGACCATGTATTTTTGAGGATATCGCCTACTCGTGGTACCATCAGACTCGGAGGCAGAGGCAAGCCGAGTCCGAGGTACATCGGGCCTTTTGACATCTTGAAATGAGTTGACGAAGTGGCTTACCGTCTTGCATTACCTCCATCATTAGAGGGAGTACATGACGTATTTCACGTATCGCAGCTGAGGAGATATGTCGCAGACCCTAGCCACGTGCTTGATCATTCAGAGATTACAGTCGGGCCCAGTCTGTCTTACGTAGAGCAGCCAGTTGAGATCCTCAATCGCAGCGAGAAGACTTTGAGAGGGCAGACTATACGACTGGTCAGAGTAGCATGGAAGCACCATTCACCAGGCGAGTCTACTTGGGAGCGCGTGGATTCTATTTGACAGCGGTTCCCGTACTTAATTGAGGAGCAAGGTACGAATTTACGTACGATATTTGATTAATAGTTTTTTTAAAAATTCGCTTAGCTATTTTCGTGCTTTACTTTTAATTTTGGGGACGAAATTTTTCTAAGTTGGGAAGAATGTAAAATCCCTCGAATAATTCTATAGATAGTCAGGTTTGGATCGGAAAATTTTTTGGATTTAGCAGCAGATGTTGAGGTTTAGAGTTGAATTGAGTTGTTGTTATTTTAATTTATTTAATCTTTGGCGCCCCCTACCGTTGCTATTTTATTCGGAGCCCAATATCAGCCCATAAATTCCATTTGACTATTGTACTTCTAACTTGACTCGCCAATTTAGGCACTGGACTTTCCGTCACACAAAATCAAATTTGTTGTGCCCTAAATTAATTGCACAACTTTCCGTATCCTAAAATCTATATTTAATTCCGTGTCGGACACCTGTGTCGTTACCCTAAATTTTGAGATACCAACTTAACCCGTTGAGCCGGACCAACTAAAGGGTCCAAGACTGACTCCAAGCCCCCACCATTTTTGACCTTTGTGTCATTTCCGAATTTTGACCCCAAGTGCCCCCATTTAATTTAGAAGCGCGGGACACTTTAATTCTATTTTAATCAAGGATACCAATTTTGCCTAATCCTAATTTAATCCCCAATTAATCCCATTGGCCATTAAATTAAACCCGTGCCAAACACCCAACACCCCCTCACCATGCAAATCACCAAAAATAATTCTCTACAAATTTTGCATCATTTTATGTGTTCGTGCAATTTTCCGAATTTAAGGGGCTAAGTTACAATTTAATGATTTTAGGTGCCCTCACCCCATTGGACAAAACCAAATGGAGAGGTCACAAAATTGGGTCCAATTTACACTCATCCATTCACCACTCCTCATGAAGAAACTATTTTTCTTCATGAGTGATCCTATCCCTCCATTTTGAATAGGAGCATCCCCACCCTCCACCCATTCACTACTCCCCTATAAAACATCACATCACCTCACCCTCACAACTCCCCAAGCAGGCCCTAATCCCAAGAAGCCTAGAAACTCCCCCCTCTCTCTCTCTCTCTCCTCTACATGGGAAACCAAGCCACCACCTCTATGTTTATATTTCCTTCTTCTTCTTCTTACATTCTTCTTCTTCATCCTTTATTCTTCCTGAGAAGAACCCATCCGGCCGACCAACTCCGTCCGGTCAGCGCCGCACCGTCCGCGTTCACTCCGGCCTGGCCTGTACAGCTCCGCCGCCTACTGCCAACAGCAGCTTCCCCGTCCGGCGGTGCACTCCGCACCTGACATCACCCCACAGCAGCTCCCCGACCGGCCTGCTGTGCACCCCGCATCCCCGCGCAGCTCCGGCGACGCGGTGCAGCACCTCCAATCCCAATAGTGCAGACCACTCTCCCCCGCGCCGCCTGATAACACCTCGCTCCGGCCTGCTGTGCACCGACTTCACCTCCATAGTAACTCCGGCTGTGCGCCGACTTCTACCCGCTCCGGCCTGTTCCCCGACTGAGGCAGCACCTGCTGCAGCTCCCACCGATAGCCCGCCGAAGTACTCCGACAGCCCGCCGAAGTACTCCGACAGCCCACTGTGAACTCTCCCCGACCGACTGTGTCTCCCGACCGGACTGAACAGCCCCTCCGACCGGCCATTGTGCTGCCCCGATCCATCCCATTCCGGCCTACTCCCCCTCCCGACTCCCTGTCGGCTTCCATCACCACTACCACCACCATTGACACCCATCCGGCAGCCGTTTTCCGGTCACACCCTTGCGCCACCTCGCATCGTCGAGGTATACCACTCACCCCCTCTCCTTTTGATATTGTTATGTATTGTGTTGTGTTAGTTAGGGTATTATTATATATGGGTTGTATGCATAGCTAGGGTTGGAGTTTAAAATGGTAGTGTAGTTGTGGTGTAATATAAATAATCATGTGTTAATAAAGTGATTAAGGTTAATGTGGACTAAGGCCAATGATGATTAAGGTGAATGTTAATTATGAAGACTTGAGAATAGGGTTCAATGTAGGTTAGGGTTTATGTCTACGTAAATTAATATGAACTTTAATGATTTGCACGGAGGTTTGGAATTTGATTTTTGACGAGATGTTATGAATATATTACATGATGGTAAAATCCTAATTTATTTACGGAGAATTAAATTGAGGAGAAACAAGGCTCTGAATTGACTGAACAATGATGAACACCGAGGAGCACGGGATTGATGAAGGATTTATGTGTAGTGTAAAATGCTTAATTTAAATGTATGATTAGTAAGGACAGTAGGTGAATGACTGATTGAGGACTAGTGTGATCGGTAATTTAGAAACTGGAAATTTAAGGTGATTAACTTAGGCAGGCACCTAGAGACTGGTAACAACGATATGAAACGAAGAAATTAAAATCATAAACTGTGTTTTGAGGATGGCTTGATGATATAGTAGTGATGACTAGATGATTTGACATATCGTACCGATAGCCAACTATGGTCAACCCCCTAGTGTCTTGTCCCTGTGAGTCGTAGCTGAGTCTGAGTTTAGGTGTAGATGTGTGTCGCATCCCTGCTTGGCGTAGAATAGATTATTGATTTT